>ML682038.1:1312342-1423649 GCA_007922195.1 Podocnemis expansa | reverse complement strand
ACACCAAGCCCTGCAAAACAATGGGCCCCCAGGGTGTTAATGGCCATCCAGTTGAGTTCAAGGGGGCCATCTAGTTAAGGTGAAGGAGCCATTGTTCACTTCACACATTCTATGTACTTTAATGATGGCCCGGGAGGGGCGGCCATCAAAGTAACTGCTATGAGTCACAGACACTTAGGTATTTGAAAACTATCATCATGCCCCCTCAGTCTCTTTTTTTCCAGAGTAAACAACCCCAGGTCTTTCAATCTTCCCTCATAAGTCAAGTTTTCCAGACCTCAAATCATTCATGTTGCTCGTCTCTGGACTTGTTGTCTTCTCAAATTTGTCCACATCTTTCCTGAAATGAGGTACCCAGAATTGGACACAATACTCCATTTGAGGTGTAATCAGGGAAAAGTAGAGTGGAAGAATTACTTCTTCTTTGAGTGATTGCTCCTGTCCAGTCCCAGTGTAGGTGGGTGTGCGCTGCGTGCACGGCCAGCTGGAGAGTTTTCCCCCTGAGTACCCGTAGGGTCAGCTGTGGCGCCCCCTGGAGTGGCGCCGCCACGGCATGGTATATAGACCACAGCCAACCCACGCCTCCTCAGTTCCTTCTTACCGCTCTGTAGACCCCTTTGTGATTTGTAGAGTACCTTTAGTTAGTCTAGTTAGAATAGTGGTTCCTGTCTTGTCACCCGCCCCGGTGCAAAACATGCAGCTTTTGCCATAAACTGACGCCCCTGGATGACCCTCATGTGTCTTGCCTGAGGTGCCTCAGGGAAGCCCACCAAAAGGAGAAGTGCAAGATTTGTAGGAGCTTTCACCCCCCGAACTCAAAAGGAAAGGGAGCAAAGACTGTGCCTCCTAATGATGGAGGAAGCTCTTCATCCAGCCCCTTCCCCAAAGACAAGCTCCACAGCACCGTCGGTAAGCAGCACTCCAGTGGTTGCCGTGGGATCCTCTAAGTCGCGGCAAGAGCATAAGGGCTTGTGGCACCGCACAGTGGCACTGCCATTGGCACTGGAGCACTCTCATCGGCACCGTTCACTGTCACTGCCAAAGAGGAAAAAGCCCAGAATGGACCGCTCCCCCAGAAGACCGGAAAAGCCAACTGTGCATAAAAAGCCATTGGCCCAGCAGTCATGGTGCCATTAAGTCTGGTCCCACTGAGGAGTCCGTCGACTCCGACATCTGTGCCATCACCGACACGGGATGTTTTGGAAGAGGAGATTCTCCTTCCTTCCACACCTGAAGCATTTGAGGCAGCGAAGGACTTACTGGGCCAGACGGTGCTGTCTGGACCCGCACCGCCACCATCTCTGGCACCCTCCAGATTGGGGACATCGAGATGCAAGCCTTCCTTAGTCCATCCACCTTCGCTGCACCCTCCAGCACCATCCAAGCCTCACTGCTCAGGGGAGCAGGCTGTGAAGAAGGTCCCAGACTTTCTACCAGCACCGTCTAGGCACCGTTCAGTAGTGGCAGCCTCGGTGATGTTCTCCTGGAGGCCAAGGGAGCGGCAACAGGCACCGACACTGCTTGGCGCAGCCCTCAGCGCCCAGAGTCACCGTGCGGCACTGCACCTCCATGTTCGCCAAGGACCGTAGCCTCACTGGAGTCAGACCAAGCCTCCCCAGCATCCAAACACAGCCCTGTACGCTGGTGCAAGGTGGCACCCCAACCTCCACCGGCACTGCAGTGGCCCCCTCAGTGGCCGGCACTACCCCAGTTGCCTTTCTGGACCCCCTGGGTGTACCATCAAGACCAGGGCTCCAGGATTAGCAGGGCTCAGATGGTGGCTAGTTCCCAACTTCAACCCTCCTTTTCATTGAGCGTGCCACCCAAGACAGGGGACGTTTCCAATGTGGAGTCGGCCAGAGGCTCCCATGCGTTGGGAGACCAGAGGGCAACCTCCTCTATGACCTCCACGGGAGAAACCGCAGACATTGAGCCCTCGGGAGAATCATCCTCCTCCTCGCCAGATGAGCAGGTGGCAGGAGCCAAGCCGGCGCCCACACAAGAAGATGCCAGAGTTCACCAAGAGGTCCTCCAGCATGTGGCTAAGGGCCTGGGACTGCCAGCTGAGGAGACAGCAGAAGAGGAAGATCCCGTGGTGGACATTTTAGCTCTGGAAGGGCTGGCAAGGGTGGCCTTGCCGTTCATTTGCACCATCCAAAAAACCACAAAGGTCCTGTGGCACACCCCAGCTTCCATTATCCTGACTGCCAAGGGAATGGAGAGGAAATATTTTGTTCCATCCAAAGGGCACAAACATTTTTTCACACAACCAGCTCCTAGTTCCCTGGTGGTCGCCACAGCCAATAAGCAAGAGAGGCAAGGGCACCTAGGGCCTACACCCAAATTGAAGGAAGCCAAAAAGCTGGATTTATTTGTCCACAAAATATACTCCACAGGGGGGCCCCAGTTGAGGATTGTGAATAAACAGGCTAATCTCAGCAGGTATGCCTTAACGCCTGTTCCTCTCTGGAGAAGTTCATGGACAAAATTGTGCAGGACATTAGGCTGGACTTGGTGGCCTCTATTAAGGGGGCAAGGTAGTCTCTAGGGCTTTGTTGCAGTCAGTCTTAGACACCACTGATACCCTTACCAGGGCTATGGCCTTGGGAATTACAATGCATTGAAGCTCCTGCCTCCAGGCATCAGGCGTTCCACAGGAGGTTCAGAACACTATTCAAGACCTCCCCTTTGAAGGCTCAGAATTATTCTCCCGAGTGGTCATTAAAATGGGAGGTCCTGGAGTGAATCTTCTGACAGTGGGGATATCCCCAAGTTGACCTTTTTGCATCCAACCTCAACAAGAAGTGCAAGGCCTGCTCCTTCAGCGGGTTCAGTCAGGGCTCGTTAGCGGATGTGCTTGAGATTCATGGGCAGGCAAACTTTGCTATGCCTTCCCGCCAACTCCTCTGATTCAGAAGGTCTTGGTAAAAATCAAGCAGGACAGGCATTCTCATAGCCCCATATTGGCTGAGGTGCTATTGGTTCTCGACAGTCCTGCACCAGTCCATCAGAGAGCCGATAGAGCTTCCCCTGGACCTGGATCTCCTCACTCAAGACCAAGGCTGCCTAGTCCACTCAAACCTGTCCTCACTGCATCTCTGAGCCTAGAACCTCCGTGGCTAATGGCGGAGGAGCGACAATGTTCCACCAAGGTTCAGGAAGTCTTACATAGTAGCAGGAAACTCTCGACTAGAGCTACATATGGAGCCAAATGGCATAGATTCATATCTTGGGCATTGGAGAAACAGCTGGACTCAGTCCACGCGCCAGTCCCTGTGGTCCTCAATTACCTCTGGCACCTGAAAACACGAGGTCTTGCAACTTCCTCAATCAAAGTGCATCTTTTGGCCTGCCGTGAGGCATTAGCATCAGGCCCGTTGTTCTCCAACCCGATGGTCAAGAGGTTTTTCAAGGGCCTTGATAGACTTTTCCCACCAGTGAGACAGCCGGTGGCCCAGTAGGACTTAAACTTGGTTTTATCTAGGTTTACAGGGCCTCCTTTCGAGCCGCTTGCCTCATGCCCCCTAGTCTACCTTTCCTGGAAGGTGGCCTTTCTAGTCGCCATCACATCCGCGAAGCGAGTTTTGGAAATTCAGGCACTGATAGCGGGGCCACCATTTACAGTCTTCTTTAAAGATAAAGTCCATTTGCATCCGCATCCCACATTCCTTCTGAAAGCCATTTCCCAATACCATTGCAACCAGGACATTGTCCTCCCAGCATTCTTTCCAAAACAGTGTACATTGGACAGGCAAAGAAGGCTGCATACCTTAGATGTCAGACGCACTCTGGCCTTTTATATCGAGAGGACTAAGCTGTTCTGCAAGTCGCAGCAACTTTTTGTGGCAGTGGCAGACAGAATGAAAGGTCAGCCGGTTTCCACCCAGCACCTGTCTGCCTGGATAGTGGCCTGCATCAAGGACTGACACAGGTTCGCTCGGGTCTCCCATCCGGCGCTCACAGCCCATTCCACCAGGGCTCAAGCCTCTTCGACGGCGTTTGCAGCAGGCGTACAAATCGTGGAGATCTGTCGAGTGGCAACCTCATCTTCGGCTCACACCTTCACGCAGCACTACGTGATTACCCAGCAAGTGCAGGCTGATGCAGTGGTCGGCCAAGCTGTCCTGCGCTTGGTCGAGTCTTGGTTCCAACCCGCCACCTAAGGTAAGGCTAGGGACTCACCTACACTACGAGTGGACAGGAGCAATCACTCGAACAAGAAGAGGAGGTTACTTACCTGTAACTGGGATTCTTTGAGATGTATTGCTCCTGGCCATTCCACTTCCCTCCCCCCTCCCCTCTTGGAATGAACTGGGAAGGAACTGAGGAGGTGTGGGTCGGCTGTGGTCTATATACCACACCGTGGCGGTGCCACTCCAGGGGGTGCCACAGCCGACCCTACGGGTACTCAGGGGGAAAACTCTCCGGCTGGCTGTGCACGCAGCATGTGCACACCTACACTGGGAATGGCCAGGAGTAACACATCTCGAAGAACCCCAGTAACAGGTAAGTAACCTCCTCTTCTCGTGTCTTACTTACAATACTCCTGTTTATACATCCCAGACTGGTGGGGTTATTTTTTTTTTTGTGTGCAAGTTTTACACTATTGACGCATATTTAGCTTGTTGTACACTATGACACCTACGTCTTCTTTCCACAGTACTCCTTTCTAGGCAGACACGGGCCATTTTGTGTATGTGCAATGGATTGTTCTTTCCTAAGTGGAGTACTTTGCACTCGTCTTGATTGAATTCCATTCTGTTTACCTCAGATAATTTCATCAATTTATTCAAATCATTTTGAATTGTGATTCTATCTTCCAAAGCACTTGTAATCCCTGCTGGCTTGGTATCATCAGCAAACTTTATAAGTGCACCCTCTATGCCATCATCTAAATCACTGATGAAAATACTGAACAGAACCAGACCCATAACCAATCCCTGTTACGCTCTTCCAGCATGACCATGAACGGTTGACAACTATTCTCTGGGAGCAGTTATTCAACCAGTTTTTCATCCATCTTATAGTAGCTCCATTCAGGCTGTACCTTCCTATTTTATTAAAGAGAAGGGGATGTAATACCATATCAAAAGCCTTACTAAAGTCTAGATACACCGTATCTAATGCTTCCCCTCTATCCACAAGGGTTGTGACCCCAGCATAGAAAGCTGTCAGATTGGTTTGACATGCTCTGTTCTTGACAAATCCATGCTGATCATCACATAACACCTTATTCTCTTCTACATGTTTGTTAATGGTTTCCTTAATTATTTGCCCCATTATTTTTCCTAGTACAAAAGTTAAACTGACTGGTCTATAATTCCCTGAGTTGTCCTTATTTCCCTTTTAATAGATGGGAACTATATTTGCTCTTTTCCAGTCCTCTGGGACCTCTCCAGTCTTCCATGATTTTTTAAAGATAACAGTCAATGGCTCAGAAATCTCCAGAGTCAGCTCCTTGAGTATTCTAGGGCAGTGGTTGCCAAACTTTTTTCCTCAGGACCCAGCTCTGGACCCCCCCCCCTGCCATGTGGCAACTCTCTACCAAAAAAAAAGCACCGGCCAACAGAAAATTGAACAGTGACGATGGCTTGGGAGGGAGGGGAGGCTTATAGTTTTTATCCTTTCTCTTGAGGTTTCCGTTGCATGCCCCAAGTCTACACATCTAATTTGATATCACCTACATGAAACATGCTAAGGGTGATCCCACATGCCATACTCCTGTCTTAAATAGGGAAGTATGTCAAGCCTCTAAAATTGGGTGTAGTAGCCTGGAGCGGGAGGTGACTAGGTGGAGAAATAAGATTTTAATGCTGAGACAGGGAAGGAGGAGAGATCCAGTGCCAGGCTGGAAAGAAAGGTTCTGGAAGTTCCTATCTGCTGCTGAGCCTGTCCAAGTCCCTCTAAGTCCTGCTCCCTTCTCCACTGCCCAATCTCAGGAACTGAAGCAGCCTCTCTGGGTTCCACTTTCACCTCTGCTCTTCCTCTGCTCTCTGAGTCTGCATGAGTTTCCATGAACACACAATTGTCCACAAAACTGTGTTTTGGTTGACTTGTTACTTAGGCTTTCTAATTGTAGAAAAAATACCATACTTTCTAACACAGGCTCCAACTAAAACAGTTTGCCTTTCTCTTCTCTTTTTAACTATCAGTCAAAAAATCTCTGGAAAAAGAGTTATTAAAAAGAGTTATTAAAATCTACAAGTTATATCTTTTGTTGCAAGAAAGGGAATTCTCAACTCACTGAAAAACGAGGCAAGTCCTAATTTGCAAAAATAACTGCACCCCCCCTCAAAAGCTCCCAGAAATTGTGGGATAAGGGGGTGTTCAAACGTTTTTCTTTTCTTTGTTGGGTCTGTTGACAAAAAAACTCAAAGGTTTCTTGCCAGTGACCTCAGTCTTTTTCATATGAATGAGAGAAGCCCAAAGGGAGACAGTGAGTCAGAGAGGAAGAGGCATACAGATTGCTTGAACAATCATTAGTACCTCATTGTTAATTCCAATGACTGTTGTCTCAATGCGTCTCCACTGAAAGCTGATATTACTGGCATGTTTCCCAACCAGCATGCCATGGCACACAAATGTGCCATCAGGTCTGAGCAGGTACGCCATAAATTTTTTTGAAAAACTACTCAAAGAGCTTTGGATTGGCTCATGAACATTCATGAGTTCATTTGGAAACTATATGGCGGTGTGCCCCAAATTAATTAAAGGTAGCAAGGTATGCCACGGCAGAGAAAATGTTGGGAACCACTTTGCTACTGTATGTTAAGTCTTCCTCTCCCCCAGGGTCTCTGGAGAGCTGCAGTGGCCAGCAGAGGAATGAGAAGCAGTAGCCTCCCTCCCCTTCACCTCTCCAGCTCTGGTGCCACAACGCAGTACCCGTTAACTTTGATGACCATTGTTCTAGGGTGCATATCATCAAGCTTTGGTGACTTGAAGACATCTAACTTGTCTGGGTAATTTTTACCTTGTTCTTTCACTATTTAAGCTTCTGATCCTGTCCCATTTTTACTGCCCTCCCTTATGTCAGGCATCCAATCAACACCAACCTTCTCAGGGAAGACTGAAACAAAGAAATAATTTAGTTTCTCTTTCAGACATAATAATACTTAGCACTTTTCATTTGCAAAATGTTTTTCTGACATTTAATTATCATTCTAAACCTTTATTATTTATTGATAAGATATTAGCATTTACAGTGTGCTCTATAGTCATAGTAAAACACCAGTGTGATTCTTCAGAAGCACCTAATGGAGTTAGGCCTAGATCCTCAAAGGGCTTTAAGCACCCACCTCCCACTGATTTCAAGAACAACTTCACTAGCCAAATAGAGAACACTTATAAAGTGAATTTTATATTTGATACATAAAAAAAGCCCTTGGCCTATTGGTACTTCATATTTACCGTATTTAATCTTTCTTGGGACTACTCACGACATAAAAATGATACGTATGTGTGGGGTGGGGATAAAAAAGTGTTATTAACAGACTGGTGTAAGTAGATTAGTTGTGATGCATACTTTCAAGTAATCATTTTATATGTAGTTTGTGAAATGGTGCAATAGATTAAACATGAAGATAAGGCTAGTAGAACTGAGACTGTTTGGCAGCAGATGGTATATAGTAAGACCCACATTTTTTAAAAAATACTCTCTAATTTTGGGTGCCTTACTTACTGGGTGCCAAGCTTCTGTTGCTTTATTCATATTCTCTGCAGTCACAATTCCATTTGGAAGCTTCAGGCGCTTAGCATCTTTGTAAACCAGCTTCCTATGTGGTGCAGAAGGCACTGAAAATTTAAGACGACTTTTGAAAATTTGTTCTAAGTTTTCTAAGGGTATGTCTACACTGCAATGTAAGCTCAGAATTTGAACTCATGCTTAAGCCTAACCCTTCTTCTGTCTTCACCCAAATTGCACCAGCACAGGGCTCAGATCCACAGTCCCAGGACAACATGGGGGTGGAAGGTCTGAGTTTGAGTCTGTGGTTGATATTGGTGGTTGAACTCAGGACTAGGTAATATAGTGTTGATGATGGAGTCCCAGGTTGGGACCCAGGATTGAACAATTCCTGTACTACAAATGACTGTAGGTGCCCAAGCCCAAGGTATGCTAATACAACTTTTACTAACTCTGGGTTTACACTGCAGTGTAGACATACCCCAAAAATAGGTGTGATGCTTGAAGCCATAGTTATGAATTTTTCTCCAGCCTCAGCCAGGAAATAAAAAGATTTTTCTTGATGAGGAAAAGGTAATTTGCCACAACCTCCTCCATAAACATCACAGAAGAGAAAGTTGAAGATACAGCTAATACTGGCAAGATTAAACAGGCTCAAGACATTATTTTATTATTGACCAAGGGCCTAACAGTAATCCATCTGAGATAGGGTGGTATGTTGGCCTCCTTCATGGATTTGTCAACTACTTCCACCAACAAAGGACCAAACACCTTGATCTAATTTTAAACTAGCCCTTAAGGACATGTCTTCATATTATAATTTGTAACTTCAAATTTCCCAAGTGAAATTGGCCAAAACTCAAAGCATCATATCTGCCTCTGCTCTGAAATGTTACTGGCATCACAGAACCAGTCCATCTGTTCCAAATGCAAAGACTCATATCTATAAAGTGACCAGAAGCTTTTCGCAAGAAGCAAAACTCCACTCAATATCTGAGTGGAGGCAGACTGAGTTGATAAATCTTTCCATTGCCTTGAATGACTCTTTCAATCCAGGTTTTATGGTCACAGTACTGAAGGAAAATCATAACATAAAACTTCACACATATATCATGCCAGGATCCACTGGAATCAGAGAATTTTTTTCTGTTGATACCTCTCCAGGCTCCTCCATTGCTGGTTCATCTCTCACATCTCAAAAGAATTCCACAACACTAACCACTAAAATACACACCTGTTATATGACAGATATATTTAGCTTTGGAGGACTGAATCAGGTCACATGAGTAGGACTAGGAAATAAAGTTCACTTTCTTATAGGTTAATAGATTTAAAGACCAGAAGGGACTCTCATGATCATCTAGTCTGACCCGCATAACACAGGACACAGAACCTCCCCCAAATAATTCCTGGAATATAGTTTTTAGAAGAATACACAATCTAGATTTTAAAAATTGTCAATGATGAAGAATCCATCACAACCCTTGGTAAATCGTTTCAATGGTTAATTACACTCACTGTTAAAAATTTATACCATCATTCCAGTCTGAATTTGTCTAATTTCAACTTCTCTCCATTGGATCGTGTTATACCTTCCTCTGCCAGACTGAAGAGCCCATTGCTATAGATGCCTATTTGCAGCATCACCTTGTAAGAGCAACCACCGCTTATGAGCAGCATTCTCCCTGGGAACACTTTCTCTACCATGAATTTTCCACTCAGTAACAGTAACAAAGCTGTCTCATGAGAGTGACATTGTGATGTCATATCCTCCAGTTAGTGGCATCTTTTTTTTTGTTGGTGATGGTGGTAAAAACAAACCAAATGCCAAGAAGTCTTTCACTAAAAGAAAAACAATACAGATAGTTCAAGACTGAAACTCTGCAGACTATTCCAAACCAACTTGCAGCCAAGTCAGAGCTGCATAGGTTGGTGTATGCAGAACATGGAAGCAGAAGCTTTTGGTTAAATATGAAGATGAACAGTTAAATAGCTGCCATAGAAATGGGCACGAAGGGAAAGTGTCTGATATTGACCAGGTGCTCTATATATGGTTGAAGAGGTGAGGGTTCAGGAAACACCACTTGCTGGACCCATAATTAAGGAAAAAGCTGCTTCATTTGGATTGAGCAATTTTAAGTCAAGTGACAGCTGGCTTAACAAATAGAAGAAATGCTTCAAGAGCATAGTGAAAACAGTCACATTGTGAAAAAAAATTCCTCACATACTTGGAAAGTTTCTCCTGGCTGACTTCTGCAATACTAATGAAACAGGACTTTATCTGAAAGGGCTCTGTGACAGAGGACATGTAGGAACAAAAAAAATGAAAAGCTAGAAGGAGGGAAAACTTCAAAGGACAGGGAAACTGTGTTCATATGTGCGGGTATGGATGAGAGAGACAAATACCTGCTTTTGTTCAAGATTGGGAAGTCAAAACAACCCAGATACTTTCTAATGAATTCTGGTAAACTTCCCCTCAATTATGTCAGTTCAGCAAATGCCTGGATCTGACACGAGATTTTCATAACTGGCCAAAAAGTGGACTCATTGGTTTTGTTTGAAGAGTCATAAGATAAGTCTCTTACTGGATAACCCTCCCCACACTGCAAAAGAGTGGTTCTTATTAACATTCAGCTTGACTTCTTACTCCTTAACATTGTCAACAGAGGTGGCAGACATAATGGCCACCCCGCCCCCCAACATAGCCCTCTAGACTATGGAGCTCACAGGGAGGAGTGTTAAGTATCTATCTCCCCTGATGGGTCTCATCTCCGGGCTATCCAGCTCAAGGGGAAGAGTGTTAAGGATCGATCTTCCCTGATGGCCCTCAATCTCCTGTGTGAGTTTCTTCCTTCCTAGCTTTGTGTCAACAAGGAAGGGGGTGAGTTCCTATCCCCCCTGAACAGTTTCTCGGCACCCCCGTCACCACGAAGGAGGGGTCATTGTCTGGGGTCCCAGTTTTGTCATTGGTCCTGACCAGGATCCCTCTCCTAATTGGTTATTTTTACTCTGGCTGGGCAAAATTCTATTAAAACCCCCTGTCTCAGCTAGCTTGTTGTTCTCCCACCCTCAGATGCTAAAGGGCACATCGCGACCCGGTCGGACTGATCCCCTGACTGAGACAGGGAGTACCCACCCCCGAGACCCTCTTTTTTTTTTGGGGGGTGTACACGGATTGCCGGCCGAACGATTAAGTGCTGAGATGCTGCAGCTGGTCTGCCTCCTCGCTTTGGGTTCTACTGCGGTCCTGGGACAGGTATTATAAATTGATATAGGCCTCCTACCTTCTCTTAATCATTCTACTTGGTACCATTTATATATAGTCTGTGATTGTAGCTTCTTCACCTGAGTTTTGCATAGTTTGTGTAGTTGTTATTATTTTCTCTGTATCCTGCATAATCTTTTTATGGTATAGTTGTTTAAGGTCTAACATAGTTTTGTGTTGTTAATTTGCCAGGTGTTTTGTTAGTCATTTGTATTTTGCATCCTTCTTACTGTATAATTGTTCATTACTCTGCTTCTGCTCTAAACTGCTGGCCCCAAACTTCCCCAGTGTACATGGGGGGAGTGTGGGGGTTTATTTTTCTCTCATCTGACTTTTTTTTCATTCTGCCGCCCACCCTTCTTGGCTAGCAAGGAGGAATGGCTTCCAGCCATTGGTAAATACGTGTCGGGTGGGCTGGTCAGTGCCTATACCGATGTTGAGGCAGTAAAAGGCCAGAAAAGTCCTTGACTTATTATGGCCACCCTCTTGTAGGTCATTAATCCATACTGTTATTTAACTATAAGTACTTTTGTAGGTTGTAAGTGTTTTGCATAGACTCTCACACTTTATCCTGTTGTTTGGCTGGAGGTGTTTTACAGGTGCTTTATATAGACTCTTGCTCCACACTGTTACTTGGTTATAAGTGCTCTGCATAGGTTTTTAGCTTTATATTGTCATTTAGTTATAAGGGTTTATTTAGATTTTTCTTTATGCTATTAGTTGGTTATAAGTGTCCTATATAGACTTTTGCTTCATATTGTTAGTTGATTACTAGTGTTTTTGTATAGATCTCCTTGTTTTACACTGTTAAGTGGTTAAAGGTGTTTAAGGTGTCACTATAAAAGTAGCTTTTTTGTTTACTTGAATTGGTGTCTGTCTCATTGATGGGTGTCGCCGGTCCATCCCAGTCACATCGTGAACCCGGGGTTCAACAAACATCTTTTATGCAACCTATTAATCAAGATGTGATTAAGAACATTAAGGGACATTATCAATCACAAATTGCAAACTGGGTTGTTCTTGCTCTTGTTATGGACCCCAATGCAGATATTCAGACAGTTCTGAAAACTAAATTTGCTAGATTGCATTTATTTTGTTGCTGAGGCATGGCTAGATGTGAAACTGACATCAGTTTCCAGTTGTTGCAGGAAAGGCAAATTTGTTGTGTCAGTGGATGGTGTGCAAGATGATGATAATGAAGAGTTTGACCACCACTCTGGGCAATGTTTGGCATCCAATTAACATGGAAAAAGAAGAGAACTATCTGTTGTAGCTGTGAATGAGAATTTACTCATGTTCAGAGAGCTAACTAATGAGGAATTACTGAGCACTACTGATGCTCCAAGGCCAGAGACAGGAGCTTATGTTGATGAAATGTAACCTAATCAAGAGAGTGAGGATGATTTTGTTGAAGTTCTACTTCTGACAAACTCTAAGCTATTGAAAGTTTTAAACATATTTGGCATTTTATACTGCTAGAGGGACTTGATTGACAGTCTACAGGTGTCTGAAACACTGAATCCCGTTCTCAAAACTAAATAGCAACTGAGAGGAAGCAGGGTAAATTAACAGAGTCCTTTCATCCAAAAGGGATACATTTATCCGTTCTCAATTTACAAGTCAATACTCACTGTATAAATGGAATACACTTTGATGCAGAATAATACTTTAATTTAGGTTATTATATTACTATTTGCTTAGAAGACAACCTGATCCAGCGCAACTTACAGTACATACAAAGTACTACAGTTAAGTGTAAGTACACAAAATGTTTATAATATGAGAAAGAGGTTGTGTTTGTTGTCAGGGTTGATGTTTGTTCTTAAAATATAAAAATAAAATGATATTTTTATAAGATTAACTCAGTTAATAACCACTTCCTTGATACAGCACAGTAGTAGGTTATACATGCAGAACAGAGCATGTTTAAAATGTACAGTACGTATACTAATGTAATTCTGTAGCAATAATAATAAATACATTGCATTGTTACAACTATAGATTGTTAGTGTGTACCATAGTTGATTTTCCTATCAGAAAAAACAGGTGGCCTTTGCTCATGTGACACTCTTCAGAACAGCAAAGCCACTTATGAGCAACACAGCAAAAGGGTGGCAATATGTTGCTATTAATGAGCACTCACTATATTAAATATTTGCTCCCTATGTAAATACTTGTAGACTTAATTAAGTTTCCTCTTAACCTTCCCTCTGATAACCTAATAGATTGAGCTTCTGGAATATGTCATTATCAGTCACATTTTCTAAACTTTTAATAATTCTCATGGCTCTTTTCTGAACCCTCTCCAATGTACCAACACCCTTCTTAAGAAGATAAGAGCAGCCATATTGGATCACATTAATGGTTCATTTAGCCCCAGATCGAATCTTCCAACAATGGCCAAAGTCAGGTAATTCAGAAGGAATTAATGTAACAGGTAATCATCAAATGATCCATCCTCTTAGCCATTCCCTGCCTCTGGCCAACATCAGTCACTACCTGCTCTGGCTAGTAGCCACTGATGTACCTATCCTCCATGAACTTATCTAGTTCTTTTTTGAAACCCATTAGAATCTTGTCCTACACAACAGCCACAGAGGTTGACTGTGTGTTGTGTGAAGAAATACTTCCTTTTGATCATTTTAAACATGCTCCCTATTTATTTTGTTTAGTGATCCCTAGTTCTTGTGTTAGGAGTAAATAATACTTCCTTATTTAATTTATCCATATCAAACATGATTTTATAGACCTATATCACATACCCCCTTAATCATTTATTCTCGAAGATGACAAGTCTGCGTCTTACTAATCCTCTCCTAATAGGGAAGCTTTTCCAGACCCCTAGTCAGTTTAGCTGCCCTTTGCTGTAACTTTTCCAATTCAGATTTATCTTTTTTGAGATGGGCAACCAGGTCTTCTTGCAATATGCAAGATACGGGCATATCATGGATTTATAAAGAGGTGATGTGATATTTTCTGTCTCTTTTCTAATGATTCTTAATATTCCATGAGGTTTCTTGACTTCCAGAATGCACTGAGTGGTTGTTTTCAAAGAACTATCCACAATGACTTCAAGATCTCTTTCTTGAATGGTAACAACTAATTTAGAACCCATCATTTTATATGTATAATTGGGATAACGTTTTCCAATATCCATTATTTTGCACTTGTCAGCATTGAATTTCATCTGTCATTTTGTTGGAGTTGCTCAGTTCTATGAGCTCCCTTTGTAACTCTTCACAGTCTGTTTAGGACTTAACTATGTTTTGTATCATCTGCAAATTTTGTCACCTCAGTGTTTAGCCCTTTTCCCAGATCATTGCTGAATGTGCTGAACAGTTCAGGTCCCAGGACATACTGCTGGGGGACACCACTGTTTATATTTCCCCATTGTGAAAATTGACCATGCGTTCCTACTCTTTGTTTCTATCTTTTAAACAGCTACTGACCCAGGAGAGAATCATCCCTCTTATTGCATAACCACTTAGTTTGCTTAAGAGCTTTTTCAAAGGCTTTCTGAAAATCTAAGTACGCTATATCCATTAGATCATCCTTGTCTATATATTTGTTGGCCCCATTAGTACAAGGCTCTACCATCAATCAAACTCTAGCCCCACTCACCTGGGACCAGATGTCCCATCCCATCCGGTCATCTGATCCTGCCCCCACCTCCTGGGATATGACTTCTGGCTCAAGATGGCAACCCGATGGGAAGTGGGTGATGTGACCCCTCCAAGAACGTGTTCCACTGCTCCCCACCAATAAGAGAGGGTTTTGCTCCTGCCAGACTGCCCTGAGAGCAGCATTGTACCAAGAAAGACATGTGACAAGGGATGCAATGACCTGCGCCAGAAGAGGGCCACCTGATCCCTCTGAAAATGCTTCCCAATGCCCTTTGCCAATAAGAACAGGATTTTGTCCTGCTTAGGACACCTCAACAGGGCAAGGTGTATCAATGGGAATGGGCAGAACCTTGGAGTGATCTCTGGAGCTTGGTGGTTGGCCAGCCAGGAGCATGACCCCCTGGAAGTCTTGAGCCTTTAAAGCAGAAGACCCCAGCTTGTGCTGAGATCCATGTGGTTCACAACTCATGGAGAATACCAAGAGAAGAACTTGGTTGCTTTCACCACCCCTGTGAGACTTTCAGAATTTGTTTTGGCTCCTAAGGTCTAGACCTCCCTGCGTAGAAAGTGCTGCATCAGCAACAGTTCTGAGGAGGAGAGAGTGACAGAGGAGAGCCCCCAGCTCAGCCTTTGTTTGATATGCCATAACCTGAAACCCAAGGGATTGTGCGGAAGCTTGATGGGCCTGATGGTCTGTCAATGGTACTGACTGACCAGGAAAAAGGAGAAGACAAGGCTCAGGTAAATGAATGAGCATGGGTGGAAAGAGAAATGGGTTAGTAACCAATCTGGGTTGCATAGCTCTAAAAACAAAGGTGAAGCAGCTGTAGGACTTACAGCTATATTTTTTCTGAAAAATCTCTAGACAGCTCAATGAGGCCTTTCAGAAGCCCCAAGACAGATGAATCTGTCCCATCTTTTTTTTCCTGTTCAATGTCAGTAGACACCAATGAAGAAGATAACACAAGGGATGAGACCTATATGTAGTTTAAAAGGAGGCTCAGCATGGAAGTGGTTGAGCTAGTGCCACTCCATAAGTGTAAAAAAGCACAGTCTATTGTGTATGTTGCTGTTTATGCTTCCCTTAATTATTGTCTTAAGAAAAAGACTGTAGAGGCTGTGTCATAGACACTCCATGCCAGGGGCACCACGACTGTGTGACTTGGACTTCAGAGGATATAGACTGCAAGTTCCAAGACCTGTACATTGAACTATGATTTGAAAGCTTGTTTAATGCTGCAATTTCCATAAGTTATGTTACACAATGTCTGTGCTTAACTAAAGAACATTTAGACCTTGGGGTGACATTGCTACCACTGTGCAATTCAGTCTAGACCCTAGCAATGTTCTAAAGAAGATGGCCAAACTGGAGGATGCCTCTTGTAGGGTTATATGGGCTGGCTGGTCTGCACAAAATGTTACAGAACCCTACTTAGGAGGCAGACTATGTCTAAGAAAAACAAAAGGATTTAGTCAAACAGAGGTGTCAAACTCATTCAGTGTGGGTGGCCACATTGGAGGGCAGGACATCTGTCAGAGGCCATGTGTCTATATGGGCTCCCCAATCCTCTCCCCTGCCACATTCAGAGCAGCATGGGTTCTGCTTTCCCTTCCCCTAACACTTCAGGCTCTCTGACACCTTCCCTTTTTCCTGCCCCCAAGGCTCCCCTTCCTCCTGTTGTGCAGTGCCTGGACCCCTTCCCTTTCTACTTCCCCTTCCGTGTGGGGTAGCAGGCAGTCTCAGTCACAGCCACAGCCAGGCTGGGCTCCTGCCTCTCCCTCCCCCCACACCCACTGTCAGTCATTCAGCATGCTGGCCTTTGGTTGGGCTCATTCCCCACTGGCCTTTGATTGGCTTGTTCCTATGTGGGCCCTAGCCTCTTTCTCCTTTTTTATTTGTGATTCAGGCAATGTGCTGTCAATCAAATTAGCATACTTACTGACCATGAACAGTTGGAGTGGTGGGCAGTGTGGTAGCTCTCCAGGAACCCAGCCCAGCCCAGCCTGCTGTGACTGAGACTCTGACCACAAACCACAGCAGAGCTGAGCAAGGATTGGCTGCAGTGCTGTCTCTGTTCCCTTGTGCTGTGACTCAGCTCATGTGAGTGAGTCAGATGCCCTTACCCCTGCTCTGCTGTGCTGATAGCCTGTCTGCTGTTCGCTGCTGCAGAGAGCTCCTAGGAACAGCCCAGGCAGCAGCTCCATAGGCCAGCTCAGCACCATTGGTGGGCTGGAGGTGGCCCATGGGCCAGAGGTTTGACATCCCTGAGTTAAAGAATGGTGCAGGGTCATACACAAGATATAAACAATCTCTTAAAAAGAGGTTTGTAACCATCTGTTAAAAGGTCTATGTAAGCCTTAAAGATAAGTGGATTTTTCTCCCCAAGGCTGCTACAAGTCTTTTAATCCGGAGCATTGCTGGCTAAGGGTCGGGCCCCCTCTGCCCCAGCCCACAGCCCCAAACCTGCTCCAGGGCTGGTTCTGGCTTCAGGCTGCTTGCTGGCAAGTGGAAGGAGACTTGGAGCCAGCTCATGCTGCTTGCTGGCAGTGGAGCAAGTAGCAGGAGGCTCAAAGCCAGAGCTGGCTCCTTCCACTGTCCTAGTACAGTGACACCCCTGCTCTTCTTTTTTTTTTTTTTTTTTGTGAGAAGCAGCTATTGTGTCTTTGTGGACTTACAGGAAAAAAAAGAGCTAAAATGTATGTAGTAGAATCCTGGGAGGGGAGCCTATTTAAAATAAATCAGAGATGTTTGAGACACGAGTCTGGATATAGTGGCTCTGGTTCACCCCCAACACCCTGTGATCTCCACTGAACTGCAAGGGTGACTCAGGGAGTCCAAACAATTAGGTCTGAGGGGCCTACATTCACACATGGCTGTATGGAGTTTTGCTGAATGCTATTGAACAGTTTAAATCAGGGGTTTCAAGCTCAAATCAACACTAGGGCCACATGAGGACTAGCAGAAGGTCCCATGAGGATGAGGATGGTAGCCTGAGGGCTGCACAACTGAAACCTTTCCATACAATGATATTGCAAATATTGGTAATGATTGTGTCATTGTGGGCTGCAGGAAATAACTTTAGGGGCCTCACGTGGCCCGCAGGCTGTGTATTTGAGACCCCTGGTTTAAATAAACCTTGGGAATTTGGAGAATGTGATTGGGCAGTCTAAAAAAATCTCACAAATTTGTAGGGTTTCGTGGGATCACACACAATAAGGGGAGGTGTCTGGGTACAGTTGGCTTAATGCTATTGGACACTTTACATATAATACCCAGGAGTGTGTAGAACATGACTGGGGAGTTTAAAAAGAAAATCTCAGGAATTTGATGGGTTTCACTCACAGTGAGGGGTGTGTGTGTCTCGATGGGGGTCTGTTGCACAGTATAAAATAAAAATTCAGAAATATGTGGGACAGTTTTCTTTTTCTTTTTCTAGCAATTCAAAGTCACAAGTTTAAAATAATAAATTAATACACAAAGAAAGATTAAAGCCACCCATGAAATGTTTCAATAAGCCTCTAACATACTTTTATGTTTAAAAAAAATGTCTGCAAGGACAATGAAACATTTTAAAAGCAACGAACATTTGTAGAGTGCTTACTACAGCTATGGCATTTCAAAATCGTAAGAATGAAAAAAACATTTAAAAGCTATGGGTGTTTACTATGGCTGGGGCACATCATTTTATTTCAAAACTTTTAAGCATGAGGTAGTGGGATTTTTCTCCCACAGAAGCTCATGCAATAAATTTGTTAGTCTTACGTGCCATTGGACTCCTTGTTTGTCTTACTGATCTAGACTAACCTCGCTACCCCTCTGGAACCAGGCATTTAACAAACTGTCTATGGGGGTTTGATGCACTTGGGGAATCATACTAACCAAATTATGTTTGTTCTTTAATTCAAAGGTGCATCTACACATGAGAAAAATCATGTGCCTGTTTGTCTTCACCCTGTGGTAGAAGGTAAGTAGTTGCACTAGGCTTTTAAATCCATTTTTTAAAAAAGTTGTGAGGCTTGTGCCCATTTTCTTGCAAACTGTTGATTTAAAACTGTCTTTTTTTTTTTTTAAATGCCTGAACACATTGTGGTGCATTTTTAATGCTGGGGAGCTAGAAATAAGCAGTGGGGTTTGTTGCAAACCGTTGGTTTAAAACTGCATGGGGGATTTTATGCTGTGCAAAAGGTGGTTTGTTTTTTAATGCTTGGCTTGCTAGTGAGGCAGGGCCTTGAGCTAAAGTTAAGTGATAAGGTTTTATTGAATATAAGTATTGTTACAAAATGTTAGTCTGGTGTGTTTAAAAATGGCGTTTTTTAATTCTGTGCAAAAGATGGTGTTTTTAATATTGGGGAGTTAGAAATGAGCAATGGGATTTGCTGCAAACTATTGGTTTAAATCAGGCGTGGCCAAACTGTGGCTCGTGAACCACATGCAGCTCTTCAAAGAAAAAGTGTGGCTCAGAGAAATGCATGGCAGGAAGAAGTGTTGCATGGTCATGGATGGTGTGGGGAAGCAGCGGCATGCTTGGGGCCTCGGGGATGGTGCGAAGAAGCACGGCATAGTCAGACAGGGTGGGAAGAAGTGGTGCCACGGTAGGCACAGCAGGGAGAAGCTAAGTTTTTTGTGTATAGGTAGGCCTAGTTTACCTTAAGTAATTATTAGAATCTGATATCAGTAGGATCAATATTTGCCCTCTTTTTAACAATAAAATTAAAGCGTGCAATGAATTTTAAATTTAGTAATTGTGTAGTTGGTAAAATATGACTATATGCTTCAGTGTGGCTCTTGCAGGCTTAATAATCAACTTGTGTGTCTCTTGAGTTCCATATGTTCGGCCACCCCTGGTTTAAATTATTACTACTATTATTATTATTTAAGTATGAGCATATGGCAACATACTTTTAAAGTGGTTTTGAAAAGTTGTTGGGCCTGGGCCTGAGGTAGAGCTAGTTATGGTTGAGGGATTTAAAAATATTTTATTGAACATTTTTGTTTTGGGGCCTGGTGGCAAACTAGAATATACTAGTGGGATGAAAAAAAGTTCTATCTTAAATAGATTTTTTTTTAAAATGATGAGGAACTTTAAAACCCAATAAACATTTTAAAAGTTGATGAGATCATTTTAATAATAATGTTTGCTTTAGAGCATGGCCAAAACTTGAAAGAACTCTAGGTCTGCAGATAAATAAGCTTAAAAGAAAAAGGAGAGACAGCTGAAGAGGAAAATTCACCACCATCAATGACTGACAGATAGACTGCTGTAAATATGTTTGGTTTATTTTGTTCATGTGCTTTTTATACTAAACAAATATGTCACTTGCATGGGAAAGATTGTAAGGTTAAGTTCTTCTTAAAATGTTATATTAGACCAGGGCCGTTGCTGCCCTGAAAAAAAGGGTCAGGGTCCAGGCCCAGCCTGGACCCCACCCCCTGGGCCCAGTCTGGCCCCCGAGCCCAATCCAGGAGCCAGACTGGGCTCCTTCCACTAACTGCCCAGCCCAGATCTGACCCCTGCCAGCCAACAGCAATGTGGCAGGTGGTCTCTGTCCAGATTTGGCCTCTACCACTGCCAGTCAGCAACAATGCGGCAGGAGGCCCTGGCTGGAGCAGCTTAATAGAGCAGCTCTATTAAAGGCCGTGTTTTGTACCGCTGGCCTCAAGTGCCGCTAATTTCAAGGGGTGTTTTCCGATCTGAATGCGCCCCGGGTGCTGAAACAGCTCTGTTCAGAGAACTGATGGGTGTTGTATTCTCCAGGGTTCTGGAACCAAGAATCACTGGAAAATATGTAAAGAATGCAAAAGCTCTTGAAAAATATGTTAAAAAAATTTCAGCTTTCCAGAGGGTGTTTCTGAATCTGCATGCCTAGTCATGGAAAGGGGTACCTGACCATTGAAGTGTAATTAAAAAAAGGGGAGGTCATCTGAGGGATAAATGGATGGCTGCCAAAAAATCATGGACCACTGTAAAAATTTTAAAAAAGGCTAAATGTGATGAGGAGAAAAGAAAAAGAGATGCTCCCTAGTCATGTGTCTGAGAAGGAAGAGGTAGAAACTGACCTGAGGGCCAGTGATGACTCTGATTTAGAGAATCCCCCAGAAAGCTATGTAGGCAGGTCCCCTAGCTTCTTCTGATAACCTCTTGGAGTCTGACATAGAGGAACCCTCAAATGACCCTGAAAATGTAGATTCAGATTCCTGTCCTGATATGTATGTATTCATCCATGTGTCTGATAATTCTGTTGTTTACTATAGTTCAACCAATTATCTGGTACTGATGTTAAACCTACTGGCCTGTAATTGTCAGGATCTTGAACTGGGTGCAGCAGAACTGGACATGGAATCCAGGAGCAGTCATCCTATTGCCAAATACAGAGATAAAATAACTTCTCTATTCCTACTCAAGACTCCCTTGTCCATGCATCTGTAGTATGCCATGCAGCATGCAGTCAGGCATGTCAAGGCAGGATGTGCTCTTATCAGTGTTGTTTTGTGTCCAGCACTATCAGTTTGGCTGCATGTGTGAATGAGTCTCTGAAGGCATGCTCCCTCAGGATTACCCCAGCCCAAATATCTAGTGAGAATTCAGTTAGCTCAGTGATTTGGAGACTGGCTTGGATCTAAAGCAGGGACTGAGTTAGCCTGCTAATCCTAAACCAAGGTGTTCCTTTGGTTAATGCTTTGGTTTATCTTTGGCTCAAATCTCAAGTGAGAACTCAGTTAGCTCAATGATTTAGAGCCTAGGCATACCCTATGTGCAAGAGGTAAACTGAGGCAACACTTACGATCTAGAAAACCAACATGACAAAGGTGCCATGCTAGGCTTTATTGCAATGTAGCACTATGGCAAACAATCCATATCAGCAGATTCTTTGGCAGCATTGGTGCTCTCAGTGCAATGGAACAGCTCAACTGACAGCAGGTTTCGCTGTCACCCTCTTAGCTGCATAAAGTTTGGGCTCCAGGGCTCCTATTCTTATACCCTTTTTGGACCTACTGACTTGCCCCCTTTGGGATCCAGATTTACCTTGATTGGTCTACATACCCCTTTCTTGATACCACCCATCGATTTGATAGGTCCACACATCATTGGACATCTCTGTCCATCAAGGTGTCATGGTTTGACCGAAACCGCACCTATTGCTATCCATCGGGGTGTGACTGTTTGATTGAAACTGTAGTTATATAATACCTCCCTATCTCTTTGGCATTAGACTGACTCAATACCTTTCAGGTACTTATCTATTTTTCATCCTTATTACAATTTCAGCTTGTTTCTTGCCAATTCCAGTGAAGTTGAACTTCACAATTTGTTTCATGCCCATACTTTCGGTTCAGGATCACTGTACATTGCATTCAGGCCCACTGTTGGATTACTTAGTTAGGCCTTGAGCCAACACCTAGACCCTTCCACTCATTTCTCCCATTTTAACTGTTTACTTTCGCCTACAGCATCCATCCAGGATTGCATTGGCTTTCTTGGCCACAGTGTCATACTAGGAGCTCAGGTTCAGCTGATTATCCACTACAAGCCCATAATCTCATTGCTGCCAAGGGTTGACTCCTCTTCCTATTAGTATAGCCTACATTCTTTGTTCTAGAAGTATACATTTACATTTATGTGAATTATTGTTTAGCTGAATTATTGTTGCTTGTGCCTTGTTATCAAATCATCCAGATTGCTCTGAAACCGCCCCCCCCCACATTTTTCTGTCACCTGCAAACTTTATCAGTGACAATTTTGTTTTTTTCCAGGCCTTTAATAAAAGTGTTGACTAGGGTAAAGCCAAGTCCCAATTTCTGTGGTACTCCACTGGAGAAAGACACTCAGTGATGATTCCCAGATTCGTTATATTCAGGGGTTACAGTAAGGGGGAATGCACCGGAATGCCGTTCCAGGGCCCCTAAAAATAAAATAGTGGAGCAGAACACAGTGTTTCAATGCGTTCTCTCTCTTACTATCCCTGTGCAATGTTGCCTGCATGGCTAGCAGCTGTAGCCTCTTCCGTCCAGCAAGCAGCTGCCCCAGGCTGGGCCTGAGAGTTTTTAAATCTTCCATCCTGAGCCTGCTCTGAGCACAGTCAGAGCAGGCTCAGGGCAGGAGTCTCAGCCTGTGGCATGGCCACTCTGTTCTGGTGGCCAGGTAAGGGGTCCTTGGCAGGGAGGGTTTCGGGGATGGGCAGCTGCCAGGGAAAGGAACTGGGCAAGCTGGCAGCAGGGTGGGCAGGTTAGGGTGGGATTGGGGAGCAGTTGGGCTGGGGTGCAAGGGTGGAGCAGGCAATGCAGTGGTCCCATGGAAGGCCTGGAAGCCCCGTTGGTGGGCCTTTGGCTGTAGCTGAGGAGCAGCATGACCTCAGGCCTGGTGGCAGGACAATGGGGGGGGGGCAGGAGTTTCAGGACAGTAACTGGAGTGGGTGCAGGGAGATGTTTTGTGGGGGCAGTAGCTGGGGTGGACAGGGGCAGAAGTTTGGAGGTAGATGGTGTGAAATAGCCAGGAAGCGGGGTTGGGAGTTTGTGCCCAACTACAGGGTCAGCAGATACAGAAACTTGCAAATGCCTACCCAGGCTGGGGGCCCACACATGCATGAAGGGGGCCCAGACACTACAGGAAGGGGGCCCAGAGATTAGGAGCATGCCAGAGCCCATCAAATTATACTTTAATCACCGGTTATATTTTGAGACCTAGCAGCTAACACCAGTCTCTGCAAGACCGTTATTCTAAATACAAAAGTTGCCGTTCAAGATGACAGAAGAAGGGGTCATTTAGAACTCATTAATCTGATAATCCAAAGTGATCAGTGTCCCTTAGAGCAGTGGTTTTCAAAATTTTTTTTCTTGGGACCCAGCTGAAAAAGAGCATCTATTTCCGCAACCCAACAATGAGATCTTTGAGCAATGAATTCCAGTCTTTTGGTGAAAGCAGCAGGGGGTGCTGCAACCCAGTGCCTAAGGGTCTGCAACCCAGTACTGGGTCCCAGACCTAAGTTTGGAGACCGCTGCCTTAGTGGCTATCAGTCGCTTAGAGAAGTTGCTTTACTTCTTACCTGTGGCAGTACTTAACCTTTAGCCAATATCTAATTTGAGCACAAAACCAGTCATGTTCTGCCATGCTTTGAAGCTGACTAGTTCCCAACAATTGACAGAGATGAATCCTATGGAGCCCGTGCAAAAAATGGTTTAGCTACTAGCGAAGACATAACAAAATCATTTTAACCATATTCTGGAGCCCGACAAACGTTGTGGGTATGTCTATACTGAGATAGAAAACTGCAGCTGGCCCATCTCAGTTGACTTGGGCATGCAGGGCTCAGTGTGCTTGGCGATAAAATTGCAGTGTAGACATCTTGGCCTGGGCTCTAGAAATTTGCACAGCGGGGGGGTCCTAAAGTTCAGGTCCAGCCTGAGGCCAGACAACTACACTGTACTTTAATAGAGCTGCAGCTTGAGCCGTACCAGCCCCAGTCAGCTAACACAAGCCAGATTGGGGGGGGGGGGGGTTATTGCAGTGTAGCTATTTCCTGTGGAAGCATGTTTTTGGACCAAAGATCAAAATGGTTTTGTTCCATTTCCAGGGCAGGTAAATCAGCCTCAGTGGGACTGACAGCTGACACTGCCAGTAATGTGTTATCTCCTACTGTAGCTGGGGGCATCACTGTACAATAAATGTAGAAGCTACAAGACATACTTCTGCCCCAACATATAACCACATGCAGCTGCTGCCATTAGAAGGTAAACACCATGTCATTCCCACAATTATTTATTTCTTGTCAGTTAATAATGGATCAGATGCTCAGCTGGCATAAATCAGTGTGGTTCCATTGAACTAGCTGAAGATCTAGTCCTGGATTCTGAACGCAGACTTAGATTTGAATGTTATCTTGAATTATATTCCTCTTAGGAAAGTAAAGTAGGTCTTGTCTAGATTTAAAGTTTCCCCTCATTTAACTTTAAAATAGTCAAAAACAAATTTAGTTAAGCTAATGCATAACCCTATGTGGCTGCTGTTAAACTGACTTAAACTTGACTTATATTGATTACATTTAGCTAGATTCCTGTAGACTAGGAACGTCAAACATGCAGGGCCTTCCCCCCACACCCCCAACCTCTTCCATCTGGTCTGTGACAGCACTCCATAGAACTCAATCTCTCCCTAACAGACAGAAAGAGAGAGAGAGAGAGAAAAAGTCGTGCATACCCTGAGCTCGGCAATGCTGCTAGACTGTCAGGTCTCGTGCCATCAGGGACTGCTGGTTACGTGACACTGTGCTCTGTGGGACCACGATCTTGCCCTAGCAGAGCGAGAGGTATTGCAGAGTGTTGTTTCACATATGCAGCAAGCTATAATGGTGCAAAAATGCTGCAGTATTTTGACTTATGGTATGTAAGCCCACTTGGGCTATGTCCACACACAAGCGCTTGCTTCGAAACAGGTCATTTTGAAACAAGCCGTTTCAAAATAACACCTTATTTCGAAACATCTTATTTTGAAATAACAAAAAGCTATTTTGAAATAAGGAAAAAAAGCAGGAATTGAAATAGTATGTCCACACTGTGGACTTGCTATTTCACTTCAGGGGCAAGGCACCATGGGAGGTGTGGCAACATGGCCCCCCTCCCTGGGCCATGTTGGTGGCCATGTTGGTAGCCAATCCCATAAAAGCTGGCCCTGACCTCACTTCCCTGTCCACTCTGGCTAGCAGGACTCTGCAAGCAATGGACATTGCCCGGTTGCCCAGACAGCGCCGTGCGACACCCAGCCACTCTGACTGCCTGCAGTGTCCTGCGGATGTGGAACACTCTGCTCGTGGCCCCAGAGGGTGCCCAGCCTCTGCCCGAGGCTTTCATCCACCTTGTCCGCAGGGCAGAGCTACTGCCCCTGCCCCCCTCCGTGCCTCGCCAGGTCTGGGCCCGGGAGACCAGCCCAGACTGGAGGAGCTGGTCGTGCTGCACACCTGGGCGGATGACAACTGGAGACAGAACTTCCACATGACCAGGGCCAGCTTCACCCGCCTGGTCACGGAACTCGCCCCACAGCTGCGCCGCAGGGAGACCCCCATGAGGCCTGCCATCCCCGTGGACAAAAGAGTGGAGTAGAGGTGCCCATCCTCATCGTGGCAGACGCGGCCCACCCCCTGCGGCCATGGCTCATGCCGCCGTATGCAGGGCCACTTGATCCCTCCCAGCAGATCCTCAATCGCCGCCTGACCTGCTGCTGCCAGGTGGTGGAGCAGGGATTCGGCCACCTCAAGGCCTGCTGGAGGTGCCTCCTCACCTGCCTCCACCTCGCAGAGAGGACACTGCCCCAAGTGATGGCTGCGTGCGTTGCCCTCCACAATTAGTGCGAGCAGCGGGGTGAGCCCATTCCGCCTGCATGGGAAGGTGAGGCCCGAGCCCTCGGCAGGGACTATGAGGAACCCCGACCTGTGCCCACACGGGAGCAGCCGTCCCAGCGAGCCATGTTCATGCGCAATGCACTCTGGACCGCCTTTGCCAAGGAGGAATTCTGAGGGCCAGGACTGCCCTGCCCCACACCACCCTTTCCCCCGTTCGCCCACAGCCAGCCCCCACCCATCCACCCGCACTGTCAACTACCCCCAATAGAACCACTGAAAACCACGAATAAGTGCCAAACTATCTATTTATTTAACAATCAGGGGTTGGGGTGGGGAAGGGCTGGGGGTGGGGTTATGAGATGGGGCAATGTGGGGGCAGTCCAGGGGAGTGGACAGCAACTTGGGAGGCAGAAGGGGGTGAAAGAGACCAGGGGGCAGAGGGGAAGTCTGGCATGGCCTGTGGGAAGGTCCGGGGGTGGGTGGGTGGCGTGCCCTGCCCGTGCCCATGGCCGCCCTTGGTCATCGTTGCCTCCAGGGAGGGCCAGGCAGCGAACCCTCAGTGCAACGTGGCGGGGCCATCCTCTCCACCAGTTCTTGGATGGTGGCAGCATGGTCTGCAATGGCTGCTGGCAGCCGCTCGCTGATGCACTCCAGGACTGCAGCCACCCTGTCGTCCGCCACCACAGCCAGCTTGAGGACCCGGAGGGCGGCGTCCTGCTGCTGGGCCTGCTCGCGTTGCCAGGCCTGGGTGGAAGCCTCCATCCTTTCCCTGACCTCCTTGAGGCTCTCGCGGAGCTCAGCATGCGACCGGGGGGCCCTCCTCCGCTGCTGGGGTGCCCTGGGGCTGAGGCATCAGCCTGCCAGTGGTGGTGGCTGGCAAGCAGCTGGGCGACCTGCTGTAGGGAAGCAGAAAACACAGTTCGCCCCTGCTGCCTGCTGGCCCTGTCTGGGTGCAGCCTATTTGCAGCACACACCTCTTCCCTGACTGTCAGCAGGTTCCAGGATCCCGTGGGACATTGCCCTGGGGTAAGGCTACCAGCCCCCAAAGCCGCGAAAGGAGGACAGGACAGTACCCAATGGAGGACATTGGATGACCCTGGGTGAAAATGTTGTCTGGCTGTGGTAGTCGTCGGGGTTTAGGGGGAACACTTGCCTGTACAAATCAGTATTCTGTGGGCATTCCAGGATCCTTCAACCCCTACAGTACAAAGCCTGACAAACTCCTGTATTTTAAACTGCCTGCCAGACAGCAAATGTGAGGGTAAAAAGAACAGGACAGTAAAAAGGGACCATGTTCTCCTTTTGCCAGACATCTGGGAACCGTACCCTGGAGGCACACATGCTAGTGGTGCCCATGAAGGTGAACTGGACTCAGCCACGCCTTGCTCTAGGGGGTCTCCCAAGGCCACTTGCCAGTGGTGTGCCCTGCATGGTCTCCACCCCGCCCAAGATGTGGCTGCATCTTTAACAGCCAGCCCCTGTGAACCACCCCCAGGCACACAGGGGCCTATGACCCCGGTGCCACCTGCCTCTGTGGGACCCATGGCCAAGGGGGGGGCCGCCGACCCTGTGCCCTACCTGCCCTGGTGCCCGGCCCTGGACCCCCTCGGTGCCCGTGACCTGCTGGACACGCCCAGCCCTGTGTGCCTCAGTGGGAGGGGAATATTTACCCACGGGGGCTCCAGAGCTCCAGCACAATGTCCCAGGCTCAGTGTGGGACCCAGCGGCCGAGATGATGGTGGGGTCCTGGTCCTCCGGGCTGCTCAGCGCCTCCGGGCCAGCGAACAATTCCGGGCTGCTCAGGGTGGCCTCTGCCACTGGTGGTGCTGCAGCTGGAGCCCCCCAACAGAGACATCGGACCCCAGTGCCTCCGGGCCCAATGAGGGGCTCCTCTGGATGCCTGTGTCTAGAGCCTCAGCGGGGAGACCGCTGGGCTCTGGACCCAGGAAGCTGTGCAGCTCATCATAGTAGGGGCAGGTGGCTGCACTTGCTGCCCCCTGGACCTCCCGGGTCTGGGCATGGTCCTGCTACAATGATTTTATTTTGCTCCGGACCTGGTCCATGGTACGGGGGTGGCCCTGCTTGGACATTGCCATGGCAATGTCCAAGTAAATGTCCCGGTTCCAGTTGGAGGCCCGGAACCGGGACATGATGTCCGGCCTCTGCCAGTTCCCAAGGAGGCAGAAAACCTCCTCAGGTGTCCAGACAGGGGCCCGATGTCACCCTCCAGTGGCAGTGCCTGCCTGAGCAGCCCTGCCTGTCAAAGGCTCAGGCCACACTGCCTGACAGGCATGCCCTGATAGGAACTTCCTGTTCCCCAGTGTGCTGTGCAGCCTTGGAGGAAGGTCAGACGGTTATTTCGAAACAACACTTGTTTCGAAATAACATGTCCGGATGGCGGTTGTTTCGAAACGAGTTGTTTTGAAACAGCATGTCCCAACAGGGTTATTTCGAAACAACTCATTTCAAAATAACCGTTGTTTCGAAATGGAAGGGGTTTGAGCCATTTTGAAACAACGGCTCTTGTTTCGAAACAATGGAACCTGTTGTTTCAAAACAAGAGAACGTCGTTTGGACATGCCACTTCTTATTTCGAAACAAGCTCTGTTGTTTCAAAATTAGAAGCCTGTGTGGACATACTCTTGAAGTACATTTAAGTCAAATCTGGCCCATTGTACCAAATGACTTTGACAGGGCTGCTGTAGACCTTCAAAGCTGTTATAAAAAATCACACATTTAAACAAGTACAAATTTGTAATCCATACTCATACTTAGTCATATTGTACCTATACTTTCTGATATACACGCATACACCAAAACTGCAACATGCACTAGAATCAGAGCTGAGAACACTTAACATAGGTCACTGCACAGATAGAACATACTAACTTGTGGTCACTACCGTTTAGTGCTGGCTTTCAGAAGATGATTTATTGATGAAAAGCTTTGTAATCCATTACCACTCTCCTGCATTATCCAGACCCCAAATGAGGAATTAATAATTTTATAATGACAGAAACAGTGTCCTTAATAAGATTGCCCTCCAGTGGGAATTGCTGTTGTGTAATAGGGGATCTTCGACAAAAACTATTTTCCCCTAGATATAGTTATGTTAAATAGAATTTAATAAAGTGAGCACAAAATTTTTGTTTTTATCTAAATTAGTACAATTTTGCAATGTATATCAGTAGACAATAGTAACCTTGGACCAGATTCTCAGCTGGTGTAGATGAGCATAGCTCCACAGAAGTCAATACAACTATGCCAATGTACAGCAGCTGAGGCTCAGGACCCACTCTGAAGTAATTCTTATATTTACTTAACCCACAGTAACTTTATTTTACAAGGCTCTTCTGTCAACACAACTTCAGGTATATTAAGGTCATCTCTGTGAAATACTATTATGATAACTCAGCTAAGGATCATAGTATCATAACAAGAGTTGAGAAAACAAGCAGTAAAAATCAGTAAGGGTCTGACAGAATGGCAGCTGGATTAGGTTTATCCTCTTCCCCTGCACCGTGGCTCTCTGATGGAAGTGGTGGGAATTTTGTCCACTGAACCTGTGGATCTATTGCAAGGGTCAGCCCTGTGCCGGCCCCTCTACCCCAACCCCTCTGCTGTGTCAGCAGCCCCTCCGCCAAACAAAAAAAAAAAGTGGCTCCTGCCTGAAAATTTGGCAGTGGCCACAGCTGAGGGGGAATTCTAGGCATGCCACTGAACAAAGCCCAGAGCGGCTTCTTTCTGCAGCTTTCCTAGGGACCCCTGCCCCAGCTGCCCCCAAAAGGAGCCTCTCCAGATGGCTTCCTTTTGCTGGGCTGGGGAGTGGTGGGGTGTCCCCAGGCACACTTTAAAGAGGAGCCACTTCAGGCGGCTTCTTTCCACAGCATGCCTGATGCTGTGGAGAGGGGCCACCCAGAATGGCTTTCAGCAGCAGCAGGAGCAGCAATTTCCATGGCACCATAGTGCACCTTGTGCTTCTCTGAGTAGGCATGCATTCCACTGTTAGCATGCATGTTGGGGGTTGCTGACTCCTGATCTATTGAGGCGCATGTGGGATTCAGAGGAAATGCTGAAAGTCAAGCCCATCCATGTGGAGGTCTGATGCCACTTCACCTTGAAAAGTCCCATGAAATGCGTTAATTACTTATGCTAACGAATCTGTTCCATCTTATATTTAGCTGTGACACTGTGACAGTGGCAGCTCGTGAGCTAACTGTTCAAAGATGCTAGTCCCCTGGTCCCCTCCTTTGGCTTAGAGCGACACCCCTTTCACCCCTTGTCCCAGCAAAGCCCCACCCTGGCAGCCAAAGCACCAGTCAGGGCAATCAAGTGGCCTGAGTACATGAGTACTCATGCTCCAGCTCTGCCCTCCCGCAACCCACCCTGGCCGCATACTGGCCATCCCACACCCCTGCTCCCCTCCCACTACAACTGGCAGATTTTTCCCCAACACCAGCATGGACCCCAATGGGCCTCAGGCTGGCTGGTCATAGGGCCACTAGTCCACGTGCCCTAACTCCTGGAATACTGCAGTCTGCACCATGCTGCACCACTCCCCATCAGCAGCCCACCCTCATTGCCCCAGAGTGTCGACTCAGCCTGTCCTAGCGGTGCAGTGCAGACCAACCCTGGTTCAAGGCTGAACAGTCTGCCCCTGCCCCCGGAGTCCCATTGCCAGCCTGATTGCCCCCAGCCCCTGCTCTGTGCCCCAGTACCAGACCAACCTGCCCTCACTGCTGAATTAGTTGCTTGCTCAGCCTGCCCCCATGCAACTCTAACCTACCCCAGCTAGGTGACTGCTTGCACCCCTACCCCTGCCCACTTCAGCAGAGAGATGGGCTAAGATTGCTGCTGCCACTGGCAACTGAGTGTGGTCGGGGCCATGCCAGGCTAAGCCTTCCCTGGCCTTCTAGACTTGGTGCCAATACACTCTGAGTATATTTTCCAGACCTGAAGAAGAGGTCTGGGTAACCTTGAAAGATTGTCTCTCTCAACAACAGAAATTCATTCAATTAAAGATATTGCTTCAGTCACCTTGTCCCTCTAATATTGCTCTTGATTTTCCTTCATATTCCCTCAGCTCCATGACAGAACAGCTACTATGAATCCGTTCTTGCAAAGTTTCCTTTGCCAACTGATGCCACCTTGTGGGAGGGAGGGATGACTCAAAATCACAGAGGGATACTTCCCCAAGTTAATGCTCTGCCAGGGACAATTACCTGAAGTTAGAAATGTGTGAGTAGATGCCGTACATGTTGGGAAAAGCTACTTCAGAGAGATGCTAGCCTGCTGTCCTTGGTCTACTCAGTCTGTGAATGTTCCAGTTTCCATGGAGCACTTGTTGGAGTGGGTTCAGGAGGGTGAATAATACCGGAGAGGATGCACCGCATTGTTGCCAGTCTGCCGCCACGCTTTGCCAAATCACAAAATCCCTCTTGCTCATGGAAGCAGTAGGTGGTGACGTGACCTCCATAATATTTGACTCCATAAAGCTTATTGAGATACATTTTGTATGAAAACTATATAAGACAAAGCCATACTGTACATTTTTAAGAATACTGCTGGTTGAGAATCTACAATATGGTTCAAAAGCCAAGTGATATTTCTCATTTCTCAATTCACTTGATTTTAATTACTACTTCAGACTGAATTTACATAACAAACCAACAAACCTTAGGGCTGAAATTCTTTTGTCTGCTAAATACATTCTGCACTGTTGCCCTGTGGGCATTCGTGCATATAAGCACATGTCTGATGCAGACTGGGAGCAAGCTGGAGTTTGGAAAAAATATACTAGAGCTATACACCAGTATGCCTGACTTCCCAGGGTAGAAGTTAGAGTAGAGTCCCTGCTCCTAAGGCTTTGCTAGCGTTGGGCAGCTGGGGATTAGGAAAGGACAGCTAGTTTCTGGAAGCCTCCACTGCCCACTACGTCATATCACAGCTCAGACATGGGGTGCTTAGATTTCTGAACTGTGGGTTTTTAACACTATTAAATTCTGCATTATTTTCAGTAATAAAATGTTTCTCCCCTTTTATCTTTATTTAAATATTTCATGTTAGTTGCATTCTTGTTATGAACTTTGATTCCTCACCCCAAACATGACCCTACTCTAACAAATACCGGGGGGGGGGGGGGGGCAGGGTAATCATGTTAGTCTAGTTCCAGCAAGCAAACAAGGAGTCCTGTGGCACTTTTAATGAGTAACAGATTTACTTAACACATGAGCTTTTGTGGGCATAATACTGTTTCCTCAGATGCATGAAATGGAAATCACACACACACACACACACACACAAAGAGAAGGGTGAGTCAAAAAAATGATTTCAAATAGTTCAAGAAAGGTAGTAGGGAAACATTCAATCTCAATGGATATTTTGTGACAGACATGAAAGTTACTATGCTTTGAAAAAACTTCAAAACCAGACTTTAGCCTGAAACTGCAGGATTGGAATTCATGTGCAAACTTGATACTGTTAGACTGGGTCTGAAAAGGGACATAGAATGGCCAACTCACTACAAAAGTAAATTTCCCCTCTTAACAATTTCATCAATTGTTATTAATGGCCCACATCCACACTGTTTGAATTAACCCAACTAGTTTGTTTTGCTGAAATAGAGTAACACTATATCCCTGGAACTGTTTGAATTGACCTTGTGTCTCATCCTTCTACGTATGTGCATACAAAGCAATTTTCAACCACTGTGTTGGAACACATGACTGTCCGCCACACAGTGGTAAGTGTGTCACGGAGAGCCAGGGAAATGGCTGGAATTGGCCTGGAGCTGGTGTGACGTGCTGCCAAGTGTGTTGGACTTGGCTAACACCTCTGCTTAACATGTAGAAGGTCCTGGGTTCAATTGCCAGGGGGTTGGACTCGATGATCTCATGAGGTCCCTTCCAGCCCTATGGTTTGATTTGATTTGACTTGAAAAAGGTTGAGAACCACTGAGCGGTTTCCATTTCATGCATCTGATGAAGTGGGTTATGTCCACAAAAACTTACGTGTGAAATAAAATTGTTAGTCTTTAAGATTATGTCTACATCAACTTATTTAGTTCAGACTTGCAAGTCTGAACTAGCCTCGGGCTAGTTCGGACAAACTGCGGCTTTTCAGTTTGAACTAGCCTCGTGGCTTAGTTGAACTAACTAGTTCAAACTAAGCTTTGCCTAGTTCGAACTAAGCAATTGCTTAATTCGAGCTTGGCAAAGCCTGGGGTAGACCTGGTCCAAATTAGTCTGGACTAAGTTTGCTAGACATAGTCTAAAAGCACAACAGGACATCATGTTTTTTTACTCAGATGAAGATGCTTTAAAAAGCGAACTATATTCTTGTAATCTGTGCAGTGCATGGCTGGATACAGGATGAAAAAAAAAGTTCTCCTTGTTTACTGCTTTCAGGAGGAAGAAATGGAGACTTTTCTAAGAGCGTAGTGTTTACTCCAGCAACTGAGAAAACTCTTGCCTGAGTTATACCAGTGACACTCACATCAGTGAAGTCACACAGATGTGAGGGCACAAACTGGTCCAAAGTCTCTAGTTGCTACGCCTACGCTAATGTAACCAAATACTTCAGCAATCAATAAGCATGTTTTTTTGCCATGGCCAGATGACACTGCAAGTTTGACATGGCAATTTTGCTCACCTATACTCCAAGGAGTGGTTTTTTTAAAAAATGTATTTGAATTACTGTAGCAGACAAGAATCTCTCTCACTGTTGACTAAAGACTGTAAAATCAGGAGAAAGAAAAAAAACACCTCCTTGAGCAGAGAAACACAGACAGTTAGAAAACTAAGATGAGTCTTCATGTGTAGTTTTTTTCTCAAATATTCAAAAATATTCATTTTCACATATATACAAATACAATTACATAATAGCATGCTTCTTCTGTTAAGGCCTAGTATCAACCTCAGATTGTTAATGAAGGTGCAATTTGATAAGTTGAGATAAAGTGTAAGGTGGAGATTAAGGTATTTAGCCACCTACCTCTCTTTAATTTCAATTAGTTTTGTTGCTGGCTACATCCTCCACAGTAAGTTTAGAACTCCCTCTGGTCTGCTGTGATTTCTTTTATCTGTTTATTTTCATTCTAGCAGATAAAAAGTGGTGAGGGAAGAGTATAGAATGAGCTGCCTGTCCTGTCCTTTTTCACAGTTTGATTTGCTGGTGTGTGTTTTCTTATGGAAGAGAGTCATTGCATAAAGAAGAGTGCCTTCATTAAATTTCTGTCCATCAGATAGAGCGTACATAAAAAGCAAAGAGTCTCGTGGCACTTAAAGACTAACAGATTTATTTATCGCATGAGCTTTTGTGGGAGAAAACCCCACTTCATTAGACGCTTTGAAGAGGGGTATGAAGTGGGATTTTCTCCCATGAAGGCTCATGTGATAAATAAATCTGTTAGTCTTTAAGTGCCAAGAGACTCCTTGTTTTTTTTTTGCTTTACAAGACCAACATGGCTGCCCCTTTGGAAGTAAGCATACATAAAACATCTTTGACTTGCCTTTCAAATGCCTTAGTTTCTCTGATTCCTATTTTGGATCTGAAATTGTGCACTTAGCACTTATACATTCAGAAGATTAATGAGTATCTTACTCGTAAACTGTTTCATACAGTACCTGGAAAAGAAACGCTGACGAAGTGGCAGAGGTGAAGGAAAGAGGAAAAGAAATGGGGTAAAATTTTCTAAACATTCAAATGCAAATAAGAAATCTGAGCTCTGACTGTAGCATTTAGGCTTTTTAAGTCATTCAGTCACTTTTACAATTTTATCGGTAGTCTTAGAGTAAAAAGATACCTGTAGCAGTGCAAAAAGATATGTGCCGTCTATGAACCAGGCGAACAATTCAATTTCTATCATTAGTAATATACACAACTGGCAGGCTAGAGATAGGGCCAAATTCTGCTTACATTTTCATTACATCAGTTTTAGTTAGAATACCTTGAGTGCATGGTAAGCCTGAGCAGAATGGCCTGCCACAGGATTCCTTGCCCCTGTTCAGACGCCTTCAGAGACGAAGATTAGTGGCAAAAATCTTTATTGCCCTTAAATAACTTTAAATTTAAACACTATTACTTTTGGTGCCAGATACAGAAAAGGTTACCTATTGTTATGTAAACATACACTTCAGTGGTCACTGTTGACTCACATTTGTTTTCTGCCAAGACTGACAACCCCTACCGGACAAAACAAACACAAACTAGATTTTTAATGGCTGACTTGCCTGCTATGTGCATGTAAGGGTATGCACATCTACACTGAAATTGGGAAGTGTGACTATATAGACAAACCTGAGATAGCTGTGATCTAGTTAGATCAATCAGAGGCTTGAGTATGTACATTAGCTCACGGGTCTCACACATGCAGCCCGTGGGCCGCATGCGGTCCCTAAAGCTATTTCCTGCTGCCCACAACAATGCTATTGTTACCAATATTTGCAATATTGTTGTATGAAAAGGTTTTGGTGGTGCTGCCCTTGAGCTAACGTACTAGTCCTCATGCAGCCCTCATGGTGATTTGAGTTTGAGACCCATGCCTTAGGTTCTGGAGAAAATGGGGTTAACCCATCCACCCACTTGTGCTGCAGCAGCTTCACTCTGCTATTGTTATTCCTGTTAGCTTTGATCTAACTCAGACAAAGGTAGCCTAAATATGTCTACATGTGTAGCAATCACGTCTGATTGTGCATCCCTAGTCTGATTTACTACAGGCTACATATCTGGTGTTATTTTCATATGAAAACTGGAATAATGTAATGTGCAGAGAAAATAAATATCCTCCAGCACTACTTTTCTGCCTTGCAAAGATAGTACTCATTTCTGAACTTACTCACAGCAAACAGAAGAGTCCTGCAAAAGCCAGCACATCAGGTGATTAAATCACTTTTTAAAAAAGGAGAGATCTGGGATAAGAATTCTATAGTGTTTTGAGTAAGATCAGATCGGAAGGAGCCTAAATTTATGTTTACACTGCAATAAAATACCAGAGGGTGGCCAAAGACACCTGTCTTCAGCTGGTGTGGCCCTGTCTGAGAGGTTATAAAATAGCCATATAGATGTTTGGACTTGAGGCCTGGGCTATGGAACCCCCCCCCCCCCCCCCATGGGTTTTCAACATCCTGGCTCCAGCCTGCTCCCAAAAATCTACACTGAAATTTTATAGCACCACAGACTCAGCCTGTATCAGCTGATCTAGACCAACCAGGGCAGTGCCCATGAGTCCTCTATCTCAGTATAAACATACTCTGTGTGTCCTAAGGGCTTAATGGTGAGATAAGGAAGCTTAAGTTCTTAGCCCCTGCTTCAGCATCAGGACAATTCAGAAGTAACTGAAGCAAACAGTCTCCAACTTGAGTGCCTACAGTTCAATCACCTAATCTCAGTGAGTGATCAGATTCATTTTCAGAGATGCTGAGTATACTGTTCCTTGGCCCTTCCACAGTAAATGACTGATTGTTGTGGTGACCTGAATAGATCCCTGGCCTGTCATGGAACCACAGGGTGACATTATCTAAAGTAGTCTACAAAACACCACTTAGGGCCCAATCCTCAGTTTCCTCTAGTTTCTTTGTGCCACCTTTTCTGTGGGTATTCTACCATGGCTGCTGTATGGCCTGTGGGTAGACCAATCTCTCAGCAAGTCTTCTCCCAGGCTGTGCATGGCTGTTTGTCTTATAATATACAGAGTGAAGGAGTGAAGGGCTGGCAACTGAGGAGCTAGAAAGTGTAGAGATGAACTATCCATCCACTCAGCAGCATCTGAGAAACCTCCCCTGCCCCCTTTGCCATCTCCACAAGACTGTTTTGAAGAAAGGATGAATAGTTTAAGAATAAGGTTGTTAACAAATGATGTGAAGAGATGCTCATTTGCAGTTCACAACAGCAAAACCTCATATCAGTTGTATAAAACCTTTAGAGACAATACTCTATATTCCTGAGTGCCATCAGTAGCCACATTTTCTATTTACAGCCATAAAGTACTCATGTAAACTCCTACCTTGTCACGAATGATCTAATCCAGATTTAAAACTACATCTCCAGAGTTGAGAGACTTTCTTCTGTGTTTGTGGAAAACAATCAGCAAATGTTTTTTTTTTTTCTGCAACAATAAAGGACAGATGACTGACTACTTATGTGTTCCACAGCAAAAAAGTGTGTATGCAGTGTTTGGGCCCAGATCCTTAGCTAATATAAATCAGTGTAGCCTACTGCAATGTGGCTTTGCCAACAGGGAACAGCTGAAGAGAGGGTTGCCAATCCTATTAATTAATATTTTAGTTAAAGATTAATCTTTATGTTAAATGATGAAGCTTCTGGTAATACATCAAAACAAAATTGTCAATGCTAAATGAAGATCTGGCCCTATGTATGGATTCTGTGAGCAAGGACGGTTGTAGTATCCCCTTCCCCAGTGTGCTTGACCTCTTAAGGGAGGAACCCACTTTGGTTTATAATTTAATTAGGACCAGATCCACAAAAGGATTTAGGCACCTATCACTTTATCACTAAGTCCAACCATTATGATCCTCAAATCCGCATTTCAGCTGCTACCTAACTCTGCTGGTTCCTGAAGTCTTTTGGCACCTAAATTTCTGCTGTTAAAGTCACCAAGTTTCTGTCATTGGACAGGTGAATAGGTGCCTCCAGCCTGGTGACTATCTCACACCTAAGAGCAGGTAGGATTCTCAAATGATTATAGGAAAAACCCTTTGTCTCCTTTGTCTCCCCCATTCTGTTTGTTTTATGGAGGTTTAAGCATATACCACCATCTTTTTTTTGCAAGTAAGGGTACAAGCACCTAGACATAGGAGAGGATTCACAGCTGTGAATCTTGAATGGCAACAAGCACCTTGCTCCAGAGCAGATTTAGAAACCCAGTTCTCAAGGGGCTGGAATTTAGGCCATGCCTTTCTCCTCAGAATCTGCTCTTCCCTTGCTCATGAAGCTCCCAATTCAGTGTTGGCTTCTGTGGAACCTGTCCTCAGGTGCCCACCTCTCCCTGTGCATTGACTAGGTAAGCCTAGATGCCTACCTCAGGGCTGTGGATTTCACTAGGAAGTAAGAGACCTGAGAAATAGCCACCGCAATGCAGACCACTGCAATATCTAAGTCCCTAGGGAGATTCAACCCTTAGTTGCCATGCACAATCATTTCTTGGCCACTCTGTAAGGATACTAACTAAGAACCCATAACTGTGAAGCAGAATTTTTGGGACTGATCTCTCCAACTGAATATTTTCCAACTCAACAAAACAAACTGTCTACAAATGATATGCTAAATAAGGCAAAGCAGGCTGAGCAACATGTACCCGACAGTACTCTAGATCAAAGTTATTTGGTGATAACATTCAGCCTTGAGCATTTAGCCTTGAACACCATTTGTTAAGGTCCTCCACTACTACAGCTATCTCTGAACATCAGTACCACAAACTGCACTTTCAGTTAGCCTTGAACCTTTGTGCAGGTGCTTTCCAACAAATCACTACCAGAAAATGTATTATATTTTTTAGCTTGTCAAATAACAGCTAATAGCAGCAACTTAACTATCATTTATTGATATTTATTTAATGTCAAAAGTCAAATAACTGGCGAGTATAAAATAAATAAGATGACATGCACTGACCACCTGATTATGGTAAAAGACTGTTACTGGACCCAAACTGGATTAACTTGAGTTTTAAAAACAAATTAGGTGTCCCCCCCCTTACCTCCCCCCCCCCACGGCATCATGACAGGGCAGATTTAATATTGCCTGGGTGTTTTAACTGTACATTTTCATACATTAACATGCTTGGTGTTTTGTTTTTTATTTATTTATTTTTTTTTACATTTAATCCTGACAATGAATTTCCTTTATAATGACGATTTGGGCAAAAACTACAGTCTCATGTCTTTCTTCTCTTAAAATTACTGATATGTGCTTCCAGTTTTAACTTCACTTTCACATAGTTTTTGTGTAAATTTTATATATTATGTACATATAATAATCCTATCAAAAGCTAACTCACAGATAGCCTGGACAAAGAATGTGATGAAAATAAGATAAGAACACATGAATGAAAATATAATATACTACATGTATGTAATATGATAGAAATACTGTATGATTTAAGAAATAGTCTCTGATGATTAAGGACTATGGATTTTACAATGATATAAGCACTTAGGATACTAAGGTTGATGAACTTTCAATAGGACTTTGGCTCCCAAATCACTTAGATACTTTTTAAAACGGTGCTGTTTATTATAATATGTATGTACAAGAGGAGAGTTAAGATTGTACTAAGACTCATAGAAGATTAGCACTGGAAGGGATCTCAAGATTTCATCTAGTACAACTCCCTTCTCGAAATAGGACCAAGCCCAACTAAATTATCTCAGTCAGAGCTTTGTCAAGCCAGGCCTTAAAAACCTTTAAGGATGGAGATCGCACTACCTCTCCAGGTAACCCATTTCACTGCTTCACCACCCCCCTTGTGAAAATTTTCCTAACTTTCAACCTAGACTTCACCCTTACTGCAGGCTGAGACCGTTGCCCTTACTTCTGTCATGTACTACCACTAAGAACAGCCTAGATCCATGTGCTCTGGAACGTCCTTTCAGTCAGTTAAAGGCTGTTATCACATTCCCCTTCATTCTTCCCTTCTGCAGATTAAACAAGCCTAGTTCTCTCAGCCTCTCCTCATAAAACAGGTGCTTCAGCCCCCTAATTATTTTTGTTGCCCTCTGTCAGACTCTCCAATTTGTCAACATTCTTCTTCTAGTGGCGGGCTCAAAACCAGACACAATAATGCAAATATGGCCTCACCTGTGTCAAACAGAGGGAATAATCACTTCCCTCGATGTGCTGACAATGTGCCTATTTTAATATACCAAACGCCTTCTTATCAACACACTGTTGACTCATATCCAGCTTTTTGTCCACTGTAACGCCTGGGTCTTTTTCTGCAAAACAGTTGCCTAGCCAGCTGGTCCCTAGTCTGTAGCAGTGCATGGGATACTTTTGTCCTAAGTTCAGCACTCTGCACTTGTCCTTATTTGAACCTCAAAAGATTTCTTTTGGCCCAATCCTTGAATTTTTCTCAGTCACTCTGTGTCATCTCCCTATTCTTCCATGTGTCTATCACTCCCCACAGCTTAATGTAATCAGCAAACTTGCTGAGGGTGCAATATACTCTGTCCTTCAGATCATCAGTGAAGATGTCGAACAAAACCAGCCCCAGCTCCGAGCCCTTGGGCACTCCGCTTGTTACTGGTTGCCAATTAAACATCAAGTCACTGATCATTAACTGTTAAGCCCAATGAGGTTGCAAGCTTTCTATCCACCTTATAGTCAGGCATGGCCAGACTGCGGCTCGTAAGCTGCATGCAGCTCTTCAAAGAAAAAGTGCGGCTCATGGAAGAACATGGCCAGGAAGGGCAGCATGGTGGGAGGCAAGGGGGAGAAATGCACAATGATTGGGGACAATAGAGAAGCAGCATCACGGTAAGAGACTGCAAGGAAGTGGCAGCGTGGTCAGACGGGGCAGGAGGAAGGAGAGAATTGTGGCATGGTTGGGGACTGCATGGAAGGGCAGCATGGTAGGGGCCAGCAGGGAAGTGGCAGCATGATAAGAGACAGCAGGGAAGTGTGGCATGGTTAGAAATGTGGGGAAAGCGCGGCAAGGTCAGAGCCAGCAGGGAAGGGCAGTAAAGTCGGGGATGGCAGGGAAGCTGTGGCATGGGTGGGGGTGAGAGGGGAAGGAGCAGAAATACAGAAGGGTCGGGAAGAGGAGAGAGGCAGCAGCATGGTAAGAGACAGCAGGGAAGTGGCAACGGGGGAAGTGGGGTGAGAAGCGCGGCATGGTCAGGGAAACCACAGCATATTTAGATTTTCTCATAGGCCATAATGCAGTTTCCATGTTAAAATAAAATTGTGTTTTACGAGTCCTAAACATGATGTGGAATACTAAGAAATGAAAATACAAAGGAGAAACGCTTAAAACTGAATGTAGATTACTTTCAATTTTTGGCACAACTTACTGCTGTGAAGCATTGTATTCCACAATGAAATTTGCTAAATCAAAACATTGTGCAATACTTAGAGATCAGCACCTGAGAGAGCTTCTACATACTGCATTGACAAGTTAATGCCCAGATTTTAAAAAACTCACCACTAGCCTGCAGTGGTCTACATCCAGCAAAAGCTAAGTTTTTACTGTATAGGCCCAGTTTTCATGGTGACCTTCAGTAATTATTAGAATCTGACATCAGTAGGATCAATATTTGCCCTGTTTTTACAATAAAATTTAGGTGCACAATGAATTTTAAGCTTAGTAATTTTGGAGTAGGTAAAAGTATGTGGTTATATGCCTCAGTGTAGCTCTTGAAGGTTTAATAATCAACTTGGGCAGCTCTTTGAGTTCCATAAGTTTGGACACCCCTGTCCATTCATCTAACTCATACTACTTTAACTTGCTGATGATAATACTGTAGGCGACTGTATCATCAACTCACTGCTCACTGCTTTCCCCGCATCCACAGAGCCCGCCATCTCATCATAGAAGGCAATCAGTAGAGCCCTGCAAATCCGCAGGTATCCGTATCCTCATTTGTGGGTGCAGATAACCACACACCTACTGCTGTGGATTGACTCATGGATGCAGATTCTATTTTTAGTGTTTCACAGTTCGATCCACTGCTGAAGCTCCTGTGCTGAACTGTGTCAGCAATGCACAGGGGAACCAGGAGCCAATCCTAACTCAGCTCTGATTGTGATCTGCTAGCCAATCAGAGTCTCAACCTGGGGCTTGGAGCGCCACTGCTGGACTTCGATTGGCTCATTCTCCATGATTTCCCTTCCCACTTCTTCCTTTTCTTGTTTGCAGTTAGCATGCTATGCTGTCAATCAGACATTTCATTGCTGGGCAAGGAAATCTGATTGACAGAACAGCATGTGAACCACAAACAAGAAAGGAAAAAGTGGGTGGGACCCATACGGGGAATGAACCAATGAAAGGTGAAATGCTGAGTGTGAGCCCAGGCTTGGTTGTGGATTCGGTTATGGATGCAGTTAAAACCTGGCATGCAGATTTCGGACTGGATCAATGCTACCACTGAGCGGATGCGAAGCAGATGCGGTTCCACATTTTTCTAGCCATGCAGGGCTCTAGCAATCAGGTTGTTTAGACAAGTCTTGCCCTTTGTAAATCCATGCTGACTGTTCCTGATCAACTTCCTCTCTTCCAAGTACCTCAAAATGATTTCCTTGAGCACCTGCTCCATGATTTTTCAAGGGACTGGGTTGAGGCTGACCAGCCAGTAGTTCCTCAGATCCTTCTTCTTCCCTGTTTTGAAGATGGGCACTGTATTTGCCTTTTTCTGATCATCCAGGACCTCCCCCAATTGCCATGAGTTTTCAAAGATAATGGCCAATGGCTCTGAAATCACATCAGTTAACTCCTTCAGCACCCTTGGATGCACTGCATCCAATCCCATGGACTTGTGTATGTTTACCCTTTCTACATAGCCCTGACCCTATTCTTTCAGCACTGACGGTGGCTTACCTCTTCCCTAATCTGTGCTGCCCAGTGCAATAGCCTGGGAGCTGACCTTGTTTGTGAAGATGTGGAACACGTGCATTTCTTGCCTATCATCTATCACTAGGTTGCCTCCTTCGTTCTGTAAGGGGTGCACACTTTCCCTGACCTCCTTCTTGTTGCTAACATACCTGTAGAAACCCCTCTTCTGTACCCTTCATATTCCTTGCTAGTTGCACCTCCAACTGTATTTTGGCAGGAGGATTTCACTCCTGCATGCTCAAGCAGTAACTTTATACTCCTCCCTGATCATCAGACCAAGCTTCCACGTCTACTTGTAACCTCAGCTCTGGAATATCTTGATCTGATGGTTTAACCATGCAGCCTTAACATCTTACCTTTCTTTATATGGAATTACATGGAGATCCCAGATCACATTTCTCTGTGGACACAGTGCAAGCAATTGCTTTGGAGCTGCTTTAAAGTAGGATTTTCCATGAGTGTTTGGTGTTGGTTCAACTCAGCTCTCTAAGGGAGCTCTACTGTTGACTTCAATTGAAAGACAGTAAGACCAACACTGAGCACTCCTGAAAATCCTCCTTCGAGCCTTTAGCAGAAAAATGCAGGTAGAATTTATATTCATTTAAAAATTGCAGAGGCAGATGCTCGAGCATTTGGGAAGCAGTATGCTTTTAATAATTTTGTATCTGTCCCTATACACACATAGCTTCATCAAAACACATAAAGACAAGCCACTCAGTTGACATTGCACTCGGGTGCACAGTCACATGATTGCAGTAGCCTTGGTCCAACTAAAATACTGGAGAGTGGTGAGATCGCCTAGGATAACCCTTTTATGCAAAAGGTTGGAAACTGCTCAGATGTAGGGCTCCGTCTTTCTTGTTTATTTTGAAATTTACCTGAAAAGAAACTAAATCAAGGCCTAATCAAAAAACAAAGCCAACGATCGCTACAGCTTATGCATGTGTTTATAAAGATATGGTTCTATACCAGCAAAATTACTTCAGTGGCTGCAACCCTCAAAACCTTCCTGGGGCTACACAGTAATAGAGATTTCTCCCTATTTGGGAGCCCCATCAAAGCCAGTGTCTCAGAGATACATTAAATCATGTCCAGCATGACTCCCCCCAATGAGCTCAAAGGAATTAAACAAGTCATTGTACAGAAGAATTTTGAAAGTCTCTGAAGATACTTAAGAAGTTCCTGGGTGACAGTGAGAAGAGGAACACACTTGCCAACCCCAAAGATTAAAACACCATGAATCAGAGCCTCCCCTCATCATGAAATTAGAAAAAAAAAATCTTACAATTTTGGGCCCAGAGATTATATTGTGGTTTCTGATTTCTGTTTTTCCTTTCTGAACTGCTCCTGCCCTGCTTCAATGTGTGTATGTAACAGATACGGCACTGCAGACACTCCCAAATTCAGACTGTGATTCCATCTCCCCTGCTGTAGGTTCACTTGCCTGCTGGGGCAAGAGTTTCCTTCCCAAGTCCCAAAATTCCAGTTAATTAATATTGTGCCCCACATGTCACTGGCTGTCCCACAAGTGAGATAGATGCATGTATCTCCCACCAGGATTTCCTCAGTTACAAGTAATGTGCCTGTGTCATGACTTTCCCCTAGTGGAGCATTTTGGTTGCCTTAGAACCTATTGCCTAACTTATCATTTCTTCTCGTGGTCTCAAATTCAAGCCAGAATACAGACTTACGTTGACTTCTGTGATTTGTACATCCATTCCAAGATATAACACCATAACCTGCTTGGCCTTCTCCTGTCCCAGGAGCCCTTCTGAAGACTGGGGGTAGCCATCATTCATTGTCAAACTTTCTGAGTTGAATGACCTCACAGTATCCCTGGCTATCATAGACCAGTTTGCCAGGATGGGACATTTCATCCCCTGAATCCATCTGCTGTTCTCTAAAGAAATAGCTCAGCTCCTAGAGGAGCATGTAAACTGCTTCCATGGGCTCTGGACCATGTAATTTAGGACTGAAGCCCACAATTCCTCCTGTGTTTCTGCTGTGAAACCCTCTGGCTATTTGGAAATCATGTTTACACCTCTTCAGCATACCACCCAGACAAATAGCCAATCAGAGAGGATAAACCAAATACTATAGCAATAACTATTCTGCTTCATCATTTACCACAAATGTTCTGCACTTCTGCCTTATATAGAATTTACATATAACACTAACGATGCCTCCACAGGGCACAATCTTTTATTTTATTTTATGAGTTCCCCAAACCTGGCATTCACCATCTGAATTCAATAGATTTACCAGCTCCAGGAAGAGATAAAGGCCACTTGGAGGAAGAAAACAAAGCCTGCAAGTGAGATGTAGACTGATGATGAGAGGCACCAACATTTTCAGAAGACTCTCTGCAGAATACCTCTGCACAGATAGGCTATCTCACAGACAAGATCACTATTTCCTTGGGCTGTACGGAGTCTGTCAACAACTCAATCCCATTACCTTCAAACGCCACTTGCCTAGATTCCTCAAGTTACACCCATCTTACATGTTTTGCTACTGAAACCCAACACAAAAAAATCATTCCTCCCCAGAAACCAACCTCCTACTTTACTTGCACATGTCCAAGACTATAAAATGTTTGTAGTCCACAAGATACGTGACTCCAAAATAAACTAGGCCATCATTGAGACTTGCGACATACTACACTTGACTGGAATACTGACACAGAAGGATACAGCTTGTTCAGGAAGGACAGGCAGGGAAAAATGGAAGGCACTGTTTTCTTGTATATCAAGCATGTATACACTTGGACTGAGGTTGAGCTGGAAATAGGAGACAGACCTGTTGGAAGTCTCTTGGCAGAGACATAATGCTGGTTTTTGATGCCCCTTCCCATTAGCAGCACTTGGAGCCAGCGCCATGAAAGCCGCCCCTTTAATAGAGTGGCTCCATTGAGCCACTCTGGGCTGCCTGAGGCTTTGCCCTGTTGGCCCCACTGTAGTTATGGCTCCATCTCTGGGGAAAGATAAGGGTAAAAAACAAGGGTGATGCCATGGTACAGCCTACTATAAATGATGTAGCCATGAAGATGAGGTAGATGAGGCTTTTTTAAAATTACTAACAAAATTATCTAACACACAGCACTTGTGGAGGACTTCAATTACTTAGACATCTCTTGTGAAAATAACACAGCAGGACACAGATTATTCAACAAGTTCTTGGAACACACTGGAGACAATTTTTTTTTTTTTTATTTCACAAGGTGGTGAAAGCAACTAAGGGAGAGGCTATTTTAGATTTGATTTTGAGAAATAGGGAGTAACTAGTTGAAAGGGGAAGGCAGCTTAGGTGAAGGTGAGAATGAAGTGACAGAGATCATGATTCTAATCTAAGGAATGGTAGAAGGGAAAACTACAGAATAAAGACACTGGATTTCAAGAAGGCAGTCTTTAATAAACTCTGTGAGTTAGTAGGTAAGATTCCATTGGAAGCGAGTCTAAGGGAAAAAGCAGTTCAAGAAAGTTAGCCCTTTTTAAAAGACATAATTAAGAGCAGAAAAGAAAATTATCCTATTGTGCAGGAAAAATGGGAAGTATGGCAAGAGACCACCCTGGCTTAATTAGGAGATCTTCAATGATCTAAAATTTAAAAAAAAGAGTCCTACAAGAAGTGGAAACTAGGTTAAATTACAAAGGATGCATATAAATAACACAAGAATGTAAAGATTAACTTAGAAAGGCCAAGGCACAAAAAGAGATTTAACTACTTAGAGACACGTAGGGTAACAAGAAAACATTCTAAAATAAATTAGACCAAAGGCAGGGTAGGCCCATCACTGAGTGAGAGGGAAAAGCGATAACAGAAAATGTGGAAATAGCAGCATGCTAAGTGACTTTTTGTCATAGTTTAAAAAAAAAAAGGTTAATGGAGAGTGAACTTCTAACATAATGAACGCCAGTATCTGAGGATAAAATAGAGACAGAACAAGTTAAAAATCACATAGACAAGTTAGATGTCTTCAAGTCAGCAGGGCCCGATGAAATACATCCTAGAACACTCAGGAAGCTGACTGAGGAGATATCCCAGCCATTAGTGATCATCTTTGAAAACACAAGAAACATGCAAGGAGATTCCAGAGGACTAGAAGAGGGCAAAAGTTGTGCCCATCTATAAAAAGGGGAATAAGGAATACCTGGCTAAGTGAGGATCCATCAGCTTTACTTCAGTAAGAAAAGTAATAGAGCAAATAATTAAGCAATCAGTTTGCAAATACCTAGAAGATAATAAGGTGATAAGGAAAAGCATAAATTTCTCAAGCACAAATCATGTCAAACCAACCTCATAGCTTTTGCTGACAGGGCAATAAACCTTGTGGACAGGAAGAAAGTGGTGGGTATGGCATAGCCTGATTTTAGAAAGGCTTTTCATACTGTTCCACACAACCTTCTCATAAACAAACCATGGAAATACCACCAAGATAAAGCCACTGTAAGGTGGGGTGGTATAACAGGTTGGAAAACTGTTCCAAGAGAGTAGTTTATCAATGGTTCACAATCAAGTGGGAAGGCCATATCAAGTGGGATCCCACAAGAATTGGTCCTTAGTCCAGTTCTGCTCAATATGTTCATAAACGGTTCAGGGGTCAGCAACCTCTCACCTACTCCAGGAGGTGAGGGTGGCCTTGCCTCCTGCTGCTCGGGCTTATCTCGGGCAGGTCCTGCGAGAGGGTACTCCCCGCCCCCCTCTCAGCCTCCGGAACTTTTGATTGGGCCTCGGCCCCATCTGCCCCTCCGGCCATCCCCGCCCCATACCCCGAGCCGGCTGCTAGACTTGCAGCCGGTCTCTTTCCGAACCGCGCCCCGTAAATATCTGTACACGCTCGTGCTCCATACCGTACATTTCCTCACCCTAGTGTCCCGCCCTGATACAAAGTAGCGGGACCTTATTCCACCTACAGTGGGCGAGGAACCCCGGTGGGCCAGCCTGTATGCCACCCTCACTCCAAGGCCCACCAGGGACATCTGTTGGCGGCTCCTACATGGAGCCGTGAGCACGGGCGTGTTCTTGGCACGGTTCACCCCTCGCCCCGACACCTGCCCCTTTTGCGGTGTGAGGGAGACCCTGGCGCACGTCTATCTAGACTGTGCCAGGTTGCAGCCCCTTTTCCGGCTTCTCCAGAACCTCCTATTGAGGTTCTGGCTGCACTTTTCCCCACACATGTACCTTTATGCACTCCCCATCTGTGGCCCCACAAAGTTGCGGGACCTCCTCGCCAACCTCCTCTTGGCTTACGCGAAAGTAGCCACCTATAAAACTCGGGAGAGGAGGTTGGCAGAGGGAGGGGCCTGCGACTGTGGGGCCTATTTCCGCTCCCTGGTCCGTGCACATCTCCAGGCAGAGTTCCTCTGGGCAGCGTCCACTGGCTCCCTCGACACCTTTCAGGAGCAGTGGGCGCTGTCCGGGGTTCTCTGCTCAGTATCCCCTTCCGAAACCCTAGTTTTGAACCTGTGACCCTCACACCCGTCCCTGTTTTCTCTTTTGTTGTCCCCTGGAATTTTTTTGAAGCCCCATTCAGTGCCGCTTCCCCTTAGGCTGGGGGAAGGGCTTTAGAAGTGGGTGGGCTTGTGCCCACCCACCACCTGGGATTCTTCAACAGGATGCACCTGGCACCAACTCCTTCCCTCGCAAACTCCCCTGTTTGCTGTCCTCTGGTCGCTCTAGCAGTGGCTTTTAAAGGCCTTCTCTGCCTAGGTCAGCCCTTGCCCCTTGCTAGTCACACAGGGGGCAGGCCAATCACAAGGCTGCTAGAGGCTGCTAGAAGCTGGTGATTAAAGGGGATCAGGGAACAATGGTGCAAACAGCCCCCACCCAATCACACAAGCACAGTCCCACAACTAACAGCAATCACCTGTAGGGAAAAAGAGACAAGCAAATCACCTGGAGGGAAAAAGACACAATCCAATCACTTACCTAGGACGCACCTGGCACCAGCTCCTTCCCTCGCAAACTCCCCTGTTTGCAAGCCCTTACAAATTTTGTGGGCAGTACTGAGTTGTGAAAGTTGCAAGTGCTTTAAATGCTATAATTAGAATGGTCTGGACAAAAAGGAGAAATTGTCTTAAGTAGATACTATGAAATTCAGTAAGGACAAATGCAAAATATTCCACTTAGGAAGGGACAATGAGATGCACATATGCAAACTGGGAAATGACTGCTTGGGAAGGAGTAACATGCAAAAGCATATGGGAGTTTGTCGCAGGGCAAGTGCACCCCATTGCCTCTTGGGGCAGGGTGAGGGCTCATTGGATTCATGGTTAAATTCATCAGCCTGCCTTCATCCTCAGGACTGTGCTGCTCAGTGACCAGAGTCAATATGGCAGCCTCTACCCCCAAGTAGTATGGTCTAATGGCCAAAGGGGAATGGGTCATCACCTTGGAGGGAGGAGTGTTGATGGCCAGGGTAGAGGACCCCAGGCCCACTCTACTTCACTAGCTTTGGATCCTAGCAGTAGTGGATGGTTCCACCACTGGGTCAGCAGGATTCCAACCAAAACACACTGACTTTTCAATAGATAATGGCTAATCCTTCCTTCCCCTGTGCTTCTTTTTACTCTGATTTCTGAAGCCGTGGTCTGGGTGTTGTTAGGGTCTGCAGATCCCTTTGTGGGCATAGCATCTAATGACTACAGTCTCCGTTGGGTTCCCACAGACTTCTGAGCAGCTGCCTGAGTCTCAATGTCACTAGCTCCCAGCATTTGGTGCTTCAGCTGCTCATGGGCTAGAGCTTCCACCGCACGCTCTTCCTCCTCAGCAACCAGGCCCAACTATGCTGAGCTGCTCCCTTTTGTACTAGTGCACCAGATGGAGCATGCTCAGCAAGGGTGGAGAGGCAGGACTTCCTCCATCCAGAGTGGAAGTTTAACTCCTTCCTGCAGTTTGGGTCAAGTAAACCTGACATACGGTTGTAGTGTATCACAAGCTAAATATGAGTGAACAACATTCAGTGGTGGATTAGGGGCTTCTGGGCCCCTGGGTCTCCCACACTTGTGGGCCCTGTGTGGGCTCCACCCACACTTGCCTAGGGCTGCAGCCCTCTTCCACTCTTTAGCCCTGCCCTCTGTGGGAGGGCCAGTGCTTGGGGGGCTGCTGGGGCCAACTTGGCTCCAGCCAAGATGATTGGCCCCCTGGAGCATCCTTCTCACACGGGGCAGCTTCCAGTACAGCCTGGCCATGCCAGAGGCTGTGCTGTGCAGCCAGCCCCACCCTCAGGGACATACTGGCCAGCCTAGGGACGGGGCAGGAGCGCTATGGCTCGCTGCCCCTGCCCGGGAGTCACTGCAGCCCCATTACCCTGCCAGAAAACAGGGCCTGCCATGGCCATGGCCCACTGCCCAAGGGGGACCCTGCTCGCCAGCAGGAGAGTGGTGCAGGCCAGATTCTGACCCCCCCACAAGCCACATTCTGCCCATGGCATGCCGCTGTTCTGCTGCCAAGCACGTTCAGTCTGCTGCTTCTGTCTTGCTGTGTTCACAGGAGGAGGGGGCCTGCAGATGTGTGTACAACTTAAAGTATTCAGATATGTACTGGACACTGGGAAACTCAGCAAGGAAAAGCAAGGGCAGGGATCACAGTAAAAGAACTGCATTTTAATTTGATTTTAATAAGAATGCCAATAAACTTATTTACTTTGGTGTTTACATGCATACAATGATAGTTGTAATCTTGGAGAGACCTACTTAAACATTAAAATTTATTAGCTTCACCCGAAGTTATAAATTAGCCTGAATCAATGAAGACTTGGCACACTACTTCTGAAAGTTCGCCTACCCCTGCCACAGAAGGAACGTCTGTCTTATAGGGATTAGGATTCTTCTCCAATCACCATACACTCATGTTTGTCCATTTAACATTGAAATGGATCAAGTCCAGCCTCCGTCACTCACATATTCTAAAGTCCACACAGCTTAAGAGAACACAACTACTAGTGTACTGATCAGGATATGATTTTAAGTGAGTACACAGCAAATCAATGCACAATCATGTCATAAATGTCAGCAGTTACCATGAGAAAATAAAAGATAAAACACACATACTACACTATAACACCATTTAGGATCACGCTTTAGTTTGTTTTCATCTTTCTTACTCCCCTTTCTGGCTGTGATGTGTTTCAGACAGGTGAGGACCTCCTGGCAATGTGGGACAGGCTGTGTATATCTTGGGCTATGTCTACACTAGGAAAAGTTAGTTCAAATTTGTTAATTTGAAATAATAAGATTGAGTTTAGTTTGAACTAAACTAGAATGTATTAGTTCAAATGAACAAAGTGAACTATTCGACTTAACATTATGTTCAATTGGTCCACTTTTAAAATTCGAACTAACTGCTCTTAATTTGAATTTACAAAGTTCCAACTAAAGGTTAATCCTAGTCTACACCGTCCTTACTTTGAACTAACAATCGAACTAAGGGCTTAGCTCAAACTAACTGGTAGGTTTTGCTAATTCAAACTAACCTTTCATTAGATCAACTTAAGGAATTCCTTAATTCGAACTAATGAAAACCTAGTGTAAACAGGCACTAAGTTAGTTTGAATTAAGGAGGCTTAATTTGAACTAACTTGCAAGTGTAGACATACCCTTGCCGTTACTTCTAAGATGGTGTTTTTTCTGGCCCAAGCCAGCTGCTTCTCCCCAGAGTGTCTGCCTTACTTCTTTTCTTCCCCCTCAGCTCCTTCTTCTTTCTATCTTAGCCAGGGAGGTCAAGTTACATTGCCTTTGTCATGTAACTCTCCAGCCTCTGTGCTAGATAGTCCTGAGGTGCTGTGCCACTTAACCTGCTTCACATCTGCACATATACATGATGCTGCAGGAAACATGACACCATAGTAATCATGTAAAATATGTTATGAACATTTATAAAGGAACCTTGTGTCGCATATTTCACACTAAATCACACAGTCACTGTGCAAAAGTGAACAGTAAAATTACACAGATCATAACCTAAGGGTGCATCCTGTGACACACTTCTTCTCAGATTTCTGACTCTGACTCCATAGGGGCAGCCATGTTAGTCTAGTTCAGTAAAACAAACAAGGAGTCCTGTGGCACTTAAAAAATAAAAAAATTATATATTTCATGAGGTTTTGTGGGAGAAAATCCTACTTTGTCAGATGCTTTGAAGATGGGGGGAACTTACAGAATGTGAGGAAATAAATGCAGGGAAGTGAAAGTCATGGGAACAGGTCACACTGTAACTATAGCATGCACCTGCAAAAGTGAAGAAACAGACTAACAGAGCCAGGTGGGTACCCTGAAGTCAACAACTACAGGAGAAGCCCAAGAAAACAACAGAATGCCTCTAGTCATCACCTACAACCCCCCCCAAGTCAGACCTCTGCTGCACATCATCAGGGATCTACAGCCTATTCTACAAGATGATCCCTCGCTCTCTCAAGCCCTGAGTGACAGACCTCTCCTCGCTTACACACAGCCCCCCAACCTTAAGCAGATTCTTACCAGCAACTACAGACCTAAAAACAGAGTCATTAAAACAGGTACATTTCCCTGGAACAAACCTTGCTGCCAGCTTTGCCCACATAGCTGCACAAAAGATGCTATTACAGGACCTAATAAAACCAGCTACTCCATCAAAAGCTCATTCACCTGCTTATCTACCCATGTGATCTATGCCATCATGTGCCAGAAATGCCCCTCTGCTTTATATATTGGACAAACAGGACAGTCTCTGTGCAAAAGAATAAACTGGCACAAATCTGTCACCAGAAATCACAACATTCTAAAACCACTGGGTCAGCATTTCAATCTTCCTGATCACTACATTGATTTACTAATTGCTATGCTCAGACAGATCAAGGCTTCAAAGAGAAACTGCTGAGATTGAATTTATTTGCAAATCTGAATGCATTGTTTCAGGGCTTAATAGGGACTTTGGATTTTTCCCATGTTACAACAGACGATTTGATCTCATCTTCCTCTATATGCTGTTCACCAGAGTTTGAATCTTTACAACTGTTTGATTTGTTGTTACAGTGTGACCTGTTCCTATGACTTACACTTCCCCACATTTATTTTCCTCCCATTCTGTAAGTTCCCCCATCTTCAAAGCGTCTGATGAAGTGGGATTTTCTCTGATGGAAGCTCACGCAATAAATAAATATGTTAGTCTTTAAGTGCCACAGGACTCTTTGTTTGTTCACTGACCCTGACTTAAACTCCTGTTTTCTAACTTCATCTCTCAACAGATGCTGTCCCTAGCTTCTGGCCACCAATTCTCCAATCATTTGCCCTGACTACCCAAGCCTCAATAGCGACAGTGGGAGAAGGAGGGGGCTCATAGCTTCTTCCATTAGGGGGAAGCAAGGATGTAGGCAGTCTGTTTTCTAGCCAGGTCCCTGCAAGTGAAGGGTGGGCCCAAGTAAGGGCAGTTTCTGGTCATGTGACCAGAAGCTGCCTCCTGAGGGCGGGGAAGAAGTACACTGTGGGCTGGCAGCATCATGAACTTCGCCGCTGCAGCTGCAGGGCTGGCCAGTAGCTGGAGGCCATGGCTGGAAGTAGAGTAGAGGAGCCTGTGCCTCAGCTCTGTTTGCAGCTGTGTTGCCCAGTGGCCATGAGTGGAGCAGAGGCACTGGCAACTCTGCCCTGCTCACACCCGCTGGCTGCTGAGTGGCCTTTCAGCTGCAGTTGCAAATTTCACGCCACAGCCAGGTGCTAAAGCAGGTGGTCCTCAGGGTCATCTGAGCGGGCCCCAACCCACATGGCCCCACCCTGGCTATGCCCCGACAGGGAGGCATGATTATCACCTGCTTCCATGCTAACTTATGTCTCCCTTTTGGCTCTGTAAGCTTTCCCCGCTTACCTTTAACACCCCAGCTTACCTTTAACTACTACTTCTGACTACCTTTAGCAGCCTTTTGCAAAACACTTTACTGGAAAAGACCACTGGTTTTCAGGCCATTGTGAGCAAGAATGAGTCAATAGAGTGGGTTAAGTTCCAGGAACAACTTCTCTCTTCTCTATCTCCTCCTTAAGGTTAAAGGACTTTGCTCTTTCTGAGGATGGACTATGAGAAACACCCACACAACAGTGACTTATTTAAAACAAGATTTGTTAGACAAAGAGAAGCAGATCAAAATGAAAGAAGTGATTCATACAACATATGCAAACCCTTATCTTCATTAAAATGAAGAAAGGAAAACAAGACATGATCCTGAAAACAGGTCCTAGCAGTGATCCTACCCTGGTCCAAACTGAGAGACTTGTTTTGTTGATTCTGGAGAGACATGCCCCCCCCCAAACCAAACCTGTTTTTCCCAGCTACATATATATAACTTGGGGTTGGCAAGTTGCTGCACTGTCTAGGGCAGAGATTCTACCTTTTGCAGGTTATGACATGCCTGGTGGCTTGCCACAACCCTACAGGACACACCAGCCTATCTGCCTAGGTCAACTTCAGCCATTTCCCTGGCTGTCTGTGACACAATTACCATGGTGTGGTGACACAGTAATGTGTCCCAACACAGAGGTTGAGAACTGCTGGTCTAGGGGATGTCCCACTAGGGATAAGAGGTCAGTTTAATGATACTAATTGCTGTCTTTCAAGTGCTTAACTTTCAAACTCAGGCCCCGAATTGCAGAGCTCATTTGGTGTGGCTGTTTCCAGTGTTTGCCCAGAAATCTCAGTGAAGGCTCTGCCACTTTCCCCTTGCTGTGAAGTGTAAATTATTAATAGAACCCAGTCCTCCACTTCATCACACTGCTCTACCTCAATATTCAAAGCTAAGTCAGCCAAAACAGCCAAATTCTGACTTTTTTTTTTTTTTTTAAGCGGAAGCCCTAATGTGCCTTTAGATAAGCCATAGTTCAAGACCACATGCACAAGCCATGGCCAATCCTGCTTGAATGAGTTTAGAAACAAAGCCCTAACACAGATCTGTTTTGCTTGAGTAAGAGCTTAATTACAAAACCAGCACCCTGATTTAATCATCTAGAGCAGAAATAAAACATATAATCAGACAGAATGCAGTACAAGAAGCAATGTTATTAAAAGTCATGTTATTAGTATATAGGACAGGTTATTGCTCAATAATCTAACTAAAGAAAGATTTCAGTATTAGTAAAACACAGTATATTTCTCTGTGATAAACTTAGGCCTATATTGTAGAAACATTTCGTGAATTTAATTACTGTACTTGTAAAGAGGCTAGTCAGTTAGAATCTGCAGCAGATGGGGTTTTAACGACTCTATGGCACATGTGAAACATGCTAGAACACAGTTCTAGGAAAGTCATAAAATGCAACTTGTTTGTAATTGGCCTTGGCCACTAATGAAGGTCACTTGGAAATCACTAACTCCAGGTCATCTCTACCTGTTCTGCTTGCGCAGTAGATTGAGCAATAGCTGCCTATATAGGCTTTAAGGCAAACAGACCTTGCCAGGTTGGCATGTTTTGAATCTTTATGGGCTGAGCTAAACTATCACTTCAAAGGGAGTAATAAATAAATGAATAAATAAACAAAGCAAATGCACAAACATTCAGTTTTAGTGGAGAGCTTCACAATGAGTATTGTTAGCCTAGAATATCCATACCAGCACGCTAAGCCTCATAAATACAGAGACTGACCAAACAGGCAGCGTGCAGGCTGTCTTTTATTATGTATTCACCCCTGAACTCATGTCTCTTGTCACATTCCCTTCCTTGCCTAATGTCATGTACCCATTTGGACCCCCCCCTTCCACAGATCGGGCATGAGGGCCCCTCCAAGATCTGGGGGCAATCGAATGAGTGCCCACCAAAGTAAGGGGGAGAGGCTTCTATTCAAGGTACCTCTTGGTCCCAAAAGCAAACAGAGGCCTGAAACCCAACTTAGACCTAAGAGCCCCAAAAAGTTCTTGAGAAAAATAAAGTTTTTAATGAATTTATCTCAGACAATTCCCTCATTAGACCTGGGAGACTGGTTCATGGCCCTCAGTCTAAAAGATGCCTACTTTCACATCCTGATAAGGCCAAAACAGAGGAAGTTCTTCCGGTTCATGATAGAAGGCGAGTACTTCCAATTCATGGCCCTCCCCTTCAAGACTCTCACTAGCCCCAAGGGTTTTCACAAAGCATGTGATGGCAATAGTGGCCCGCCCAAGGAAGCAAGGGGTCCATATTTTCCCGTAACTGGACAACTGGCTGATAAGGGGTAGATCCAGAGACTAGGTCCAGCATAGTGTCAGTTCTCTCCAAAGGCTGTGCAACAGGCTAGGCCTCCTCTTAAAACTGGAATGGTCAAACCTGACCCCAGCAAGGAAAACAGATTTTATTACAGCCCACCTGGATTCAAAGAGGGCAAAAGCTTCACTCCCCCATGCAGGTTTCAATCAATGTCTACCATCACTTCAGAACTGCACCACGCCCCCACCACAACATTGAGACAGTGCCTCCAGCTGCTAGCCACATGACTGCCTCCACCTATGGGATAAGGTTGGTGCACCTCCGCATGAGGCCACTGCAGTCATGCCTAATGGGGGTATTCTGGCTGCAATGCCACCCCCCAGACCGGGTAGTCACCATCACAGGGAAGGTCCTAGATACTCTCATGATCTGGCAGGACCCAGGCTTTGCATGCAAAGGTGTCCCTTTCAAAGTCAAGGACTCCTCACTAACCCTGATTACAGATGCCTCAGACCTAGGTTGGGAAGCCCACCTCATGGGTGTTCTTTCGACTCAGGAGACATGGTTGTAGACAGACAGCCTTCTCCTTATAAATGTGAAAGAACTAAAGGAGATCCGCTTGGTCTGTGGGGGTGTTCTCAGACAAGATAAGAGGGAAAACTGTACAGGTCCTAATGGATAACACACCAGCTATGTTCTACCTCAGTTGACAAGGGGGAGCCTGCTTGCCTGCACTGTGCAAGGACGCACCCTGCAATTTTCATCTGGTGCCAGCCCACCTGGTAGGGATGAGTAACTGTCAAGTAATTTCTTCCCCAACGCAAGAGGTTGCTACACCCAGAGGTGGTGAACCAGCTCTTCGAGAGCTCTTTGCGACAAAAGCAAATCACAAATGCAACCTGTTCTGCTCACTCAGGAACAGGGGCAGGGGCTCCCTATTGGATGGCCTCCTGATAAGCTGAGAGGATCCACTTCTCCACCTTTCCCCTATCCCACTGATTCACTGGGCTCTGCTAAAGATTAAGAGAGATAGGGCAAAAGTAATTATGATAGCCCCAGCATGGCTTCTCCAGCTTTGGTTCAGTACATGCCTTGATTTATTGGCAGCCCAGCCCACAATGCTCCCACTCAGGGCAGACCTGCTGACATAGGACTTGGGCTGCCTCCAACACCTGGACCTAAAACTTCTCCACTTAACAGCTTGGAAAATTCATGGTTGAGTCCGGATGAGCAAACTAGTTCTAAGAAGGTCCAACAGGTATTCATTGAAAGCAGGAAGCCCCCCATGAGGCCAACCTATAGGGCTAAGTGGAAACAGTTCTCCCTGTGGGCTGCCACCAAGAGGGTGCCTCCAGAGTCCACCCCAATTCAGACCATACTTGATTACCTCCTAGAACTAAAGGAGAATGCTTTGTTGCTACCCTCCCTCAGGGTACACCTGGCAGCCATCTCAGCATTTCATGACTCCTTCAAAGGGGTGGCCCCCTCCTCTCACCCTAAGTCCTCTAAATTCTTGAAAGGGGAGGAGAGACTCTATCCTAAGGTCCCAGAACTGGTTCCTCAATGGGACCTAAACCTAGCACTCGAAGGGCTTACAAAACCCCCTTTTGAACTCCTAGACTCACGCATGCTGCTAGTCATATCCTGGAAGGTGGTGTTCCTAGTAGCCATCTCATCAGCCAGAAAGATTTCCAAATTAAAAACCCTGTCTTCGGTACCACCGTACCCGGTGTTCCATGGTGACAAGGTACAATTTCGCTCTTTCCTGGCCTTTCTACCAAACGTGGCTTCACCTTTCCATATTAATCAGGAAACATGAGTCTCAGTGTTCTTCCCAGACCCACAGGTAATGGAGAACTAAAGAAGATGGCACACCCTCAATGTCAGGAGGGTGCTCGCCACATGCACCAAGCGGACTAGACCCTCCCACAGATCAACTCGGTTCTTCATAGTGGTCACCGAATGCATGAGGGGATAGCCAGTAATGTCTCAATGCATCTCTTCAAGGAATCATAGAATCACAGGGTTGGAAGGGACCTCATGAGGTCATCTAGTCCAGACCCCTGCCAAAAAAGCTGGATCACTCCCACTAAATGATCCCAGCTACCCCACCTGGGCTGCAGCAGCCCCGGGACTCCAGCGAGGTGAGTGGGTCCGGCACTTGCCAGCCCGCCTGGTAAGGGTGCTGAAGGGTGGTGGGAATACGTCCCAGGGTGCTATGCACCCTGGGAGGTAATTCAAACCCCTTTTTTGAAACAGGGGTCATTTTGAAACAACGTGTCCTAACTGCGTTGTTTCGAAACAACTCTTTAAAAATAAGGGTTATTTCAATTTCAGATGAGGTTCAGCGGTTTCGAAACAACCGCCCTTATTTCAAAAGGAGGGAGTCCCATCCTTTCGAAATAACAAAATGTCGGCTGGACCTAACAAGTTTTATTTCAAAAGAATGGCAGTCCTTTGAGGAGCTTTTATTTCAAAACAATGGCGGTCCTTTGAGGAGCTGGGCCAAATGGCTGACAATCCAAGTTCTCCATCTTGCAAAGATGCATAATTTATGCATGGAAGTGGTCCCATCCATTTCAATGGGATTACAAATGTTCTCAATTTACTCGTACTCAACTCTTCTACATGCATATATGTTTTCAGGATCAATGTCTGTGGAGACAGCTTGAATACTGAGCAAGTCAGGTATAGCTGAATATCCATCAGAAAATAGTTGGCTGTGTACAGATAAAATGTCATGGCTGGAAACAGTCAGCATGGAAAGTACAAGAGATTCTGAAAGTGAAACTTCTGAAATATCTTATCTGTACAGTGTTCAAAATCCTCTCAAATTTGCTTCCTCACTAAAGAGACTGGACACCATATATGTAATATACATATCCTGGTCTAATAAGGTATCTACGTAACATTTTAATTTGGGCCACGTAGTTTTACAAGAAGGTATAAAACCAAGCAGAGGCTTCTGTACTAATACCTACACTGAGATCTGAGAACAGTGTTTGCATAGAACTGCAACAACAGAAATATTAAAAGCGCCGTATCAACAAAACTCTTGCCCTGTTTACCTGCCGGGGGATCAAAGTTCAGATTTACTACATTAACTAAACCAAAACTAAGTATGAGCTGTCAGCCCAGCTATAACAGGGTGGACGACCAATACCATACAGCTTTGAGTACAAAAAGTATCTAATGGGGTTTATCGACAACCAACAATGTCAAAAATGCTTTTGAAATTAAATTTCAAAAAATGCTTATGGAAGCCATGTTTTCAAGCAATAACTCAAAAGGGCTTCTTTCAGCCAAGGTGTGTAGAGAAACTGGTTTCTCCAAGAGGCTAGGTTGAGAAAGTGAGATTCTGCAGATGACACTGCTCACACAGAGCCTAATCCTTGGTAAAATAAAGATTGCCTTTAGTAGGCATTATGTCAGTCCCAGAAAGACAAAAGAAAGCTCTTGTTTACTTTAGTGGAGGTTGGATTGGGCCTGTAAACTGTTTGGATTTCGGCACCGTAGCTTTAATACATATTTTGATTAGACCCATGCTGAACACCAGTTCCCCTGTACAGAAGGCAGGCAGCAGTCGATGGTCAGCTCTATCATTGCCATGCATGACATAGCATCCATTATTTGGCCTTATCTCATGAAAGATTTCTTAGAAAAAGAGATGCCCAATAAATTGAGTATTGCATCAGCACAAAGAAAAGCTCAGAAAGTTCTTCAGTTCTATTTGAATGGAAAGCAGAGATGATCCCAAGCCAGTCAAGGGTTTGGCTCAGGCCAACTTCTAGGCCTTAATCAAAAATGAATAGCTGCAGCTGCAGGATTTCTTTCCCAAAACATGAAGCCCTGTCCCCAGCTCAGCTCCCTTCCTCTGATCTTTGTCAGTCTGTCCCCTTTCTTCACCCCACCCAAAGTTGCTGTGCACCACTTCCTGAGTCTTCCCTTGTGAGTGCTTTTATAATCTTTTGGTTATAAGCTCTAATCACTGTCTCTGCATCCTGATTTTGCAACACACCCACTGTTCTCAATTTCAGAGAGGAGGAAAAAGTATCAAAAAGTACTGTCTCAAGCAAAACCATTGTGTCAATGTATTTAACAACGAATAGATGGTTGTAGATGCTCAATGACCCATAACTGGCTTCAGTCTAAAGTATACCTGATGCAGGTCCTGCCAGCAATGGTGGATTGTATATTTACACAGCATTCAAGCATACAGCAATTTTTACAGCAACACCTTCATAACAACCAGAATTCATATATTGTGCAGATAGATTCCCCAAACCACCACATTGTTAGCCCAGTAATCATACAGAAAATATCTCAATATTGTCAAACAGTCATACACCAGTAACAAGGCTGACATAAAACATATTGAAGAGCAGCTCCACATCTATCACAGCCATCTGTGTGCCTATAATGGGCCACCAAAAACTAAGGCACCCAAATGAGGGCACATTTTTGAAAATATGTACATTTCTTTACATGCATGTGCTTCAGATGAGTGCAGCATTGACAGTTTTGTGCTTGGCTTGAGAATGCCCTCAGCCTTCACTTTCCTCTCTTTTAAAATAGTTGTTCAATTTTGGTTACCAGATTTTGGATTGCTTATAGTGGGACAGTCAAGGCTGTTTCCCCACTCTGGCACTCTGAGTGCAGAAGGTGGGGGCCTGCAACAGGCCTTAAAAGCAACTGGCCTTAAAGCCTGGTCTTAAAACTCTCCAAGGCCTCCAATTCCTGGCCTTGGAGTGGTATTGCTGCCACCACCCAAATGCAAAAACCTCTCAAAACCCAGGAAGGCACACTTGGGAATTCCTTCCTGTGAGGTATCCTCAATCACTTTTATTCCTCTCTCAGGAGAGTGACTGAACCCCAGCGGGGATATCAGCTGGAAATGGAACAGAATCCCCCTTAGTAGCTGGCTGTGCAGACTGAGGCACATACACATAAACCTCTTGCTTTTCAGGACACAGACCCAGAGCTTACTTAAAAGGTAAAATCTTTAATTAAGAAGAACAGATAAGAAACACAGAGAGTTGCTTTTTTGGGATTTAACTTAGGTAATTACAGGGTAGTAGGAGGGGGTACACGTGCTCAGCACAGAGAAATCCAAAAACAAACCAAAAACAAAGAAAATACCCTGACCGCGTCTATGTAAACATTCCCTGTTCTACTCACGGCTGCTGTGAAAGAATTCCTTAATTGAGAACTGACCAGGTTGACACATGAATGGCTTTACAGGCCTGGAAGAGAGACGATTTAGAAGGAATGCATGCTAAGACTAATAACAGTGCCATTAGAGATATGGTGAAGAACTGCAGACCAAAAGAACGTAATCAATACCTCTCTGTGCCAGCAGCACCATGTCCCTGTTTTTCTCTCTTCTGCACATGTTTTGCTGACATTCTTGACTTATTGTTTATTAAACCTGCCTAGATTGTGCTAACTTTTAGTACTATTTTTCTTGACTGTTCTACAAGATTTTTCCCTTTGACCCTGACTCCTTTTAGGGAACTGACATTAGTTTGTCCCAATTAAAGAATGTTAGGTCTTGTTACATTTGCCTATGTATATGTACATATGTTAATGTAGCTGTTAAACTATAAAAGTTTCTGTAATGCATCTCAGGGGTGGAGACCAGCATCTTATCTGCTCTCCCCACTGCAGTGTGTAAACAAACATTTAGCTGTTGGTTTTTGCACCCAAGCTGGGTTCAGCTGTTTTTCTTTGACACTGCTCAGTAACAAACTTAACTTATCTTTGGTATGGATGCTGCTGGATTCTTCTTCAGGCCTTTCTGCTCTGCTGCATCCAAACAGGAACAGGCAAGGCTGCTGCTCCAATTCAAAAACCTGTGCTTTGTTCCTATTGGCTGTCCTGGGACTCACTGACCAGAGTGGTAACCCCCTCCTCTCCAAGGATTATTACAGGGACACAAAGGGCAAAACAGGTTCCTCCATCAAAATATTCTGACACAGTTTTCAGTTTTGTGCATTTGGTATAAAAAAACATCACTATTATCTACAAAGAGAGATTATTTTTGGTGCGTAGTCATAAGAACATACAGGCTATATTTTCAAAACCAGGCATGGAGGTGCATGAACAAAAGTGAACCCACAATTCAGCACACACATACACACGGGCAATTGGCTATGCATCAAGCTGGTAATTTATTCACAGAGAATTAGTTCATTCATGCTTCTGCATGTGGACCCTGCCCTTCTAGCTATAAAATTTCACCTACATGGTCTATATTAAAATAGCAAGACTTCACGATCCTCGAGTCATGCAGAACTGAAAACTGGAATTGTATTCCTTTATACCGATCACAAAAAATAATACAGTCACTTGCAGGCTTCACATTCAGGGCACCACAAATTCAGGGCTTGTTTGCATGAACAAATTTATTTAATGGTGTAATTTAAAACTGATTTAGTTTAATCAGCTCAAAAGACTGTGCGGACACACATTAATATAAACCTAGCCTTCACTGGTTTCTTCTTCATAGAATTTAAGGCCAGAGCACCAAACCATCTAGCCTGAGGTCCCATACATCACAGGCCACCACCACCACCCAGCACCCACATACTAAAGCCTGGTTTACACATTGCAGAGTTTTGTCAACAAAAGCCAGCTTTTGTTGACAAAACAGCGGAGGTGCACACACTATAATGCATCTCCCACCGACCAGACTCTCCTCCTTTGCTGACAAAGTAAAATCACCTCGAAAAGAGGCATAGAGTTTTTGTGGCAAAGTCTTAAAAACAGTATATTAGTGTAGACATTGTACTTGGTTATGTCATAGTAAATGGTCTCCAGAAGGTGTTCCACAGTGTCCATCCTGACAGTTCTGGTCATCAGTTTGAATTCTGCTACACTGAACCCAGGTAAACAGGACTCTGCTCCTTCTTCTGTAAAGGCCTGGGAATTTTTGAAATTTCACTGCCTGCTTGGTCAGCATGGAGAGCTAATTTTGCATCTTCCCAGCCTACCATATTGGCTCCATGCCAGTGGTGTAACTAAAGATGGGCATGGATGGGCAATCTGTTGCCTGAGCTCATGTTTAAAAATTGTATTCCCTCCTTAAGCTTGGTGGACCATGTCACTGGCATGGGAAGTATGATCAAAGGATTTAATAGGCCTCACAAGCAATAGCTGAATTTTTAAGTACCTTCTGCACAAAGGCTGAATGCCTGGTGCAAAAGTTAAGTGCTGTATGCACAGAGGTAGGAGGCCAGGCACACAAAGTTGAGTTCCGTGTGGAAAAACATTACAATGCTGTGTGCAGAGAAACGATGCTGGGTGCAAAGGCAGGAAGGAGAAGTACTCTGGCTTTAACCAAAACTTTTGGTGACCTTGGATAGATGCTGTTCCTCCCAGGGGGCAGCTCTCAGACAACTGGGTGTGTTCTCCTTGAAACATCAGAGGGTTACCTTTGTTGCTCTTGCATCGTGGTTCCAACTAAACTCCACTGTTTCTTCATTGTGGTTTAGTCAGTGTCTTCATCCTTCTTCCTGGTTCCAGTGTGTCTTCCTCAGTTCCTGTGCTCCAGTCTTCAGTTCCTCCTTGTCTCTTGCATTGTGGTTCCCGAGTCATCTTACCTCACCTGATCATTCTGTACTTACTGTATCCTGCCTTAAAGAGCTGGAAGAACTGCGTTAAAAATTGTTTAGTTTATTTTACTATTACCCAGAACTGCAGACAGTTGAGTCCTGAGCTTAGCGCTCTATGCATGTGTCTCTGGTTCTGTGTTTACTAAATTATTTATGGGTTACTTTATCTGTGTTATCTACAAATCCTGGCTGATAGGTACCAGAGGAGACAAGTCCCTGTGAAGATCCATAATAAAGATTTTTGGACCTGTTGTTTGATTTGGGAGGGAGAGTTGTAGGCCCATGGGCGCTGAAAGGGTGTTGGGATCTGTTTTCACTCTGTTCTATCTAATTTTGCAACACATAGCTCACCCACTCTGAAAGCAGCCTTACCCAATCAGATTTTAAACAATTCATCCCATGTTTTTATCAGCCTCTGTTTCACTTGTGACACAAGGCCTGTGCCCACCTTTGTCAACCACAAACCGTGTCAAAACATCAGATCTGGCTATGCTCTACTCCACACAGCAAACACACTTTCACTTGAAACACCTCAGAGCTGTTGGATCTGCTGTGCAGATGAGGAGAGGAGCCTATGCAGTCTCAGCTTTGTCCCAGCTGAAGGAACTTGAATGTTTATGGTCAGATTTCTCATGGCATATGGGAGAAGGGCTATGAATGGGACATGCTGTAGTGCCATCCAATGATCAAAGAGTTGGGCTGAACTGCAACCCTGCAACTTCTGTAAGGGGCTGGACATGATCTTTGGTGATGACACAACCTCTACCTCTAAGAGACTTGTGGATACGTTGGTGGGCCCAGAGGCAGTGGACACCAGACTCAATCCTGAGGACAATGAGGTTGAATTGGAAGATGAGGGGGATCAGGGGCAAGATCATTTGGTGCCGTGGGGAGCCACCACCTCTTCTTGACCTGGAAAGTTTGAGCCAGTCCTAGCACCCTTGCTCTGGCATGCAGGATTCAGAAGAGGGGAGCTCTGGTAAGTGATCTTTTTGAGTTGATGCTGCTCAGTTATATGAGGTAAAGCTGTCTTATGCTTTGCTGTATTCTACAACTGATTGACGGGAAAGACATGTACAAGAGTAGTTGTATTTGTAAATGCTTCACATTCCCTTGTACGGGTAAGCCACATAGTAGAAAAATGTGTTAATACATACCAAGATTTCACAGGAAGCCTCCAAAGAGAAGTCTTGGGAACTTTCCTGGAGATACTTGCCAATCCTCTGCCAAAGGTTCCTTGGCAGAACTACTTTGTTCTTCCCCCTCTGTAGGAAACTTTCCCATGACAATATATTCCTTCTGAGGGACCAAAACAGCACACAGGCAAGCACCATATCACTGCAGTCTGAAACTGCTCACTTGGAGGAGACTGAACCTAGCATCCCTGCTTACTCTCAGGAGTGAGATACTGGGGTCTATATGATCCATGCCTGTGGAAAATAGCAGCACAATTTACAATTTTTTCACTAGCTCCCTGCAGTGATCCCTTTAGACAATCACCAAGACCCCTTTCCCCATCTTGGACACCCCTCTCCCTGACAGGCACAACTCACTACATTTAAGGTGTTCACCAAATTGTGTGCTTGCCAGGTGGCAGTGAGAAAGAGGTGTATTTTATGGTAATGATTCAGTGCTTTGAGTCCACTAACAACATGCTGCTTCTCTTAGTTCCTTCTGCTTTTGCAGAGTGCCTTTCTGGGGTATCCAGTCCCTACACACTGGTGGAGCACTTCCACCTGATAAGAAAATGACCATGGAGGAGCAATAAGGAAATGTTTAAAGAGGTGCACCAATCCTCAAAGACAAAAAAACAAGAACACAGGAAACAAAATATAAATAAAAATCAGAGAATAGATAAGCAGCAAAGGAGGTAAACCAGGAACAAGTTTTAGCTCGGTCTGCGCATATGATAAGAGCCATGGGTGAGCAAACACAGCTGCTAAAGTCTCTATTAATGTTTCAGTGTGAAATAATGTGTGCTCGCCCCTCCTTGCAGCTGATACAGATCTGCTTACCATGCCCTTCCCAAACTCCACCTACACATTTCTTTTCAACCTTTCATCCGGTTGGGTATCCTGTTCACTTCACACCTTCACATTCCAAAATTATAGTTGGACTTGCACAGAGATGTGAGAGCTCACAGTGTCCCTTGCTGTTTTCACGCTTCCCACACAATGTTTTGTGTGGGTTGTGAATTGTTATTTAATAATGCCATAGTCTCCGAAACATAAGCACTCTTTATTTGTTTCCTACGCTTGGCAGTTGCTGCTGAAAGTGATATACTGACAATTGGATCATCTGGAGAGTACAAATCACAGTCAGGACTCATCCAAATTTTCATCCAAAGTGACAGTAAACAAAGCATGACAAAATGCTGTTTAGCAATCTAGACACCTTATTGGCGCTCATTGTCAAAATGGTGCCCCAAAGCCCCCTTCAGTCAAATAGCTCCTCATGGTGCCCAGCTAATAGCTCCAATCTCTGGCTGCTCAAAATCAGCCACCAGGCTATTCACCTACATGCTCCATCCAGGGGGAAATTTTTCACTTTTCCCACACAAATATTATGGAGTGCATAGCAGGCAGCTGTAACCATGGGACTATGTTCCTCAGTTAGCTCTCACTGTCAGTGAGTTTTAATTTGTCAACACACATTCAGCAATCATTCAGCACTGGCTCAGCCTGTTATTGAAGAACTTCTTGCTGTTATCCAGGTTGACCATATAAAACTTCATGAGTCCTGGAGTTAAGGGGTAAGACTGTGTCTCAGGATCACTAAGGTCATTTCAACATCCCTCATTGGACTCTCGTGTTCTGGACAGACAATCTCTACTTGCAGCCTTCCGTACAGGACAATGTTCCTGAAGATGCATGTGTCTACGTTTTCTCGAGCTTTTGTGGAACCGGGAACACCTCAAGGTATAAATTACCTTACACAGTGATGAACCCCGGGTTCGCAATGTGACTGGGATGGACCAGCGACACCCACCAATGAGACAGACACCAGTTCAAGTAAACAAAAAAACCTACTTTTATAGTGACACCTTAAACACCTTCAACCCCTTAACAGTGTAAAACAAGAAGATCTATGCAAAACCACTTGTAATCAACTAACAATATGAAGCAAAAATCTATATAGGACACTTATAACCAACTAATAGCATAAAGCAAAATCTAAATGAACACTTATAACTAAATGACAATATAAAGCTAAAAACCTATGCAAAGCACTTATAACCAAGTAACAGTGTGGAGCAAGAGTCTATATAAAGCACTTGTAAAACACCTCCAGCCAAACAACAGGATAAAGTGTGAGAGTCTATGCAAAACACTTACAACCTACAAAAGTACTTATAGTTAAATAACAGTATGGATTAATGACCTACAAGAGGGTGGCCATAATAAGTCAAGGACTTTTCTGGCCTTTTACTGCCTCAACATCGGTATAGGCACTGACCAGCCCACCCGACGCGTATTTACCAATGGCTGGAAGCCATTCCTCCTTGCTAGCCAAGAAGGGTGGGCGGCAGAATGAAAAAAAAAGTCAGATGAGAGAAAAATAAACCCCCACACTCCCCCCGTGTACACTGGGGAAGTTTGGGGACAGCAGTTTAGAGCAGAAGCAGAGTAATGAACAATTATACAGTAAGAAGGATGCAAAACACAAATGACTAACAAAACACCTGGCAAATTAACAACACAAAACTATGCTAGACCTTAAACAACTATACCATAAAAAGATTATGCAGGATACAGAGAAAATAATAACAACTACACAAACTATGCAAAACTCAGGTGAAGAAGCTACAATCACAGACTATATATAAATGGTACCAAGTAGAATGATTAAGAGAAGGTAGGAGGCCTATATCGATTTATAATACCTGTCCCAGAACCGCAGTAGAACCCAAAGCGAGGAGGCAGACCAGCTGCAGCATCTCAGCACTTAATCGTTCGGCCGGCAATCCGTGTACACCCCCAAAAAAAAAAAGAGGGTCTCGGGGGTGGGTACTCCCTGTCTCAGTCAGGGGATCAGTCCGACCGGGTCGCGATGTGCCCTTTAGCATCCGAGGGTGGGAGAACAACAAGCTAGCTGAGACAGGGGGTTTTAATAGAATTTTGCCCAGCCAGAGTAAAAATAGCCAATTAGGAGTGGGATCCTGGTCAGGACCAATGATAAAACTGGGACCCCAGACAATGACCCCTCCTTCGTGGTGACGGGGGTGCGGAGAAACTGTTCAGGGGGGATAGGAACTCACCCCCCTCCTTGTTGACACAAAGCTAGGGAGGAAGAAACTCACACAGGAGATTGAGAGCCATCAGGGGAGATTGATACTTAACACTTTTTCCCCTTGTGCTGGATGGCCCAGAGATGGAGGCCCATCAGGGAGCATAATCCAGGGGGCTACATGTGGGGCAGGGTGGCCATCATGGCTGCCACCTCCGCTGACACACAGAACACTGGATGAAAACATTCTTGAGAAAGCTGGTAACAGCAGCAGGAGTTTTAAAATGTCCCAGTCGCAACAAAGTTTCCAGGTGTGTCTCAACATCTGCCACTGTGCGCCTGGAAGCTTTGCGGTGGCTGGGGCATTAAATCATTCCTTCCCTCTTTCCACTCAGTCCCACTGATGGGGAGGGGTTGGGGTGGGTCACAGAACACCTGCTAACACTATGTCTAAGGAGCACCAGTCTTCCACGGAACACTAGTTGGGAAATGCTGATCTACACCTTCTCGGATCACTCATCACTGATGGCAGTGAAATGCCCATGGTGATCCACAAGCAGCTGCAATACCATAGAGAAGTAAAACTTTCTATTGCTATACTCTGTTGCAAGATACTCCAGGGCCAAAATGGGGATAGGGAATCACACCACTGCAAAGTCATTCACTATTTCATGCACATTTCCAAGACTTACAATCCTTTGTACCAGAATGTGATTAATAGCCCTGCACACTTGCCATAGTACAGTTCCAAAAGTGACTTTCTGACTCCAAGCTAACTAGTGACTGACGGGTAACAATCTAGCTTTGCCAATCTCCACACATTTCTATCAGGAGCGCAGATCTCATTCTGCCATCCTTGTGCCCCATGGCAGCAGCAAGTTCTGCACAGAGCTCTATGAAGGTGACTTCGTATATTTCAAAGATCTGTAGCTACTGCTCATCCCACCGCTGAGAGCTTATTTCATGCACCCAAAAGCAGCAGCACACCATGTGCACATGCTCTGTGAAAGTAAACAGTAATCCACATTGTTTGTTTGCATGGCACACAACAGTTCATGCACCAATTAAGAGTTATGATCTACTGCATGAGCAGCCACAATGTGTTCAGAACACTGATCTTAACAGCGGAAAGCAGTGCAGGCTCAAGCCTTTCAGATAGAGATGGGAGTGCTTAGGAAACTGAGGCCATTAAAAGATGGCTCGAAACCGGATGAGACCCCGTTACCAGCTGAGACTCAAATTAGCAGAGAGCGAGATGTGGTTCAGGTTTTTATTATTCAGCTGAATAAAAAAAAGGAACTACATCAGAGGGCAGCAAAGAAGTGCTAGCCCCTCCGAGCAGGCCCCCCCCCCCCCCAACAACTTGAGTGTGACAGAGAGCCCTGAAGGGCAGCATCACAACACTTTTCTCCAGTACAATATGATAATGCTATGATAATGCTTACATGATTGACAATGTTTTAGAGACCCGTATATGGTTACATTAACATTATTAAATGCATATTAATGATTAAAGAATGCATATAATTATCCCCACCTCTGTTTACTGTTGACATCATTTGCATTATCCTGGGCAGCCACAGTACCTGCAAACTCATTAATTTCTGCCTAGAGATGCTGACCTTACATTCTTGCAAGGCTATGGTGCCAAGGAGGGTGAGCAGGAGATAGGAGGTAGTACTCCCTTTTCAGTTAGAACAAAGACGGGACAGTCTAGCTTACATTCCTTGTCCAGATGGTCAGGAAAAAAAGCATGAGAAAGGGGAGATAACACACTTTAACTATCAACTCTAGGCCACTTGTTAATGGAACTTAGATATATAACTTGCCTGAGAAACAACCCCACTACCATAGCAACCTGCAGCCCCTATAAGGCCTATACTATGGCACCTTCTCTACTATTTTACAAAGGAGATCACTTAATTTTTCCCTCACAAAACCCATGGCATGGTGGGACAAAAATCACTGCATCATAGGATATTAAGCCCACACCCATGATGTGCTATGATCCTCTCTGCCTTCCAACAACTCCTAGTGGCACAAGGTGGTGAGCTGCACAGTGGGATAACTGCCCACAATACACTACTTTGAATGCTGATAAAATGGCACCAACTGCATGTGCTCTGCTGACAGGAGTAGCAACGTATGAACAAGCACAAACAATGTAATTATAGCTGTTTTTGATTGCCGGCATAACTTGCATTGCCAAATTTTTGTAGTGCAGACAAAGCCTCAGTTGCACAGTTAGTTTAAGTTGACTAGGAAAAGGTGTAAACTCAACTGAAATAAGCCATTCAAACAAAAATAAGAGCATCTGACCAGAATTTTGCACCTGTTAAAAAAGGCAGAGTACCATGTGTAGACAAATCTCTAGTCAGACATGAACAATGAATGAGTCAAACCAGGAAAAATTATGATTTGCAGGCTGGTGACTATGTTTATTTAGGCTAGAAACAAAAATATTTATTGTTTGCATTACCCTTTTGTGTTAAAAATAGTCTAGTGACTCTGTCTTGAACTGCTAAACAGACAGACTGTCCAGCTGTGACATTCCCCCCACACAAAACCACACTTCATTTTCATTTAAACCTAAAAGAACAGACTATGTGATCTGGTAGAAAGACAGCTAGCATCGAGATGTACTTTTCATTTGTGACAACTGCTTGGATTTTGGTTTGTTTGGGCATGAAAATTTTAGAGGATATCTATAAGATCTCCTTTGCTTTTCACTTCCAGTTACCAACTTTAATCCTTTTCTCCCCCCCTCATCGTGTCCTCTCTCTCTGGAACTCAACTTACTTGTAACAGTAGCTTTTAAACTAGTAGCAGGGAAAAAATGTTTCTAGTGCATCACTTTCACCCTTGCTACTGTCTGTGACTCATAGCAGTTACCTTGATGGCCGCCCCTCCCGTGCCATCATTAAAGTACATAGAACATGTGAAGTGAACAATGGCTCCTTCACCTTAACTAGATGGCCCCCTTGAACTCAACTGGATGGCCCTTACCACCCTGGGGGCCCAATGTTTTGCAGGGCTTGGTGTAGGTGGGCTCTGCCTAACTGCAAGGTTCTGCAGGGCATGACTCATACCCCCATTGTTCCCCGCATTCCCTGTAATCAGGGAAAGGTGGGAAATAGTCTTTAAAAGCTGAGGTTCTGGGGTGCTCAGGCAGGACAGTTTTCAACATCTAGCCTGGCCTGATCAACCAGAAGCTGCCTCCTCCGCTCACAAGTTCCCCCTAGAGCTTATCAACGAGTTTCCCCCACGAGTACAACTGCCGGCCGATTACGAGTCTCCTTTCTCTCGCCTGTAATGCTGCTGCTGCTAATAGGAGTGGTAAGAGCCTGCCCTGCAGTTTGTCTTTAAAAGGTTTTCTAACTGCTGCTCTGAAACTGCTTTCTCCCAGCTTTACAGGCTTGTGTGTGTCTTCTCCTTTATGTTTACTTGCTGTTTCATTTTGTGTTAAGGAGCTCCCCTGTCTGTAACTGTTTGCCCCTACTCTGTGTCACTCAGTGTATCCTTTTTTTCCTGGGTTCTTTGAACTCGTTCTAAAAGTATCCTTCTAAGTTGCAACATTGTATTAAGTTAATTGGTAGCTTTAGAAGTCTTAAGTTAGCTGTTAAGATTGTTTCCTTTAGTTGGTAGCCTTTAGAATTGTTTGGTTAAGTTGCCTTTGCCCTCCCCTCTGTAACCTTCCCAACTTAAATAAACCTTTTTCTCTTTAACTTTACTTGTTCCCTCTTCATTTCTGGGATCCCCGGTGCGCCTCAACTTTCCTTCTGTCCCTGTCCCTGTGGCTCCCAGCTCCCGAGCCACTCTCCCCGCCCCGCTACCCTTGCGGCTCTCTGCGGCTCCCAGCTCCCGAGCCGCTCCCGCGGCTGCCGCCGGTTCCCCCGATCCCCACCGGACTCTCCAGCGGCCCCACCGCTTTTTCCCTGGCTCCCGCGGCAGCCCGCCAGCCCTCCCCATCCTCCGCCGCTTTCTGCGGCTCCCTCATGGCTCCCACCGCTCTTTCTGCGGCTCCCTGCGGGTTCCCCGCAGTTGCTGCTGCTGCTGCTTCTCTGCGGCTCCCCCACTAGCCCTGCCACTTTTTCCCGGCTTCCGCCGGGCTCCTCAGCTGCCCTGCCGGCCCCTTTACTTGCCGCCACCGCCTGCGGCTGCCCCCCTACTCTGCCGGCTCCGCTGCTTTCCGCGGCTCCCCGGCTCCCAGCCGCTTTTCTGCGGTGTGCCGGGCTTTTCTGCTTCCCCGCCAGCCGCTTCTCCGAACCCCTTCTGCCTTCCCTGCCAGCCGCTTCCCCCTAACCCCTCCTGCCTTCCCAGCCAGCCGCTTCCCCCGAACCCCTTCTGCCTGCTTCCCCCAAACTCCTTCTGCCTTCCCCGCCAGCCGCTGCTTCCCCGAACCCCTTCTGCCTTCCCCGCCAGCCGCTTTCCTGAACCCCTTCTGCCTTCCCGGCCAGCCGCTTCCCCCGAACCCCTCCTGCCTTCCCGGCCAGCCGCTTCCCCCGAGCCCCTTCTGCCTGCTTCCCCCAAACTCCTTCTGCCTTCCCCGCCAGCCTCTGCTTCCCTGAACCCCTTCTGCCTTCCCCGCCAGCCTCTGCTTCCCCGAACCCCTTCTGCCTTCCCTGCCAGCCGCTTTCCTGAACCCCTTCTGCCCTCCCAGCTACTGTTCCCCGAGACCCTTCTGCCTTCCCTTCCATTTTGCCCCCCCGCCTCCCTCGCAAACCCCTGAATCCCCTTTCAGCCCCTCCTGCTTCTCCCCATTGCCCACACTCCCACGCACCTACAGCCCATCTCCTGCCTCTGTCCCCTTACCCCAACCCCCAAGCACCTCCTCACCCCGCTGCCTTTCGACACCCTCCCCACTTGCCTTCACTTCTCTTCAGGCCCCAGCTTCCCTGTTACTTATCTTCTCTGCCACTGCAGCACACTAATTTGCATTGTACCCCCTTTTCCTATAGGGTATTAAAGTAACTTTTAGGTTATAGTGAGTAGGGCTATCGTGTTAGTAGGTTAGTTGAAGAACCCCATTGTTCCCCAACCTGTCCCCACTCCCAAAAGTTAGGTACCCCCCAACACTTTACAGAAACCACTGTGACAAACACAACATGCACTGACCACCACTCACCTTACCCTATACTCATTTTAATAAAGTGTACCCCAAATCCACCCTGCACCCCACGGGTGCAGTGGTTGCCCCCCAAGATCCTCAAATCTCTGAACCTGCTGGCAGGGTCAGCTACCAGGGAATCTGTCTGCCCCTTGTAAAGCAAGGGAAATGGGCAACCCAAAGAAGAGAGCCATAGGACAGATAAATCAGAGTTTTATTAAAATCAGCATTTGTTTGAAATTCAGAATCTGTTCAAGTTGTTGATTTTAGATACCTGGAAAGACATTTGTAGTCATTTCTCAGCATGTGACCCACCAGTTGGGCACCTCCTGATGATGTTACTGGGGAATTGCTCAAGTGGTACCTTATATGGTGGCCCATGCTTTGTCCTTTCACAATCTGAGCCTCAGCCCTTCACAGTTCTACCCTTAGCACAGTCCAGGTCCACTTTGCCTTGGTGGCTGCTGCCTGTCCATTTGCTGCCCACTTGGAGGTCTGGGGGAGGTGGGAGGGACCTGGGCCTGCACACTTCTCTGGGCCGCAGCCCAGGGACCCTATTCACTTCAACTGAATGCCACCTCAACCCTCATTCCAGCTCAGGCTGCAGTTAAACAGGTTGCCTGGGCCATATCCACACCTCCTCACATACTTTTCCTTTGCATCAGGGTCTGCATTCCTCCTGAACTCTGGCACCTCCAGTGCACTGTCCCTGATACTGTCTCCTGCAGACAGGGCTCCAGCACACCCTGCCACCGCAACAGCTAGTGGCAGACTGCCCCAAGCTGTCGCTGTCACCCCTATTTATACAGGCTTCTGACCTGACTGGCTTCCCCAGCCACCATTTATTATTGGCTGTGCCCCCTTCCCTTCCAGACCAGGGAAACCACACCACTACAACATTATTCACCAGCAGAAGTCACTTAACATTTTAAACCTTTAAATTTGGTATCACCATCTTCTCATCATGAAGTTTTAGCATTCTGCTGAAAGCTATGGGAATGAACTTTCCTGAAACCTTTGGCACTAAGCAAACAAGCTATTAACATATTGCAAGGAGCTTTATTGCACAATTAACCTGAATCATCCTACACACACCCCTGCTGTTCAATTACCCATACCTGACTAACTTACAGTATGCCTTTGCCAACAACTGACATGCTTACATAGCTGATGGGAACGGGGTGGGGACTTTAGAGGAATGACTATTCTGTCTGTACAACTATGCAAATCAGACCATAGCAGCTCCAGCCAACTACAATGTTTACACACTAGCTTCCACAATTGAGTAAGAGATAAATAAGCAATTACACTGACCAAACGCCCATTGTGCTCCTCACCTACAGGCATACACTGCTTCTGTGAAATTCTTGCTCCTGGCCTCCTCCTTGCCCCACCCTTCTTAAACCAAACAAAGAGCCTTTAGGTAGGCACCTCTTCATTAAATAGCTGCACATTTCCTACTTGCTGGTCACGAGATTCACTGAAGAGCAGGCATGCCTGAGGAATGACCAAACATATTTCAGAGTAAAAGTACATGAAAGTACTAATAAAGAGGTTTTGATTCCTGAGCAGCTTGACACCTACAACTAGAAGTTGCTAACCCAGTATCTGGGCTGCACAAACAACAGGGGCCACTGTAGAGAATCAGATGATAAGCAGTAAAATTTCCAAGGCTGGCCATATTTCCTGAATGCCCATGGGTAGACAATACCAGAGCCAGGGACAAAAGAAAGCCCAAGAACCCAGACCCAGAACAGTTGTCCTCATTGGGAAATACCTGTCATAGCACATTATATATTTGTGTCACACTCCAATAAACTCTGTCACAGAAAGAGAAGATATGAATATTGAGACTCGGATCTGCCCAAAAGGTGTACTTGTATCCATATCACACTGAAATCAAGAAATAACCTCAGAGGGTCATAGACCTTGCTTTGAGGGTAAAGGCGTCTTCTCCTGTCCACCTTATTCTCCCGTGTCAGACTCCTTTCCTTTCCTTACCTCATAGTATACAGAAGCTCAAACTTAATGATGTGTTGCAATGCCGCCTTCTTCATGATGCTATTCTCTTAATACACACCCCAAAAGCACTGGCCTGTGAGCTCCCTACCATTTTCACTTCCTCTCCCACTTAGTCTGATCCCTGCTTAACTCTGCCACCTATCTCTATAGTACTTAGACCTACTCTCACCTGCATGTCTGTGTGGATTCTTACATCATGCATTGTCTGTTAAATGGTATCACTACGGCAAAGCAGCCAGTGAGACGCTGTTGCTTGAACACCTTAACCCTTGCCTCTTTATTCAGTTAAGCTTGAAATATGATTAGATTGAAAGTTCATGGGATGAAACCCCCTGCCTTGGCAGCCTTACTCAAATCATGCCTGGAGACTCACCAGGACAATACTCAACTTGGGCAGCCCCTAACAACTTAGCCAAGAGCACCTACCTGCAGTGTAACCTTTAAACAGAGATAGCCAGCCACATGTCTATCTGTGCCCCTACAAACTATTGAAAATGCAGGTGTTTACTACTAGTAAAAGTTCTGTGACTTGCTGGTATTGCATGCAGCTCCCATGGAGTGTGGGAGATTAACTGATTCCCTAATACAGAAGATTGCAAACAGTGGGGCATGGCCCTTTTGGGGGGGGGGCGACAAAAGAGCATTCTGGAGGTTGAGTGGCGACACCAATCTTGCACAGAGGCAGAGCACCACCTCCACCCCTTGACTCATCTCAGTGGCCCACCCAGCCTCTGGGTCTGTGTCAACACCTGCAGTGGTTGCACTGATTTCTGCTCTCAGCAGCTTCTGCTGCCTTCGCCCACAAAAGGCTGTCATATGCATCTTCCCCCATAGTGAAAACCTGAGGTATTGTGTCTATTATTCCTCTTGGCTGGGCTGAGGGGGTGCATATTTAAAAACTGTCTCAAAAGGGGCACTCAGCTCAGAAAGTTTGAAAACCACTCTCCTAATATCTCCAAAGATATAATTTGAAAACACAAGTGCATGATGTATTTCAATGAGCTCTTTAATCAGGAAATAAACACTTTTATCTAGGTATTTCAAAGCTCCTACATTAGAAGTTCACTGGCTATTTGGAATAAAGAAAGGGTAATAAGAAGAGGTTACTTACCTGTAACCGGTGTTCTTCGAGAGGTGTGCTCCTGGCCATTCTGTTCTAGGTGTCTGCATGCCCCGTGCATGGCACGCCAGAAATTTTTTCCCCTAGAGTATTCGTAGGATCGGCTGTAGCGCCCCCTGGAGTGGCGCCGTTGCCGGTCCCTATATAGTCTCCAGCCGACCCGTCCCCCTTCAGTTCCTTCTACCCGGCCTGTCTGAGGGGAGGTGGGAGGGATTGGAATGGCCAGGAGCACACCTCTCGAAGAACACCGGTTACAGGTAAGTAACCTCTTCTTCTTCTTCGAGTGCTGCTCCTGTCCATTCTGTTCTAGGTGAGTCACTGGCCTTACCTTGGAGGTAGGAGACATCACAGACAGACGGATTGTAGCACCACCCTTCCCACTGCTGCATCCTGCTGTGCTTGCTGTGTGATGGCATAATGCTGTGCAAAGGTATGCGGGGAGGACCACGTCGCCGCCTTGCACATGTCTACGACCGGGACTCCCGCTAGGAATGCTGTTGAAATTGCTTGGGCTCTCGTTGAATGGGCTGTCGCCCTTGGTAGGTGTCTACCTCCCAGCTTGTAATACTCCTTAATGTAAGCTGTGATCCAGGAAGCGATCTTCTGTGTAGACACCGGTTGGCCTCTCTTGGTATTTGCCACTGCCACGAATAGCTGGGGGGTCTTGCAAAACGGCTTTGTCCTTTCTATATAGGAGGCCAGTGCTCTGCGCACGTGCAGGGAGTGGAGACGCCGCTCCTCTTCTGACGCATGGGGCTTTGGACAGAAGACAGGCAAGCAAATGTCCTGGTTCACATGGAAGTGAGACACCACCTTGGGCCGGAAGGATGGATGTGGACGCAGCTGCACCTTGTCCTTAAAAAACAGAGTGTATGGTGGCTCCACCACCAAGGCACGCAGTTCCGACACTCTCCGGGCTGACGTGATAGCCACCAGGAACGCGACCTTCCATGACAGGTATAGCAGTGAACATGTTGCCAATGGCTCAAAGGGAGGTCTGGTGAGTCGTGACAGGACCACATTTAAGTCCCACTGGATCATAGGCGGTTTCACTGCTGGGTACAGTTTCGAGAGGCCTGTCAGGAATCTTTTCACCATGGGGATGGAGAAAAGTGAGCTATGCTCGGAATTGCTGAGGAAAGCCGCTATTGCCGCTAGGTGGACCTTCAGGGATGACAATGACAGCCCACTCGACTTCAGGTGCCATAAATAGTCCAATATGCGGTGAGTGGAGACCAATGTTGGGTCCTCCACATTGACCCCAGCCCACTGTGCAAATCTGTGCCACTTAGCTACATACGTAGTCCTTGTGGAGGGTTTTCTGCTGCCACACAACACCTCCCTCACCGGGGAGGAGCACAACTGCTCGCTGTACATCAACCATGAAGGCACCACGCATGGAGGTGCAAGGCCTCCAGGTTGGAGTGGAGGAGTCGCCCTCTGTCCTGGGCCAACAGGTCCGGTCTGAGGGGCAACCGGACAGGACAACGCCTGGAGCACCGCATTAGTGCCGAAAACCAATGTTGTCTCGGCCACGCCGGGGCAATCAGAATGACCTGCGCCTGCTCCTTCTTTATTTTCCACAACACTCTGGGCACTAGCGGTGTTGGAGGAAACACATACAGTAGACCTTTCTGCCCCCAGTGAATCTCAAATGCATCCGCCGTCGACCCAGGGCTGTGCCCCTGGAAGGAGCAGAAGGCTTGGCATTTCGTATTGAGCTCGGAGGCAAACAGGTCCAGACGGGGATAACCCCACCTCCGGAAGAGTGATTCCGCCACTTCCGGGTGGAGAGACCACTCGTGGGTCATGAACTTCCGGCTGAGCTCGTCCGCCAAGAAGTTCCGGAGGCCCGGTATATACGATGCCACTGGGCGGATCTTGTGGTGAATGCAGAACTCCCAGAGGCTCATGGCTTCCTGGCAAAGGGGACGCGAGTGTGTGCCACCCTGCTTGTTGATGTAAAACATCACAGTGGTGTTGTCGATACGAACAGATACTGTCCGAGCCCAAAGATGCTTTTGGAACACCTCGCACGCCAACCGCACTGCCCTGAGCTTCTTTATGTTGATGTGCAACTGGGAGTCCACCTACCTCCACAGGCCTTGTGTCCCGAGACCACCAAGATGTGCACCCCAGCCGACATCTGAGGCATCCGTCGTCAAGTGAAGCGATGGCTGGGGGAGATGGAACGGAACCCCTGAGCACAGGTTGGTCTCGGAGTTCCACCAACGAAGGGTCTCCAGTACCGACGCTGGCACGGTGACCATAGCGTCCAAGCTGTCTCTCACCGGGGGGAATACCTGCGCCAGCCACAGCTGGAGCGGTCTCATCCGTAGGCGAGCAAGGGGAACCACAAAGGTGCAAGCTGCCATGGGTCCCAGCAGGCGGAGGCATTCTCGTGCCGACACCCGGGGGAACCTCGTGAAGGAATCCACCATCCGCTTGATGGTTTGGAAACGGGTAGTAGGGAGGCTCGCCCTTGCGGACATCGAGTCGAGGACTGCCCCTATAAATTCTATCCTTTGTGCGGGAACGAGTACCGACTTCTGAGCATTTATCAGCAGGCCCAAGCGATCGAACACGGACTGCGTTAACCTCAGGTGAGAAAACACCTCCTGACCTGACTTGCCTACGATCAGCCAGTCGTCCAAATATGGAAAGAGGGTAACCCCCTGCCTCCTGAGATACGCTGCTACCACCGCCAGACACTTTGTGAATACCCGCGGAGCTGCGGAGAGGCCGAATGGGAGCACTGTGAATTGCAGGTGCTTCCGCCCGACGATGAAGCGTAAAAACCTCCTGTGCCTTGGGCTGATCGCTATATGGAAGTACGCATCTTGTAAATCGAGGGCGGTGTACTAGTCGCCCGGATCCAGAGACAGAACAATTGAGGCAAGGGACACTATCCAGAACCAATGTTCCCTCTAAGCTGATGATGCAGCTGAGCAAATTATGGTATTTACTGAGTAGCAATTTATGAGGCCTGGGCAACAGTTTTTTTGCTGCTGAAAGTATCAGCATGCCTAAGTGCCTTAATTCAAAAGTAATTCATAGATGTCTTTTCATTCAAACTTCAATAAAAATGTTAAATTGAAGTACTGTAGTTTTATTAATTTACTAAACAAATGTGAGACAATGACACTTGCTGCCTGTCTAGCCTCTATCATCATCTACACCGCTCAGTTTTTGTTGCCTGTCTGTCAGATTTCCAGAATACATATATAGACAAAGTGGGATTTTCTCCCACAAAAGCTCATGCAAAAAATAAATCTGTTAGTCTTTAAGTGCCACAAGACTCCTTGCTTTTTTTGCTTTACTAGACCAACACGGCTGCCCCTTTGAAATTTAAGTCCCTCTTATGCTGCCCAACTGGGGTAAAAGGGATTCAAAGTGGATCAGGCCCTAAATGTCCAAAATGTAGATTGAAATTAAGTAGGTAGCTTCAGACTTGATCACTTGATCATGAGACTGACATGTTGGGGGGGGATTGTATTTAATATCTAGCTATCAACCTTGAAAATACACTTATTCTGCCCTCAATAAACATATTAAATTATCATGCATTGCAAATCACAATGACTAGGTAGCAACTGCTTCCCAGATTCCCTCAGGGCAACACCTTAAGTAAAGTTATCTGAAAAATTCAAAACTTTTAAAGGTGGCAAGGGCAGAAAATATGTTTCAAGACAGTTTCTCACAGCATCACATCTCTGTAACCAGGGCCATCTTTTGTGCCTAAAGAATTTGCATCAAATAGAGCTAGGTTAGAGTCTGTTACATTATCATGCCCAAAAGCTAAATATGGGACAACAATCCCCTAAGTGAATGACAAAAAATTGATTAGGCATACGTCAAGGCTTTTTCCCCACTCTGGCACTCTGAGTGCAGAAGGTGGGGGCCTGCAACGGGCCTTAAAAGCCACTGGCCTTAAAGCCTGCTCTTAAAAGTCTCCAAGGCCTCCAATTCCTGGCCTTGGAGTGGTATCGCTGCCACCACCCAAATGCAAAAAAAAAACCTCTTGAGACCCAGGAAGGCGCACTTGGGAATTCCTCCCTATGAGGTACCTCAATCACTTTTATCCCTCTCTCAGGAAAGTGACTGAACTCCAGCTGCAATATGAGCTGGAACTGGAACAGAGACCTCTTTAGTAGCTGCCTGTGCAGTCTAAGGCACATGCACACAAACCTCTTGCCCTACCAGGAACAGAACCAGAAGTTATTAAAAGTTAAAATCTTTAATCAAAAAGAACAGATAAACACAGAGAGTTGCTTCTCTGGGAATTAACTTAGGTAGTTACAGGGTAGTGGGGGGGGGGTTACATGTGCTCAGCACAGAGAAATCCAAAAAACAAGCCAAAAACAAAGAAAATACCCTGACCGCGTCTAAGTAAACATTCCCTGTTCTACCCACGCCCGGTCAGTAACAAATTTAACTTATCTCTGGTAAGGATGTTGCTGGATTCTCCCTCAGGCCCCTCTGGCCTCCTCCTGATCCTTCCAGGAGCTCTGCTGCATCCAAACAGGCCCAGGCCAGGCTACTGTTCCCATTCAAAAACCTGCACTTCATTCCTATTGGCTGTCCTGGGACTCACTGACCAGAGTGTTAACCCCTTCCTCCCCAAGGATTACTACAGCATACAGAAAACTTTAAACATTGTGAGCATCTTCCTTTAATACAAAGTGTCTCTAACATCTCAGTTTTGGAGTTTATGGGTTTTTTTTTATCCACATCATTTTCAACAATAAAAGGGAGGCTATAATTAGTATGCCTGGAGTGTAAAGACTCTCAGAACTAAAATAAGCAAAATGAGGTATAATTGAGATTTGTGTGTCTGGTAGTGGAATATAATAAAGGTAGTTTAATAATTTTTAATTTTTGACAGTTAAAGCAAACCTAATCAAAGCTGCACGAAGCAAGAGCATGAATGGATTTGTGATAGAAAATGATTGTTTTTCTAACAAATTTGGGGGGAAATAGAAATACTAAGTCTTTTTTTTTTAATTATTGCACCACTAGCAATATTTTTTTCCTTCTGCCTTAAATGACTTTATCCTTTCAGTTTTTCATTTCATTTTCCTAATCATTAGGATTTGTTTCCTTCCATCACAGGAGTCTATACAAAGTTACATTGCAAAGCCCCACCATGACAAACTGATTGCATTAGAATCTCTCACAGAAAAGAAATCTAAAATTAACCCAACTTGTTTTTGCTTATTTTAAAGAATTGCTTTTCTTTTAGGAGCTTTTGTATATTCAAGCCTTTTAGCAAGTGAAAAGCAGAGCATTCACCCTTGATAGAGATGCTAAATGGCTCAAAACAATTTTGCTGGGTCTTTCAAGTCCCAAGTCCTCCTCCAGCTCCAGCCTGGCTCCCGTCCCTTGCCCCCACAGAGAGCCCTCTGTCCCTGCGGCCACTGCATGGCTGCCTCTGGGAGTCCCACAACTTAGCCTTGCCATCTGCCAGGGTCCCCCCCTCTTGCCCAGGCTCAGGGCTGCGTACCTCCTGGGGCCCACACAGGCCCCAAAAATGCCACCACAACTGCACTAGCAGCCTGGTGCGGAGGAGCGGGAGAGATTTAAACTTCCCCCCCCCTCTGCTCCTTCCCTGGCTACCTGCAGGACGGCAGGGGGAGGGGCCGTCACTCACTCCTCCAGCAGGCAGCCTCTGCATGAGCCTGTTCGGAGCTGAGACAACAGGCACACTGGGCTCCTCCCGGCTGCCTGCCCTGAGCTGCGCTGGCCCACGCGTTGCCTGCGCTGGTGAGGGGGGGCCACTGCGCCCCTGCCCACTAGCACAGCTTACAGGGAACACTGTCCGGAAGCGAATTTTTCGAAGGAACTGGTTGAGGCGCCTCAAATCTATAATCAGCCGCAGGCCCCCTTTCGCCTTGGGGATAAGAAAATAACGGGAATAAAAACCTTTGCCCCTGTGGCATGGTGGCACCTCTTCCACTGCCCCTTTCTGAAGCAGCGCCTGCACCTCCTCCCATAGAGCTTGCTGGTGGGCCTGATCCCGCAGGGAACCACGCAGCGTAGGGGCGGCCTGCAGGGGTAACGAAGAAAATTGGAGGGAATAGCCCTCCTGAATTGTTTTGAGCACCCAGCAGTCTTTTGTAATCTTGCGCCATTCTAGTGCATAATGGGACAGTCTGTTGCCAAACACGGGAGTCTCTGGATCCACGGCCTTTGGTAAGTCGCCCTCATGCCGACCCTCAAAAGGCCTTTTTCTGGCCAGTCAATTGACGTGCGGCCCCTTGTCCGCTAGGCTGACGCCCTGTGGGCCTCCGGGACCCCCTGCCCCTCCGCCTGTCATCGTCCTGGCAGGGGGGGTAAGGCCGTGAGGGGGGAGGGAGCGGTTTAAATTGTTTTCTTTGGCTCGCTGGTGTATGGAGTCCCAAAGATTTAACTAGTGCCCTAGAGTCCTTCAAAGTCTGAAGACGGGCGTCCGTCTGCGACGAGAACAGCTCTGGGCCTTCGAATGGCAAGTCCTGTATTGTGGCCTGTACCTCCTGGGGCAGCCCCAATGCTTGCAGCCATGAGCTGTGCCGCATAGTAACCCCAGAGGCCATGGAGCGTGCAGCTGTGTCTAAAGGCTGATTGTAACAGTGCCTTGGACACAACCTTGCCCTCCTTAATGGATGCCAACAAAGCTGCTTTGGAATCCTGCTCCATCGAGTCACTAAAACACTCCAGGGCAGACCAGGCATTAAACATATATCGGCTGAGGATAGCCTGCTGACTGGCTATTCTCAGCTGCAACCCCCTGGTGGAATAGACTTTACGGCCAAACAAGTCCAGCTTTTTTGCGTCTTTGGATTTGGGGGTCGAACCCGGGCGACCTTGCCTCTCCCGCTCATTCGCCACAGCTACCACCAACGAACTGGGGGCGGGGTGGGAATAAAAATGCTCGTAGCCCTTAGAGGGCACAAAGTACTTCCTTTCTGCTCATTTGGCCGTAGGCAGAATTGAAGTGGGGGTGTGCCACAGAGCCTTGGTCGTGTTCTGCACAGTTTTAATAAAGGGTAGAGCCACGCGACCCGGGCCCTCTGGGAGCAGGATATCCACCATTGGATCGGTGTCATCTGCAATCTCCTCAGCTTGGATGTTCAGTCCAGTGGCTAGTCGACGGAGAAGCTCCTGATGAGCCCTAGCATCGTCCGGAATAGCCGCCGGCTTGGCCCCCGCCACCACCTCATCCAGAGGTGAAGAGGAGGACTCCTCAAGATCCGGACCCCCCAACGGCGCCCTGGATCGTGTGCTGAGGCCTCCACTGGCCATGCTGGCTCGGTCCTGATCGTCCCTCAAGGACTCCACCTCTGACATCTCCCCGGTACCGGGGGGGAGCACCAAGCACAGCTGACGAAGGAGGCCTGGCGCCTGAACCCAGTATGTGGCGCCCGGAGCCAAAGTCTGGTCCCTGGTGGACGGCCCAAGGGGTCCAAAACGGCCACTGCATCCCCGGCTGCCACCCCGACCACTGGGAGTGAAATGGCGGTACCGCTGGGGCCTGCTATGGTTGTGAACTCGCATCCTTATGCGAGCGACGTGGTGCCAGCTCCTCCATTGAACTTGATGACGGGCTGGACCGAGGGGACCACGGCGGTGCCGACAAGGACTGCAGCGGGGAACGTCGCCGACCTTCTTCTCCTCGGTCGTCACAGTGCCAGCGGAGCGGTGACGCACGGTGCCGGGGAGAAGCCGGGGAGCGGAACCGGGGAGCCCCAGCCACTGCTACCACCACGGGCGGTACTGGCGAACAGTGCCGTTGCTGTTGAGACAGTACCTGACTCTGGCCGCGACCAGTCGTGAAGGGGGTCAGTTTCCCCCGGGACGGAACCGGCCCCGATACCGGGGCTGCAGTCCGCGCCCTCGGCGCCGAGTGGCTTGATAGTTCTTGAGCTGCCGCAAATGCCTCAGGCGTGGTCGGTAGGACAAACTCCTCTTCCAGAATGTCTCTGGTAGGAGATGAAGCGGATCCCGCGTTAGAGAGCCTCTCGGTGCGGTCCTGTACCGAAGCTGGGGACAGGCAAATGGGTCAGCCAACATGGCTCTGACCAGTGTCCCGTGCCTCTCGGTGTGGGGAGCGCACTCTCTGAACCCACTTCTTCTTCTTGGGTGGTACCGGAGATGACGACCGGCGCCGGGGTTCCTTAAGCGTCTTCGGCGCCGATGACGCTGGAGCGTTCCGCACCGACGGTGCCGTGCTAGATCCCGAGTCGCCGAGCACCAGACGAAGAGCCTCTTCCATCAGGTGGAGTTTCAGGCGCTGAACTCTATCCTTCTGAGTTCGTGGCTTGAAGCTCTTGCAAATTTTGCACTTTTCGGCGAGGTGAGCCTCACCGAAGCACAGCAAACAGTTACTGTGCAGGTCGTCGACTGTCATGGGCTCTTGCACTGCTCACAGGTCTTAAAGCCCGGCATAGCCCGGCCCTGGGCCGGCTCTAACTAACTACAACTAACAAGAAAACAACAAAAAAACAACAAAAACGAACTTCGGGTACTCCGAACAAGTGGCCACGTGCAAATCGCTCGAAGCGAGGGAATGTTCCAGAGACCGACAGGGCGGTAAGAAGGAACTGAAGGGGGACGGGTCGGCTGGAGACTATAGGGAGCAGTGACGGCGCCACTCCAGGGGGCGCTACAGCCGACCCTACGGGTACTCTAGGGGAAAAAATTTCTGGCGTGCCATGCACGGGGCGTGCAGACACCTAGAACGGAATGGACAGGAGCAGCACTTGAAGAAGAACATATAATTATATGTCTTAGAACAACCCTGAAAAATGAGAATCTATTTCTTTTCTATAACCACCATTCCCTGTATGTCAAAGTAAATGGTTTGTTATTAATACCTGTGCAGTGCTTCTATGAAGCTAATCCTTGAATCCAAAAATGCCCAAACTCTGGCATGATTCAGATGCATATCAGTATTCAGACTTGGAAATCTATGTTATATGTACAGAGTACTTAGGTCTAATATTTAAAGAAATTGTTTAAACATGTATTTCCTTCCCCTCTCACCCCAAATACACCACAGTCATCATGTCAAACACACAAACAACTGTTTTTTTGTCACGACCTAAGAGAAAACAATACAGCATGAAAGAGTTGCCTGGGACATTTTTAGCTTAAAATGTTTTTTTATTGATTAGCACGCATAATGTATTTGTGATTGTTTAAATCATGCAGATATTTGTCTTACAAAACATTAACCTTGCACATGGTTGCAAATGACTGAAAATTACTTATAGTCGGAATGACTATGATGAGGTAAGAATTTAAAATAAATTCTATTGACCAAGGGAGAACTAAGTGTAGTGAAATAAGTTTTCATGTTTTGGGGAAATAATATTCAATAAAGACAATATTCTGTGCTGCATGGACTGCACCTTCTCTTTCCCCATCTAAGGTCCGTTCCTCTCTTATGATTCACTCTATGTGGATTTATAATATCTCTGTAAGTATCCACTTTCCATTTCATACTATTTCTATCTGCATATAACAATGCGCTCTTTGAAAGGATATATTTTCAAAGAACTGCTATGGTTTAATCACACAGCTGCCTGTAAGAATAAAGGAAAATTGCACAGATAAAGAGGAGGGCTTTAAACTAGGTTTGAAGGGGGAAGGAGACCAAAGCCCACAGGTAAGTGAGAATATGGGAGATCTGGGGGAAGGGATGGAACTTGGGGGTTGCTGGGACTGTAACACCAGGAATAAAAGAGAAGGTAGTTGGAACATGGGGAATCAAATAATTGTCTCAAATGTTCCACTGAAGCCCTAATATGTGAGGAGAGTGGGGGAGGACAACTCCTAGAAAAAATGCAAGGAGATATATGTAATAGAATTGAAAATCAACATGACAAAGTAGGGCAATCGGCCGGGTATCTTAGGTGCCTATACACTAATGCGAGGAGTCTGGGAAATAAGCAGGAAGAATTGGTAGTACTAGCGCAGACAAGGAACTATGATATCATTGGAATAACAGACACGTGGTGGGATAGTCTGCATGTCTGCAGTCTCCCATGGATGGGTATAAACTGTTCAGGAAGGACAGGCAGGGAAGAAGAGGGGGAGGAGTAGCGTTATATGTAAAAGAGCTCTACGACTGCTCAGAGCTCTATTATGGAAGTGGAAGCATGCCAGTAGAAAGTCTGTGGGTTACACAGAGGGGAAAGCAACAAGGGGGATGTTGTGGTGGGTGTCTGCTATAGACCAGCAGGAGGTGGATGAGGTGTTTTATGGACAACTAGCGGAAGCTTCTAGATCACAGGCCCTGGTGCTGATGGGGGACTTCAATTACCCTGACATCTGCTGGGAGGCCAATACAGCAGTGCGTGGGCAATCCAGGAAGTTTTTAGAGAGTGTTGGGGACAACTTTCTGGTACAAATGCTGGAGGAACCAACTAGGGGCCTAGCACCTTTTGACCTGCCGCTCACAAACAGGGAGGAGTTGAATAGGGAGGTAGAGGTAAATGGCAAGCTAAGCAGTAGTGACCATGACATGGTTGAGTTCAGGATGCTGATTAAAGGAAGGCAGGAAAGAAGCAAAACACAAATCCTGGACTTCAAAAAAGCAGATTTTGGCTCCCTCAGGGAACTGATGGGCTGGATCCCTTGGGAAGCTAATCTGAAGGGGAAAGGAGTCCAAGAGAGTTGGTTATATTTTAAAGAAACTCTGCTAAGGGCACAGGAAGTTGCCATTCCAATTAGGAGAAAGAACAAACATGTGAGGCAGCCAGAATGGCTTAGCAGAGAACTCTGCTCTGAGCTTAAACATAAAAAGGAAGCTTACAGGAAGTGGAAGCTTGGTCAGATGACCAAGGAGGCATATAAAGATACTGCTCGGGACTGCAGGGATAAAATCAGAAAGGCCAAAGGACAAATGGAATTGTGGCTAGTGAGGGATGTAAGGGATAACAAGAAGGGGTTCTACAAGTATGTTAATAACAAGAAGAGGATCAGGGATGGTGTAGGTCCCTTGCTGAATGGGGCAGGCATCCTCGTGACAGAGGATGAGGGAAAAGCTGAACTGCTCAATGCTTTTTTTGCTTCAGTTTTCACAGGCAGGGTCAGCTCCCAGCCCACTACCATGGGTATGGCAGACTGGAGAGAAGAAAAGAGGCCCTTGGTGACAGAAGGTCAGGTTAGGGACTGCTTAAAGAAGCTGGATATGGACAAGTCCATGGGGCCGGACGAACTGCATCCAAGGGTGCTAAGGGAATTGGCCGATGAGATAGCAGCACCGCTGGCCATTATCTTTCAAAACTCATTGAGAACGGGGCAGGTGCCAGAGGATTGGAAAAAAGCAAATATAGTATCTATTTTCAAGAAAGGGAAAAAGGAGGATCCGGGGAATTACAGACCTGTCAGCCTCACCTCAATCCCTGGAAAAATTATGGAGCAGGTTCTCAAAGAATCCATCCTCAAACACTTAGAGGAAAATAAAGTGATCAGGAACAGTCAGCATGGATTTACCAAGGGTAAATCATGCCTGACCTATCTCATTTCCTTCTATGATCAGATGACTGGTTTTCTGGATGCAGGAAGATCCGTTGATGTGACATACCTTGATTTTAGCAAGGCTTTTGATACAGTTTCCCAAAGCATTCTCACTGGCAAATTAAGGAAGAATGGGTTGGATAGGTGGACTATAAGGTGGATAGAAAACTGGCTAGATCAACGGTTTCCGTGTGTAGGAATCAATGGTTCCATGTCTAGCTGGCAACCAGTAACGAGTGGGGTGCCCCAGGGGTCAGTCCTGGGGCTGGTTCTGTTCAACATTTTCATCAATGATCTGGATGATGGAATAGACTGCACTCTCAGTAAGTTCGCGGATGGCACCAAGCTGGGGGGAACAGTAGACACGTTGGAGGGCAAGGACAGGATTCAGGGAGACCTAGATAAATTGGAGCAGTGGGCCAATAGAAATCTTATGAGGTTCAATAAGGACAAGTGTAAAATTCTGCACGTGGGACGAAAAAACCCCATGCACTGCTACAGGCTGGGAAACATTCAGCTAAGTAGCAGCACTATAGAAAAGGACCTGGGGGTTGTGGTGGATGGGAAGCTGGATATGAGTCAGCAGTGTGCTCTTGCTGCCAAAAAGGCCAATGGCATACTGGGCTGCATCAAAAGAAGTGTTACCAGCAGATGATGGGATGTGATCATTCCCCTCTATTCTGCACTGGTGAGGCCACATCTAGAATATTGTGTTCAGTTTTGGGCTCCCCAATACAAAAGGGACAGGGACATGCTAGAGAGAGTCCAGCAGAGGGCAACCAAAATGTTTAAAGGGCTGGAGCACAAGACCTATGAGGAAAGACTGAAAGCATTAGGCTTATTTAGTCTGCAGAAGAGAAGATTGAGGAGGGATTTGATAGCAACCTTCAACTACTTGAAGGGATGCTCCAAGGAAGACGGAGCTCAACTATTCTCGGTAGTAACAGAGGACAGAATGAGGAACAATGGTCTCAAGTTACAGTTAGGGAGGTCGAGGCTGGATATTAGAAAAAACTATTTAACTAGGCCAGTGGTGAAGCATTGGAATGAGCTGCCTAGCGAGGTGGTGGAGTCTCCATCTTTGGAGGTGTTTAAGGCCCGGCTGGAGAAAACCATGACTGGGATGGTTTACTGGGAGTGGTCCTGCCTCTGGCAGGGGGTTGGACTAGATGACCTATGAGGTCCCTTCCAACCCTATGATTCTATGAAATACCAAACTATACTACTTTGAAAATTTAATACTTTTGGCCAAAATACCAAATATGAGGACCTAACACCCAGGTGCAAAAATATCTACACAACTGCACATCTTTTATGCATGCAAATGACTGCATAAAGAAGTTATATGTTTGTGTGCGCAGAACTGTATATCTGAATAGGTCTCAATTGCACATGGGTATTTGATTGTGACCATCAGTCTACTTCCTTTGAAAATGTGGAGCTTGATTTTTGTTCCTTAGTTGCTATTACTCTCTGCCATTTGTGTGTAAAACTAAATTGTTTCCAACATGAGAATGAGAAGAGGACTACAAGTCAGAACAATATTAAACATATTCAGAAAAAGCTGAGATTTATTTTTCTCTTGTTACTGACCCATTCATAAGTGAAGGTTATAGGATAATTTACAGGAAACCTATTTATAGGTTATTTTATGTAATTAATTGTGCAGCACCAACAAAACACTACATATGGACTATTTTAAAATCTTATTAGAGCATGTAAATATGGCAAACAACAAAGAGAATACATGAAAATCAATGTGCTAAGGGAGGTAGACATATGTCAACCTACTGGGTTAAGTTTTCAAATGGCTGTTTGTCAATGCAGCATAAATCATTTCCTTAGTGCAAGACTTAGTAAGTTTCTAAAAAGATACTGACTCCCTGTAAACACTGCTCCCCCCACCCCCTAAAATGTCTGAATAATAAAGTGATATCTGTGTTTCTCAAGTAGCTTATTAGTTCTTGCTGAGTTTTGGAACTTAATTTATACAAGCTTGGTTTTAAAACTGTAAAAACATTTGGTGAGAAATCGCCTTAAAATCTGATTCACATATGCTCTAACTGGAAGACAGAACAGAAATATAAACAAAACTGATCTGTGTAAGTGAAAGAAGATACTGATTTGATTCCCTCCCACTGGAAGCATTCTTGCATGACTGTTTGGCACATTACATTTCCCCAAAAGCTATAGTGTACTGACAGGAGCAAGATCACTTTAGCTGTTGAAGAATCACAGTGTTAAGTACATCTGCTTCTTGTAGTGTCAGACTTTCATCCGTTAGCTCTTTATTTGGAAATGTAGTCACAAGAACAAAATCAGCTTCTGCAAATGCAGGACGTGACTGGATGATAAAGTCTCGAACATCCATAATCCTGTTAAAATAATTCAATGATATATCATATAAACACTGAAAGCTACTAATCATTTAACTTCTACAGAAATCAGTTGCCAACACTAATAAAGGCAAAACATGAATATTGCAAATGCACATGCTCTATTTACAAATGCTCTTTTGACTGTAAACCTACATTTTCATTATAATTCTTCAGTGATTAGGATGATAATCTAGGGATTCTTGTTTTCCAGATACAAGGACTGAAAATAAGAGTGAACTTGGGATAAATTCCAATAGACCTGTGGTTCGTCTTGTCATAATGGAAAGAGAAGGTTATTCACATTATGCCCTAACTGTAATTCTTTAAGATGTGTCCCTTTATGGGTGCTTCACTTAAGGTTTCAATGTGCCTCAAGTCCTGAATCAGAGATTTTCAGCTAACAATGTCACTCTGGCCTGTGCATGCGCCCTATGCCAGACACTAAGGCTATACAGGTGTGTGCTAGCAAACCAACCTAGGTGCTGGTAGGGGCTGATGTGGCTCTTGGCAAGGAGACTCCAACAAGTGTCCCTCCTCCTCGCTGGTCAGCCCTAAATGAGCTTTGCTGCTTCCTTTTATCCTAGGGCAGCATTTGGAGCACGCCCAGCTGGGTTTAAGAGGTGGGACAGCCTCCACCTATAGCATATGCTAGGCTTCTGCAATGCAGGGTTAGCCTAACCCATCACACCTTCTCATACAGCATCTGGTTTAGTAGGTAGAGGTTTTCCATTCTGATGACATGTTCAGTCAACATGAGTTGTGCTCTCACTAGCTGTTCCTTGGTGCTGGTTGTTTTTGCTCTAAATACACTACCCTAACTACAGTCAGTCTGTCTATTTTTATTCTAACAATACACTCTACTACCTTAATGACACTACCAACTCCTAGACCCAGTAGTATCTTAACACTAAGAAAAAATAGAAAGGCCAAGGCACATTCAAGGTAGACACTAAGCCTCCATCTCAGGCTGAAATGGCTGAGAAGCAGCTAAGGATGGTTCACCTGCACATCACTATAGAGCTCTGGTGTCTGGCACAAAGAGGCACAGGCTACATGTGAGAGCTGAATGGATGCTGCTAGCTGAAATCTCCCCAAAAGGGCTTGAAAGGCATTCGAACACCTAAGGTGGAGCACTTATGCCAGAGGTGTCAAACTCATTCTATGTGGAGGGCCACACTGGAGGGCCTGACACGGGTCATGTGTCTGTGTAGACCCCCCAGCCCCTTCCCGGCACAGTACCATGTGGGCTCCCAACCCCTTCCCCTGCCCCCTGTGAGGCCGGCTCCCCAGCTTGGCTCAAAGGAGCTCAATCTAGCCCTTGGAGTAAACGCTGAGGGCATGGCCCTGGGTCTAACCCCCCTCCCTCCATCCTCCACCCCCCATCACGCTCAACCCCTACCCCCAGCAACACTCACCACTCTGAATCCCCCACCCCCACCATGCTCAACCCTCCTCACCCCCCCCCCAATGTAACACCCCCTAGCTATGCTCACCTCCTGGATGCAAGTCCCCCCACATCCACCCCCCAAGCACACCCATCCGATGCCAGAGCCCACCTAGTCTACACCCTATACCCTCTGGCACCTAGCCTGATCCCTGACCCGCTGCTGGAGGACCCTGCACAGCCCATGCCCCGCTCCAGCTCCCGTGGGAGACCCTACTGCATGATCTGTGCCGGCTCCAGGTTCCCCTTCCACCACTGCGGGACTCTGTGGCCTGCACCTGGCTCTGGGCTCCTGTCCTCCCATCTCCGTGCTCCCTCCTTGCCACAAGGGGATCCTGCAGCCCACGGCTGGCTCTGGGCTTCTCCCCACTTGGGCCCCGCACCCACAGCCACCCCAGCTCTTTCCCTCTCCCCTGGGGCCTCTACTTACTGCAGTCTGCACTGCAAACCACACTGCCCGGACCAGAGAGGAAAGGGTTAAAATTCCCCTCTCTGCCCTGGCTATGTGATGCAGGGGGACACCGACAGCTCCTCTCTCACTGCTACCAGCAAAGCCAGGGCAGCTGCCAGGGCAGAGCTGACCCACTGGAACAGGCAGCAGCTCCATAGGCTGGATAAGAGCCCTTCACTGGCTGTAAATTGGACACCTCTGACCTATACAGTCACCTCTTAAAGAATCAAGGTTGTGGCAGAGGATTTCATTGGATAAACTCCTTTTATTTTCTATGTAATCCACTCATTCAGCAGTTTAAGTGTATCAATAAAATCCAGTACACATGTAATAAGCCAAATTAAATTAATGCCAGTTCCATCATCAGATTCAATCTACTTCCCAGTCAGGGCCAAATCTGAACAGAAAGAGAAGCATTGCACAGTATCCTTGTGGCGTAGCTAGTTATGGAAATTTGGGTGGGCCCCAAACCATAGTGGAAGGGCAATGTCCATTACCTGAGCACCCACCTTCAGGGTGCATGGTCCCCCATGGTCTTTAAAGCATCTGACGTAGTGGGATTTTCCTCCCACAAAAGCTCATGCGAAAAACAAATCTGTTAGTTTTTAAGTGCCACAAGACTCCTTATTTGTGGGTTTGTTTGGGTTTTTTTTTTTTTTTTTGCTGGACTAGACTAACAAAGCTGCCTCTTTGGAACTTTCAAAAATAAAGCCCATTAAAAAATTTACTTAAACTTGGCATTCACATAGTCTCTGATTCTGGTAGGGCAGAATGCTAACTGTGTGAGCCACAACCCATCTAGGCCTACCCATGTCTACATCCATGCTGTACCTTGAATATTAGTGGACTAGCTCACACAAAAATTGTGGTAAGGGACAGGAATATATTCTAAAACCAGAAGGTCTTCCCTATCACCCACAATCTAAGAACTGTCAGCAGAATACTTTACATAACAACATCATACATAGCGTCAGCACACAGAATAAGAAGTCATCTTGAAGCCAGACAAGATCCAAATTGTATAAGGTCTAGAGAACAAAAGTAATGTTGCAAAAGTCTCCCAGAAGAAAACAATAAGCTTGTGGAATCTTTGGAGAGTTAATGTATTACATACTCTTTAACCAACAACTAAACAACCAGACAAGAGAGTGCTTTATATTGACATCACCAGCTCATGAATAACCAACCTCAACTAAGTGAGATGAAGGGTCACTACTGCCTAACAAAAGACATGGATGTCAGTGTTTCTGGATATTGCTGCTGCCTGGGAATCGAGGAGCAGGTTAGGATCCAGAATCCCCCTTCCCTTACTGGGAAGCGCAACTTCTTTAAGATGGGGAAAACTCCCTCAATAACTCGGAAAAGCAACATTTTGAAGCTTCATAAATAAAGCTCATCAGGAACGTTCAATGTAATGGTATGTCACAAAATGCTGATTTGCCAAAACTTTTTGCAGGAACATGCTAGTTTCAATAAAACTTTTCTCAGGAAAGGTTTCTTGGATTGAAGACAGAAATTTTGGTCTGAGAGAGACAGACAAACCCTCCCCCCTACCTATCCCCCAACAGCCCACTGGTAAGGGCACTCAACTGGATGTGAGCAATCAAGGTGCAACTCTTGCTTTGCCTGATTCAGACCAGGGACCTGAACACTGTCTCCTACATTCCAGGTGAGTGCTCTATGCACCATGCATTGACCATTAAAGGGTGTGTCATTCTTTCCCATACTTCAAAAAGGTGTCTGTTTGTCCTTACGCACAATGGGAATGTTTTTGAAATCACAAACATTTTAGCAGGACACAAAATTTGTTTCCTGCACAGCTTTATTCCAAAACTTCTAGCAACATTATTATTTTAATTGCACTGATCCTCTGCTATTTTTCTCTCAATAAGACACAAGGAAAGAGACAGGTTGTACTAATAATGTCTACTGAAATAAAGAGACCTAGTGTTGCAAGTATCTTTCCTTACTGATTGCATCACAGCCCAAACTGTCTTAGCTTGCCTTCAGGGCTTGCAGAGCAGGGAATGTGACAATAGTATAACTTTGCTAAGCTGCAGAAATGCACCCTTAGGTTGGATAAGTAGTTTAACAACATCCAACTCAAGATGCTGACAGGATGGAAGATCACCACTAAAAGGCAATTCCATTCCTTTCAAAGAAGGCCATCAACCAGATCACTAAAAACTTACGAGTTTATTGATGGGTCACAACAACAAAAATCTTAATGGACATTCATCTGTACATCATTAAAAGGGAATCTATCAGCCAGAAAGAAGTTCTTCACAAAACTATAACCAAAGTAAAAGTCAGAATGATATGAATGTGGATGATCAAAGTCACATGGGGTATGTCCACACTTAGAGCTAAATTCAAATTGATTGTCGTAAATTCGAATTCTATTAAGTGCATGGACACACTGGCTTTCCTCAATTCAAACTGAGGAACTCCTCAGTTCAAATTGATGAAAGCTGACCTTGAATTGGTCAAACCTCGTTTGACTTTGAAGTCAGGGTCAATTTGAACTAAATAATTTGAATTGACCCAGTGTGGCCTTGTCAATTGGAACTCAATGTTAGTTCGAATTAGCCACAGCTTGATTTTCCCTATACAATAGTGCCCTTAGCTAATTTGAACTAGCAAGTCCTGTTCATGGACGTGCCAATTCGAACTGGATTTTCTAGTGTGTCCATGTCAATTCAAATTGACTGAATTTGAATTAATAATTATTAATTCAAACTGAAACTCTAAGCGTAGACACAGCCATGAATTTAGCAGTTACCAAATGCCTGAATCTAATCATCTCCAAAAGTTTAATTCTACATCTGGTATTCCTCTACATTCATAAGTAATAAACTGCTTACGCACTTTACTTGTGTTACCTATCATTCTGCCATTTTAAATAGCAGCAGCTATTTTAGTTCCTTTTCTAACTATGTGATAAAAAACACAATCTTAGTAAAAGAGACCTAGTTACTTGTATCTCTCTATGACACTAGTTTACCTGTGTGTTTGATTGAATCTTTGAATCAAACGGCTTCCATCCGCTAGCCTAATCTGAATTTTAGTTGTGGCAATGGAGTCATCAATCGGAACAGTTGCATTCAGGATGGATTTCTCCTCTTCTTCTGGGGAAGAAGGTGTACTGACAATTTCAGGTGTGAGGCTAAAGGATTGAAGTATAGGTGTTACTGAGAGACAAAGTACAACTGAACATACACAGTCTAGAACATTTCTTCTCAGCTTTCATTTCTATCTGAGCCTACTGTGCACAGTATATTTGACTATTGAAAAGAGTGTCAAAATTGTCTGCTTTAATATATGAATAAGATTTTATATACATGCACCTTAGTGACACAAGAACATTTCCTCCATACAAGAGGTTTCTTGTACATGATTCTTCATATACAGGAACATTTCATGCATATCTCTACTATAAAAGAGAAGGTTAAGACAGTTGTATAATTTTATATATATGGACCAAGGATCATAAAATAACATTTTTGTGTATGTTAATACCACAACATGAAATAAAAGATACACAATTTTAAATGTATTCATAGTACTTTATGGGCTGTATTTGGGGATAATGTAACTGGTTAAGTAAATTATACGTTGGTAGGTTACCCCAACTGCTTTAACTTACGCTTTTCATACACCCTCTTGATAGTTCCTGCAACAACCTTTCTCGTCTCTTTATTCTCTCAAGGTATTATTTATGATGACTCAGTGATGTTTAATTTACATTACCATTTAAGTCACCTCTGAATTTAGCCCTTTACACACAAAAACGTTGATTAATGTATGGACTGGTAAGTCTGTTGTGAAGACAAGTGTTTTAACTCTGGTCAGGTATAGTCTAGTCTTGATTTTGGGTAGGAGACTGTATTCCAGTCAGGGTCTGAATCTGAGAATGCTCTAACATCATGATAGAGAAGGGTGGAGTAGATAACATTTAAAAAAAAGTTTTCATAAAAATTGTAATGTTTGCAGCTTGATCTATTTTTCACACACCTACCAGCCAATGTTCCCTCTAATTTTTCATAGTCTGTGTGCGCAAAAAATTTATTTTGTGCAAATTTTCAGAACAAGTATCCAAATTTGTGTGCACTCCAGTGAGTGTTTTCAAACTTGTGAGCGCAACGAAGCATATAATGCAAATAATAACTAAACTTTATTCTGATATGGTGATCAAAATGGTTTTATAAATGACAAAACCTTATTTGAAACATGCTATTTGAAACTGCCTTCTTAAAGTAGCACAAAAATATTTGCACTGTTGAATTTTTTTGTGCATGCTTTATTTTGCTGTGTGCACGGGCTTCACAATCTGTGTGCAAGCGCACGTGTGTACAGCTTAGAGGGAACATAGCTACCAGCTGTCCTTTAATACATGCATTAACATCAAATTCATCTGCTATCTACTTTTCCCTTCTTGGTCACATAAGTTTGTATGTAATTTAACATTCATGTATATCACCTACATTTGCATTTGTTTTTAATGATCACTCCTCTTTCCCTAGGTTCCTATTCTTGGTTTGGTAAATTTACTTTGCAAACTCTTGGAATAAGGAATCATACCCAATTTAATTTAGGGAAACATTATTCGGCATTATGGCTGTATTTAGAAGTTTAAGAATAATGCTTTGACAAAGAAAACCTGGGGAAAAAACCATTATGTGGCAAATAAGTTAGTCTTTCAAACTAATGAATTTTGAATCTATTAGATTACCCTGTTTCACTGTTTATGAAATTAAGACTTTAGGGGCCAGCAAATTAGAAGTACATACAACTACATGCAGAAAAACAAACAATCATGTGTCTAATTTCCATGAACAGTTACCCAGTTTGCAAATGTCATCAAAATGCTTGTAAACACACACAGCCAAATCTGAATTCAACTGGCCATTAGCAGCACATTTTCTTCATGCGTGCAACCTGTTCACCGAGGGTTTGAGAAATTCCATGATTTTTTTAAAAAAGGCACTAAACATATGCATAAAAATGAATTTGCATACTACAAACTAAACTGTTTTGTATTAGAGAAATTAAAACTATTTATATACCCTTAGTGATGAGATGCACATTTTGTAAAACTCAAAACTAATATTAGAACATAATAAAACAAAATAAGAATAGCCTGGGGGTTGGCATCCTGTGGCTCCCAAGCTGCATGAGGCTCTTTAACTGCCACCATGTAGCTCCAGGGATGCCAGGCTACAGGGGGTGCCTGGCTGGTCCTGGCATCAGGGCTGAATTAGAGGGGTCCTGGCCAGGACAAGCCACCCAATTTCAGGGCACTAGCACCACCCCCACCCTCCCACCACATGAGCCAGAGGCAGCCGAGTGGCTGTGCTGTGGACCCTAGCGCTGGCAGGGTGGGCGTGGGGGCGGCTGGGGCCCACTGGTTACCCACTGCCCTGCCTACCCCCAGCCAGTCACCCCTCCCCAGGGATGGAGAGCAGCCAGCGTGGAGCTGCTGCTTTCAAGAGTAAGGCCCTGGAGCAGCCTGGTCAGCAGAGCTCAACCCACTCCCCCCTGTCCCCCCACAACCCCCAGAGCTGAACGGGCCTACTCCAGCGCCTGGGGCAAGGCAGTCTCTGTTCCACACGGGGGGGGGGGGGGAGGTGGAGGCAAAATGGCCAGAACTCTGCCAAACAGGCCTGCTCCATGGCCCCGCCGCTAAAAGCAACAGCTCTGAGCTTGCCGCTCTCCTTCCCCTGGGGAGGGGTGGCCAAATGAGCGTACACGGTGCAGTGGGGAGCGCTGCTCTGTGTCAGCAGTGGAGCATAGGGAGGGTGGTGCGGCGTCTGGCCCAGCTGCCCACACCCCCCCTTGCCTGTGATAGAGTCCATGGTGCAGCTGCCTCTGGCTCATCTGGTGGGAGGGTGGGGGCAGCCCTGGCACCCTGGGCCAGCTGGGACCTCTTCAATGTTCCCTGTAAGTTGCGCAGGCATGCAGTCCCTTTGGCTCACCCATGCATGGCTGGCAGCCCCAGCCCCCGCCCAGCCGGAAGACAGAGTCTTCCAGCTGGGAGAGAGTTGCATCAGTCCAGGGATTTTAAATCTTCTGCCCTGAGCATGTTCAGGGTGGGAGCAGCAGCCCGTGGTGTGGCCAGATAGCAGCACTCAAGCAGCCAAGAAAGGTGGAAGGGGGGGCCCTGGATGCGTCAGGCATGGGCAGCTGGTGGGAGAAAAGGGTTAGGGAATGGGTTGAGGGAACTCGGAGTGGAGGAAGGAAGTGGCACGGCAAGAGCATTAGGGAAGGGGTTGCAGGGACTTGGAGGAGTGGAAAAAGCTGGCAGTAGGGCAGGGGGTTTAAGGAAGGGACTAGGGGGAGTTGGAGGGGCGGAGGAAGCCGGCGGCTGGGTGGGGAGGGGTTAGGGAGGGGGCTGGGGTGACTCGGGGGAAGCCACTTCATATTAGTACATCTAGAAATTTTAGGCCATTTATATTTTATTTTTTGTCTAATACTGATTCATTTTCAAAAAAAGCCAGAAGTTTCCTAAGAACTATTGATTATAGTATCACTGTATTACTGCAAGTCACTAAGTGACACACATAATACACCACTTCCCAAAAGAATAAAAGTATAGATTTTATTGCACAAGGAAATATGCAAAATTGATTGCTATCCTTTCAAGTCTAATAATTACTAAAAATGAGATTTTTGACCCTTTAAATTACAGATTATGAGAAAGTTGCTCTATTGTTTTCTCTGAGGGCCTTCTTTAGCTTCCTGTTGGTTAGAGAGAGATACTTACCCCATTATGTTCACTGTGAAACTTTTATAAAAATAAAACAGAATTTTTTCTGTTTTCAGTGTTCCATCTCAGTTTGGTGAAGTCCCCAAATGAAAGAAAAATTAATTTTTATTGGGTAAAGAACTTGCTGCTTGATGCTTTTGTGCTGTAACTTGACCTATATGTATATGTCTATTGATAAACTTGTCTGTAAAAAAACAAGGAGTCCTGTGGCACTTAAAGACTACCAGATCTATTTTTCGCATGAGCTTTCATGGGAAAAAATCCCACTTCATCAGATGCTTTGAAGTTGTTAGTGGCCCAGGACTAGATCTTGGCTCTCTTGAGCTTGGACACATCATTTTGTGCAAAAGGAGGAGAAATTTCTCTGGCAGGTTAATATATGGTATATAAAATAAATATAAATAAATATATATGTACATGTACATAGAATCAAATCATAGGGTTGGAAGGGACCTCATGAGATCATCTAGTCCAACCTCCTGGGGTTTGAACCCAGGATCTTCTGCATATGAAGCAGACATGCTAGCCACTACACCATTGTGCATATGTAAATAGAAGGTGTTTAAAGCTCCATAAGGGTTTTTAATATAAGAATACGTTTAGGGAGATGAAAAGCAGGTGAAGGGATCGAAGATACCGTATAAATAAATTGATAAAATGGTTCCGAAATTCATCCCACGGAAGCCACTGCCACATGCATAACATGTATGCTCTATGTCCCCCACTTAACAGAAAAGGAGACTTTATGAATGACAAGCAGAAGGCTGAAGAGTTTAATGCCTAATTTGCTTCAGTTTTTATTAAAAGCAAAGTAATATACTTTAAACTATTAATATTAACAACAAGGCAGAAAGAACACAAGCCAAAACAGGGAAAGAACAGGTTAAAAGAATATTTAATTAAGTTAGAGGAATTCAAGCAAGCAGGACCTGATGAAATCCCCCTAAGAAAATAGTTGAAACAATCCCAGAACCATTAGTGTTTATTTTTGAGACCTTATGGAGGATGGGTAAGGTCCTAGAGGACCAGATAAGGACAAAGATAATACCGATCTTTAAAAAGGGGAACGAAGATGACTAGGAAATTATAGATCAGTCACACTAACTTAGATATCTGAAAAGATACTGGAACAAATTATTAACCAATCAATTTGCAAGCATGTGAAGGGTTATAAGGAATAGCCAGCATGTATTTGTCAAGAACAAATCATCCCAAACCAACCTAATTTCCTCCTTTGACAGGCTTACCAGACAAACGGAAGCAGAAGAAGCTGTATATTACATGTGATATACTTTATCTTATCAGGCTTCTGACACAGTCCCATATGACATTCCCAAAAGCAAACCAGGGAAATGTAGTCTTAATTAAATTACCATGAAATGGATACAAAACTGATTGAAAGATTGTAGCCATGTCAGTCTAGTTCAGTAAAACAAACAAGGAGTCCTGTGGCACTTTTAAAGGCCCCCCATTCTGTAAATTTCCGATCTTCAAAGCATCTGATGTAGGATTTTCTCCCACAAAAGCTCATGCAATAAATAATTTTCTTAGTCTTTAAAAGTGTCACAGGACTCCTTGTTTGTACTGAAGGAGTAATTGTCAGTGGTTTGCTTTTAAACTGCAGGGACATATCATGTGGGGTCCCACCATGATTTACAATGGGTCTAGTAATTTTCAATATTTTTATTAAAGATTTAAGAGTATGTATATAAAGTTTGCAGGTGACTCCAAGCTGGGAATGGCTGCTTGCACTTTGGAGGACAGGATTAGAATTCAAAATGGCTTTGACAAATTGAAGAATTAGTCTGAAACCAACAAGACAAAATTCAATAAAGATGACTAAGTGTTATAGTTAGAAGGAAAAATCCAGCGAATGTATAGAAAATAGGGAATCACTGGTGTAGCATTAGTACTGCTGAAAAAGGATTGGGGGATTATAGTGGGCCACAAACTGAACGAGTCAACAATGTGATGCCATTGTGAAAAAAGCTAATCTTCTGGAAATGTCGTATGTAAGACAAGGGGAGGGGGTAATTGTCCTGCTCTACTCAGCACTAGTGAGGTTTCAGCTGGAGTTCTGTGTCCACCGCTGGAGGCCTCACTCTAACAGAGATGTGGACAAACTGGAGAGAGTCCAGAAGAGAGCAACAAAAACGATAGGTTTAGAAAACCGGAAAGGTTAAAAATAAACCCTAAAAATATTTGGTCTTGAAAACCAAAAACTGTTGGGGATGGGGGGAGAATCTGATAACAGACTTCAAGTAGCTTAAGGGCTATTATACAGAACACAGTGATCAATTTTTCTCCATGTCCACTGAAAATAGGCACACAAAATAATGGGCTTAATCTGCTGCACTGAAGTTTTAGGTTAGATATTAGGAAAAGCTTTTTAATTATAAAGATAGTTAAGTACTGCAATAGGTTACAAAGGCAGCTTGTGAAATCACCATCACTGGAATTTTTAGCAGACACTTGTTTGATATATTTGGAACTTTCTAGCCCTACATTTCTGTGATTCTATAGCTAATCCAAGTAACATGAATATTATACTTATCTAATTTTAAGAGGTGCCCACCCAAGTCTCTTCAAACTTACTGTATATACTCATGTATAAGCTGAGATTTTTTGTGCCTGAAAATCACCTTTAAAACAGGCACTCAGCTTACACACGGGACAATACAACAGCAGCTGCAGACCAGGAGTTTTAAGTCTCCAGCCTGGAGCATGCACTGACTATGGTCTGGGCTGGAGCCACCATGTTGGGGAGTCTGCCCCTCCCAGTATTAGAGTAAGGAGGGGGACCCCTCGTTTGGAGTGGCGAGGTAAAGAAAGCCCTGGGGTGGGAGGGGTCAGCGTGGGGAAGCTGCAGTTCCCAAGGGTTAGGGGGGTGTCAGGGACGGCAGGAAGAGCAGCTGCAGGGCTCAGGGGTTGGAGGGGGTCAAGGATGGTGGGAAAAGCAGCAGCAGTTCCTGGGGGTTGCAGTGGATGTCGAGGATGGCAGGGCAAGTGGTGGCAGGGGGCTGGGGATTTGGGGGCTCTCAGGGACGGCAGGAAAAGTGGCAGCAGTTTCCAGGAGTTTGGCAGGTGCGGGGGCAGCGCCTGGGGTTTGGGGGGGGAGGGGTTGAGAAGGTGGGACAAAGCAGCAGTGTGGCCCAGGGGTTTGGGGGGGGGGAGTGTCAGGGATGGCAGTGCAAGTGGCAGCAGGGTCCAGGGATTTGGGGGGTGTTAGGGATGGCAGGGGAAGTGGCGGCAGGGCCTGGGGGTTAGGGAGGGGGTTGGGAACAGCAGGAAAAGCAGCTGCAGTTCCAAGGGGTTTGGGAAAGTGTTGGGGACCCTGGAGGAAGCCAGCAGCACAGAGTGGCAGAGCTAGGGGCCCGAGGCCATGGGTGAACAGTGGCTTATATGCGGGTCATCCCTTTTTGTCTATTCCAGGGGTTTGGAACCAGGGCTCGGCCTATGCACAGATCGGCTTATACACGACTGTATACAGTAGGTTACTTTACCCAAAGACAATATTAAAAGAAGTCACTTAACAGCATTTTAAGGAAATTTGTAAGTGTAGCAATAGGTCTTTATAACTGAACATTTCCTAGAGCTTTAATTATATCTCTTCTAGTACCTCCTTCTCCACTCAAACTTAAATACTAAGATAATGGAATAGACCGTGCATCCACAACCCAGATTCCTGCTATACATTACTGCCACATAAAATTTGTTGAACACCACATTATTTAGTGCAGGCTCTGTAGCCTTTAGAGACCAAAGTACAAGTGACTTATCTAACACACACCGTGGATTCATTCATTTCTCTTAGGCCATTTACTGTTTTGGGAAGGAGGGTGTGCATGGCAATGAGTTTTCCTGTGTCTTCTCCTCCTTTAGCACAGAGTCAGCTACAAGTTAGTATAAAAGGAACTAGCAGGCATTAGGAAATGATAAAGAGTGTTACATTTTAGGTTAATCTCCCCTTCTATGTATAGATATTTTTCTTGAGCAAGATCAAATAAAACCTTGGTCCAAAACTGATCTCCACTATAACTCCATTTAACTCAATGCAGTTACAACAGAACAAATTTGGCCCATAATTTTTAACAAGCAGCGGAAAGCAGGTGAAATGGGACCCAACATTTGAAGAAATGGATCTGAAATTCTTGAAGAATAAAAATATCCTTCTAGTGCTCACAAGCTCATAAAACACAGAGCTCAAAACAGTCTTCTTGAAGAAAACAAAGTACTTTCTAATATAGAAGAAAAATCATTCTGGCTTAAGATATTTGACTGGAATGAAATGTGTAAAGATGCTGGGGACAGAGCAAATGAGACAGAGAAATCACTCTAGCTTGTCAGTAACCAGATATGGACCATCACAACTGATATTGAAAACTTGAAATTAAAAACTCATGCAATTAAACCAACTTTTGACACTTTATACCCCATATCCTTTGCTGCAAATGGAAGCTTTTTCAGCAAACTTATTTGCTTATGTCAGTTATATGCAAAGAAGGAAGACCTGGAAAGTGAGAAATGGGAGAGGAGTTTTGAATCAATAACATATAGCTATTCCTCATTGTAATCAAATCTGCTTACGTGATATTAGATACTTTATAGATTTATTTTATACTTTAATAAGATCATTTAACATAGTTAAAAATTAATTAAGCTATTGCCAAAAAAGTATTAGAACTGCCTTGCTCACAAAATAAATATACATTATGTAAGTTGGGGAGCATCAAGAAGCTCAGGCGTTTGCTGTTCAACCACTACGCATTACTGGAATAGTCTAAGGTTGTCATGGAGCCTATGATTCTATGTTACATAAAAACTTGATGACAGAATGTTACTGTTATATTTCTTGTTGCTTATTTTTGCTGTTATTTTGAACAATTCTCTAAAGCCTTCTCTAAAAGGTATGATGCCTCAAGTCTGATTAGGGATGCAAGCTGACAGTCACATCTCAGATGCTCAGTCACCGGTAGATATTTGCAGCTGCGTTATTTTGTAACTTAGAATTTTACCATTCACCTATTCTCCACAGATACCATAATAAGCAATTCAAAGGCAGATAATCAAATTCTTCAACATTATTGCTTACGTTTCAACTATGTTATTATTATCCATGTTATTCAGCTTTTTGTAGTATCGTGTGAAGACCTCACGAGGAATTATTATTCAAATTAACAATGCAATTTACTATTCAAATTAATTTAGTGTCATATTATGTGGGGTTCTCACCTTGGTATCTCTTCTGTTTAAGGATACTAGACCTGTCAATAGCATAGTTGGAATCTCTATAATCAAATGTGTTACCAATTCATATATTAGGTCATGGTATTTTGTCATTGGCATTTCAGCCACCAGATGATTTAATTACTGTTATACAGAAATTGCATCAGGAACTTGGTCAAGTATCAGACACTGGAAATGTTCATGACTAAAAGCTGAAAATAACAGAGAAGGATGGGAACTGGATGGCTTGGAGAACTGGTAATGGAATACAGAGTTTGCCATTTACACTGAACACCACTGGCTTAAAGACAGACCAAGTACTGACAGCCATATGGCAGCTTATGTGAAATTAATTTGTGGTCTCACTCATATTCCCACAGAAATGGTGCCTTCCTTAAAATCTCTAACAAAATAGGCAAACTTGCTGGCAGTCTCAGGTAAAACAGCAAGAAATTAGTAACAAATCAAGACTTTAAACTCCTTTACACTTAACTAAGTTCCAAAGGGGCAGCCTTTAGTCTACTTAAAGCAAAAAAAAGTAAGGAGTCTTGTGGCACTTGAAGACTAACAGATTTATTTATCTCATGCGCTTTTGTGGGAGAATATCCCACTTCATCAGACGTTTTGAAGAGGGAGAACTTACAGAATCGGATGAAAATAAGTGCAGGGAGTGTAAGGCATGGGATCAGGTCATACTGCAATAGCAAATGAGACCATTATGTTGCAGTATGACCTGATCCCATGTCTTGTACTCCTCTGCATTTATTTTCTTCCAATTCTGTACATTCTCTCTTTTCAAAGTGTCTGATGAAGTGGGATATTCTCCCACGAAAGCTCATGAGACAAATAAATCTGTTAGTCTTTAAGCCACAAGACTCCTTCCTGCTTCTTCTTCTTTTTTTTTTTAAATACACTTAACTGTGGTCCTTCCATATCAGGGCTGAGGCATAGTGACATGGGGAATCCTATACTGCTGCTGTCAGTGTTCTACCCATTCAAAGGGTAAAAAGAGGGCTTCAATCTGCCTGGCAATCAGTCCATTTACCTTTCATCAGCTACATTTCTTTTAAAAAGGGACAGGTCTGAGTGTAAATTAATTTATAATGTATCTAGATAAACTGATCTGGCAGACTGGATGACATTCCACTATGAATGTCAAGTTCTACTTCATGATACTCTAGAAACAGGAATAAATAAAGCAGCAATACTAAATCTGAATAGAATAATCTTAAAATACTGCTTACATTGGTTTTCCAGTGATTATAGGCGGAGCTGGTACCACCTTCCTTAAATTAACGTTGCCCAAAAATGTTCTAAAACCCTGTTTTTAGTTACTTATAATTTTGCCGAACATTAACCATTCAGACTGAAATATTCCATGCTGGACATCCGCTTCAGGCAGAACTTTCTGGAAAATGTTAGCAAAAATGGTTCAACCACGTCTGAGAAAAAAATAAGGGTAAAATACATTGTTTTGCTAGTGTTAATTTTTGTTTATTAGTTTTTATAACAATGGCAACTCCATGCATTGGAACAGGAACTTGAAATTTGGCAGGGGTAATTAACTTGGTTTCAGGGGTGCAGCATCTGCTATTCCCACAAAAACCCCCTTATATTTAGCCAAGTTATATTTTAAAAAAAAGTAAGCAATCGTATAATTTAAGCAGGGTTGCCTAAAGATTGTAGGAAAAGGAAAGGGCTGAAAGGATCCACAAAATGGCAGAGGGGTGGCTGGGCCAAATTTGAGTGAGAGATGTTGTGACTATGTTTGGATTGCAATGCCACTTTGATCTGATGCCTGCCATCAACAGTGCAGCAAGTGACTTGCCCGTCTCAGCCAGGCAGAATAACCTATAGTCTCTGTCATGCCAGGGAGGTGACCTGACAGGCTGCGAGCCCAGAGTAAGGAGTAAGATCAGAGATGCTACCCCTACTGCTGACAGGGCTGGAACTCAACGAGAGACAAGACCAGGCTCCATGCACCTGTAGGGAAGACAGTAACCCTACAGGCTTACATCCTCACTGATCTTCCATCCTCTTCCCCCTTATTAAACTCTGTAATTTCCATTCACAAAACCCCCTCTGCAGCCTTGAAGACTATATACTAATAAGGAATGCAGAATTAGGACCGAATGGGACAGAATTAGTTCACACAGGCAACTTTAATGCTGGGATTGTCTAAATTTTGACATATTTGATTTGTGAGATTTTGGATGAAGTATTTATTTTCATTCACTACATTCTCTGACAAACATAGATCAATGAATCCTTCTGTTACTCAATGCCATAATTATAAAGCACACTGAATTAGCTTTTCCAGAATTCTCCTATAACTCAATTAAAATCAAGATCTGAAATCACTATTTAAATAGCATAATAGAAAACATTACAAAAACGAAATGCATCTTGTGCAGCCACCCTGAGCCCAACTCATCCCTTTAATTGCAAAATGGCACACGCACATGATAGAATGAAGCATTAATTGTTTTAAATTTATTTTTACCTTCCAAGCTTCTGTCCTTCTCCACTGAAAGCTTTGAATTTCAATCTAGGCTTCACATATTCCTGTTCTTGATGGTCTTCCATATCCAAATTAACTTGGCCACCATGCACCAGTCGTTGAAGTTCCAAAGGAATCTCTCTTAATTGTAAAACAGAAAAAAAAAACAAAACACCAAACCCATTTTTAGCTGTCTCCTTAAAGCAGGGGTTTTTTACCTATTTTGGCTGGGACCCAGATTAAGTTTGGGAGTCAGCTTTGTGACCCATGATTCAGTTTTGAATTAATAATGTATTTTCTTTTTCAATTTATTAAAGGGGATCATGGCGACCCACCCTAAACAGCATGGTGACCCATTTTTGGGTTGCGACTCATAGGTTAAGAAGCCCTGCCTCACAGTACACAGTAGTTTCCCAACTGCCATACAGTAAAATATTGCCATATGGATTCTACAAGAAAAGAGCCTGAATAATGTTTCAATACAGAGTGTAAACAATTGTCCTATTTATAGCAAAATGCAGAGGAATTCAATATGCCTACCTCTTCCAAAAGTCACAGTTAAAAATAAAAGCTAATGGGAAGTATAATTAATGTAATTAACTATTAAGTCACAACCTGAAATCGGGGGTGTGCACTCATACAATGACTGTGTGTACAATCTTAAGAGGTGCATTGTGCAAATGATGTTCACAAAAAAGAAATTACTGGGAAGTGCTGTTTTTAAAAACAATATGATGGACTATTGCCTACACTTAGATATTTCTAATTTTTTTGCTGAGAATTTAAAAAATAACCACGAGGGACAGAATTAAAAATACTGTCTAAAAATTGTTGCTGTAACTTTAAAGCTATTTAGATTTAATTTTTCACCAGTCAAACATTTTTAAAGTTTCTCAAATAATCTCTAATGCAATATATATATTTTTGCCTATCAATCACAGTTCATAATAGGGATCACAATCCAATAAGGAAAAATGATCTGAGAAATAATCAGTTGTCTCTTATATTGCAGTTGCAGGCAGAGCCCTCAGTTAGTAACACTGCTCCATTGTGTTAGACGTTGTACAAACATGTATAAAGATACAAACCACTACCCTGAAGAGCTTACAATCTCAGACTACAATCAATATGTAAACAGTGGGGGGAAGAAGGATGCACTCAAATATACACATATATTTATGTATAGCAAGGGTGGCCAAACTTGCTGATCCCCTGAAACCCTCTTCCCCGGGGGGGGGGGGGGGTCGGCTAACCACACCAGCCTGCCTCAGGGCAGAAGCACTGAAATCTCCACTCTGGTTTGGTAGGTGGAGAATGCAGAGGTGGAGTGGGGCACATAGGGAGTTATGCAAGCTGCACTTTAACTGTAAAAGAGCAATGTGTGGATCATAAGCTACAGTTTGGCCACTCCGATATACAGAACAGGAGTATAATGGTATTTAAAAACTGGACTTGTAGTCACTGGAGTAATTTCAAGTGATCAAAATGTATTTCATTTGATAATGTTTGCAGTGTTTCAATATTCCTAATCAGAACAGAAACTGTATCCCTTAATAAACAAAACTAAGTATGTTGAGTAACTATTAGTAACACTGTACTGTACTTTTGCATAATGCCTTTCAATTCAAAGGATCACAAAGTGCTTTACGAATCTTATAAATTATTTAATACACCCCTGAAATGCATACACCTCTTATCTATGCATCCACCTTTCAGTTGTTCAAAACCCTATACCAACACTTTACTTTCTGTACTATTTAAGAAAATATTTCTGCTAACATTGCCTTAGACAACAAATCAGGCTCTTGACATGCACAGTGGATACTTCACAGGCATTAAACTATTATTCATGATAAGGAATAACCACACCTGTTTTTCTCAGCCTAGCATAATATGAACATTCAAAGGGAAGGCAGCATTTATTGCCATGAATAAGCTGTTTATTATTTTGAATCACAGTTGGCTCTACCAAACGTACTGATAAGTGATGTTATTTGTGGCACAGGCTAGCTGGAGTTCCAATTTTAGGACCTGACTACATATCAGAGGGAATATGATTTGTAAAGGGCTCAAATACATTGCATTCTGATGCCTTGTGTAAACCCTGCTGGCGTGTTCTAAAAGATAACTAGTTCACACTAATGTAGTCCTCTAACAGCTTCAGAAACCACATTTCTCTGACACTTCGCTGATGCTGTGTACAGAAGCTCTAAGTAGCTGAACTAGTGTACGATTTGCTTTAATAGTGTTTTAATCGTCACAAAAAACATGGTAAACAATATTTTAATCTTTAAACTTCAGACTACTTCTGATTGTGAAAAGCAACGACGTGCACCTGTACTCTGCCCAGTAAGAGTTACCAGCACACCCTCTATGTAGATTATTGCTGTTTGAGCATATTTGCACACAGAAATAATCTGCGTGGAATGGCAATGTGCATATAACCTTTGCTGTGTCAGAGGACATGTGTACGTATGCAGATAATGCTTCAGAGGTGTCCTGGAATTCCCCAATGCAGATAAAGTATAATAAAATTAAAAGAGTTTATGGAATAGTTCCATTCTTTTGCAGTCTTTCCCTCCATCACATAAATGCCTTTCGAGCCATTGCAAAGACATCCCTATACCAATATACATTGTCTGTATTTCTGCAGTAACATAAATCAGCATAATCTCATTTCTGGTAGAGTGGGTATTTAATTTCAGTACCCAACTGCTTTATACTGCAGAAATGTAATAGTCTTTTGGAATATTCATCAGTGTTTTATTACTTATTTCCCTTTTCTCCACCTCATTACTCTAATATAGTCAGTAAAATAGCCACCATTATAACTTACCCTCTTTTAACAGACTCAAGAAACTGAGCATTTGTTGGGTCTGTGTAAGATCTCAACTCTCCATCATCTAAACTGAAACCATTCCTCCACAGTTTAAGTAAAATTTGAACCTATTGAGTAAAGACAGTATGACAAAAACTAAATGAAAAATATTCCTAAGCAATTATTTGCTGATCTTTTCTCAGTGTTGTACATATTGCCAAATATTAAGAGTACTGAATCTAAACCAAACTTACTTATCAAAACACATAGGACGAAAAATGACATAAAACAGAAAGCAAAATAAATAAAAAACATTGTGTTTGTTTCTGTAGTTAGATTTTGGACTGTCATTTTTGGCTTCCCTAGAAAAGTGATATGGCCTTCTACTAACAGGAGCACTGTTGCTACCTTTGAAATTACAAACTCAGTGCTGCTGAGACCTCAGACAGATTGGCACCCTTGAACTTCACAATAAGCCTTGACATTTATCAGTGACTATCTAACAGATAAAATACAAGGTACACAGAAAATATATGCCAACAATTGTGTAGAAAGCTCAACAGGTGATGCAATTGCTTACAAAATAGTGAATACTGTTCTTGTTTAAAATTGACTGAGCACCTAAAAAATCTTGCAGATTACTACTAGTATTCTAATTGCTTTGGATTAAAAACAGGAGTTAGCTACTGATTCCCATAGCTTGTAACTATTATTGTTATTTTTTTTACTGTAACACCCAGAAGCCCCTGTCACGGACCAGAACCTCACTATGATAGACACCATGCAAACACAGTACAATAATGCAGACTCTGCTCCCAAGCCCTTACGACCTGAGTATAAGATACAAGAAAACATATGGGTAGACAGACAGACAGACTGGGAATACAAGGAAACAGTGAGACATATTGGTCACTATGATAGGCTGTGTTCTCAGCACACCCAGAAGCCTAACCATTGCCACATTTTCTGTAGGCCTGAGAGCAAAGGAAAATTTTAAAGAGGAATTCAAAGTAGGATAATGAGTTTGTTGTGTGGATGCTTACGGGGAGCATCTCAAAGGTATGATGATGGCAAGCTTGAGAGAAAGGATGAAGGTATCTTTGCAAATTTAAAAATTGAGTGAGAGATACTAGCATCAAAGGCTTATTGGAAGTAGGAGTCAACCTTTTGATATTGAATGAGAGATGACAGGTGTGTGTGTGGGGGGGAAATGGCCATAAAATGCAGTCAAGTAGCTTATATTTGATACAGCAGAGAAGAGGGAGGCTCTGAAGGGATCCAAAGAGAGAGGTAATGTGGTCAAAGTGACGAGCTAAGAAAACAATCTTTGTAGCAACATTCTCAGTGGAAATTAGCAAGGTAAGATTGCATTTGTCAAGGCCAAAGCATGGACGTATAAATGTATTATCATAATTGAGATGCAATTACTTTAAGCATTTATACAGCACTAAACAATTCTACAATGCTTTACAAAATATAAATGAAGCCATTCCTGCCCAGAAGGGCTTGCAATCTAACACAGATGAGACAGAAGTTAGGAAAATGTCTGGATGAGAGCAGTGTGATTGACTAACAGGGACAGTCAGGAAGAAAAATTCCAGATTAACAGAAGAAATAGTATGAATGAAGGCTGGATTTTACAAGAGAAGGAGAGTACTCTGTTTACAAAAAACAGCAAGAGGTAGATCTCAAGTTTAGGAAAAGCATAACAGATGAGGCTGAGAATAGGAAAAGGAAAATGAGGGAACAGCAGAGAGATGATTAGCATGTGGGAGCTCAAGAAGAAAGAGAAGATCAGAGTAGAAGAATGGGATCTTAAAGGCAAGGATGGGAAACCTGATCGCGGAAGAAATGAATCCAGCAAACAAAGGGGGAATTATAAGGTCAGGAGAGATGGAAACAAAGATGATTTTAGCAATGGTGTTTTAGATAGATTGGAGGGGAGCCAGAAGACGATATAGGAAGTGGTTGCAGGAAGGAAGATGGAATAAAAACAAAAGCACAGACAAAGATTTTAACAGTGGCTCTAGTTGTATTTTGGTTTTTTTAGGGCTTGCAAACATGGAGATTTAATATGCAGAAGGCCAGGGTGTATGTGTAAGTGCACCAGCCAACCATGTAGCAGCAGGCCACAAGGACTCTGTTACTGCACACTAAATGTTCTCCAGTGTGCTTTGATTTACAGCTGTTTCATACAACCTGTTTCAAACAGCACTACAACAAAGTGCATTAGAGAAATGTTAGTACATAGCAGCAAAGTCTACTGGGGGATTTAGCAGGCAGCAGGCTAGTGCGCTGTTCATTCACACCCTGGTTTGCTGCACACTAAGTTTCTATGCAAACAAGTCCTTAAATAGGAAGAAGTAACAGAACTTAATGCTAAATATGGTGGGGGAAAGACCAGGAGACGTTAAATATAATACCAAAGGTGTAAATAGGGGAGAGTAGGGGAATTGTCAATGGTATGAGAGAAAAGAAAAGAAAAGAAAAGAAAAGAAAAGAAAAGAAAAGAAAAGAAAAGAAAAGAAAAG
>ML682038.1:1266676-1312332 GCA_007922195.1 Podocnemis expansa | reverse complement strand
AGAAAAGAAAAGAAAAGAAAAGAAAAGAAAAGAAAAGAAAAGAAAAGGCAAAAATTTCAGATTTGGAAAGAATGAGTTTGAGATGGCTGTAGGACATTCATGTATTATAACTGTATCAAAAATAGTTGAAGAGATGGGGAGAGGGATGAAGATTAGAGACAGAAAATTAGATTTGTAAAATAATTTGCATAAAAGTGATAGCTGAAATTATGTGGAGCTATCTTGAGCAAAAAGGACAACGAGCAGATGGCCTAGGACAGGACCCTGAAGGACAACAGAAAGAGAAAGATGTGTCAATGTTAATTTAGTTTTATTGATAATATTTAAGTATAGTTTTGCTCTGAAAAGTAACTATATAAAAATGACACTATCTTATTTCACAATTCTATTCTCTGTGTTTAGTCAGAGTCATGCCTTTTCTCTTTAGTGGCAAAAATATGGTTTACTGTTCTTTACTGGTGTTAGCACGGCCAGCCAAACTCAGCTAAGATTCAATCATTGCTGATGGTTTTTTCCCCATCTTCTGCATCAACAAAGTTGTTTACTAAGCTCCTGTCAATCACACCTATCCAAGTACATTGAAAACAATAGCACAATCATTAAATGGCACTTCTATGCTACTTAGCTTGTCTTACTGAGCCCAGCACTACCAGAGGTGTAGCTGAGAGCTCAGTGGGTATGTCAGAACATTTATTATTGATGACAACGCACGATATGGAAAGAAAAACCCTATTTGCCAATTAATGTGCAAATAATATGTGAGGCTGACAGGAAGAGACATTTTTCTAACTGTAAGTTGACACAGACATCACCATGCTACAGTAACTGATGACACAATGACAACACATCTATAAAGAAACTTTCATAAAATAACTTTTCAAAGTAGAACCCTTCTGCTTGTTTGTCATTAAATTGAAATGAAAATTAGTCAAATACAATATTTATTTTCTTTCTACACCAGGGGTGGCCAAACTTATGGAACTCAAGAGTCATACAAGTTGATTATTAAACCTTCAAGAGCCAAACTGGAGCATATAGCCATATGCTTTTACCCACTAAATTGACTTGCTGACATTCTTCCACAAGCCACACTTTTTCATTCAAGAGCCACATGCAGCTCCGGAGCCACAGTTTGGCCATGCCTGTTCTACACAATATCAGTTTTAGAAGGATCTCATAGAGCTAGTGAGTATTCCTGTAGCATAATATCAAAGACACTCAGTTTTCTATTTTACAGGGAATACAGACAACACACCAAATTACAAGTTATGAACTTTATGAGTTGCTTGACAGGAATGAATCAACACTACGAATCCCTACAAGGTCTTAAAGTATGTTACGTACTCACTCACAAAATTAAGCTTGTAATCCCAAAGGAGCATTTGCAGCTCAGATCAAAAAGTTACAGAGCACCCACTGAAATCAGCGCCGTCCTTGGGAGGGAGGGGGTAGGAGGGGCAATTACCCCAGGCCCAGTGGTTCTCTGGGCCCCACACTGTCCTGCTGTGAGCAAGTAGCACAGGGCCTTCACCACTGCCCCCAACAGCCGTGCTGCTGCATACCCCCTCCCCACTGCCTTTGGCACAGAGCTGAAGGCAGAGGGGAAGGGGACGTGAAAGCATGGAACTGGCCTCCGCTCAGGGCTGGCTCACCTCACCCCCAGGGCAGGGAACAGCCAGCCCAGGGGCTGCGCTCCACGCTCTCTCCCATCCTCTGAGCTGGCTGTTCCACGCTGGGAGTGGGGATGGCCAGCCCAGAGGTGGGGCAGAAGAGCAAATCCGAGCCCCAGAACCGATCTGCTCCGCTCCCAACTCAGGGGAGGGGCTGGAGTGCGGGATCAGCCTCTGAGTTGGCCCTCCCTGCCCCCCACCCAGCTGACTGCCCCAGGCCCGCACCCCCCTAGTGATGGCCTTGACTTAAATACAATGCTCTCTGGTCACAACACTGGATCCAGTCAGCCAATTCTTCTGACAAACATCTCTCTTCTCTACCTGCAGAATGGATGTACCTCATAATCTAAGTTTCTTGGTCCATGTAGACCCCTTGACTTTGAGAAGTTATTCTTAAAATGTACATTACTTGGCTTATAGGTATTCATTATAAGCAAACCTATGTTACACAACATTTTCTTGTTAACTTGGGCCTCAAACTTTGCTAACCAGGGGGCAGGATGATTTGTTTTATGCTATTCAACATTGACTTACATCTTGCCCATTCTGATTTTCTCCATATATATATTCAGAGCGCTTCAGTGATGAGTCACCCAATCTGTATCCACCACCTGAAAACGACTGATAAAATATTATAAAGGAAAGTTAATTAAAAAAAAATTAGCAGCCTGAACAGAAATGGAAAAATTTCAAAGACATTTAATGGGGTGCTATCATATAAATTAAAATGTTAACAAGCCTGCTTTAGTTAACACGTATTGTTCTAATCGATATGCTTTCTAATTATCAAATTAGGTAGTTAGAAATTATAACTACTCTAAGCAGTAGCTATACTATGAAACGTTATGATTGAAAACTGAACATTTTCAAGCATAGTTAATATAATTCAAGACACAATAAGCCATTTGGGTAAAAATAACTAGAATTCATTTGGCATTCACAAAACAATTTTTGTACTTACTTTAGCTTTACTAAAATCTCCTGAGGCTCTTGTGGCTTCATTCAGTGGAACTGCCCCATGTTCTTTCGCCTCTTTGAAAAGTTCATCAACAATTTTATTGGGATTCTTTTTATTAGAAGACCCAACAATCTGAAGTCCACTATATTCTGAGTCACCTGAGTAAAATCTTTAAATAATAATGTTCATGAGTGACAACCCTTCTGAAGTAATTGATGGACACCAGTTTTTCAATTAAAAAAAGCTCAGTAAACAAATGGAGCCAACTTCTGGCAAAAAGCCTCTTCACTTTGAACATAGCAGCATTCCATTTACTCCTTGCTCTCCTAATACACAAAGCAGGTCTGCCCAAAGAACTGTTACACTAGTGAATCTAGAGAAAAGTTAGGTATCATGATCATGTGGGGCTGTGGTTTTACACACCTTATATTGTGTGGATTTCACCAGCTCCTGCAAAGAATAATCTCCACTCGAAGGTTATGTGCATAGGGACTATGGCTGTTCCGATCAAAATACAGATGCACAATTAACACTGTCTTTGGGAGAACACATAAAAATAGCAGTGAAGTCAGATCTTAGGCTTAACAGTCAATCATGGCTGTATTTCTAAGACTAATAGTGCTTTTTCTTAACAACATTATATCCTGGGGTACTTCAAAGTCTGCAGTAGATTGAGAGAAAGTCATTAGACAAAACAAACAGTCTTAAACATCTAGATTTTTTTCAAAGTAGACTAATTTCTAACTACTCCATGAGATCCATTTAATTGAGTTCATTATTAAGTAACTTCATTATCTGTCATCAGAAGTTATATACATGTTAGACAGTAAGATTAAGAGATTATAAACGCTAGGGGCTAAGTATGTGCTTGGATACAGTGGTATGTGCAATGCAAACCCTTAGATAGATATCCTATATTGCCAAACTTAAGTATTTTGATTTCTGCTCTATTTCATCTGATTTTAAACAGCTAATAAAATGCTGAATGCTTCTTATCTTCCTTGGGTACACTAGTTAAGTATAGGAGGCAAAGTGAGTTGATTCCGGATAAAACAAGTCAACCTGCTACTGAGTACTAGAATAAAACAGATTCTGCTATTTCGACACTGATGTCTGTAAACTAAGGGCACGTGATGAAGTGGGCTTGAGAGTTCCATCATGTTAACAATCTATTGCTAGCAATTTAAATATTAAGTGACACCTTTAATATAAACATAGGATTTGCACAACTGAAGGGAACAAAAGAACATAAAGATAAGTTGTGAAATAAGAACACAAACACAGAGAAGAACTGCAAGTAAAAGACTCACTATAAAAGATATTTTGAGTAATGGATAAAATTAGATTCTTCTAGAAGAAAATTATTCAATATGTAACTGTGTAAATCTGACCATGAACTAAAAACCAAGTTATTTATATAAAAGGCATTAGAGTTGCTTACAAAACCTAATGAATTATAAAGTTGATGTGGAAAATTTGGAAGAGCTCTTAGCACATTTTAAAACCTCTACATTGTCTTCATTTCAGTTACATAAATAAAATCTAAGAAATGTATAAATATTTATAAAATATGTAATTTATACATTTGATTTAATTCTAAAATTTATTTTCCTAAATTTGGCATGTCTTATGGATTACCAAGTGCAATGTTCTGCAGGGTTTCCTAAAATAAATATATACAGTACAGAACTAAAGAGATCAAGAATGAAAGACTATAGTTCAGAAAGATTCAAATTGTAGCTTGAAAGGGGGAAGAAGTATTTTATTTTAATAGGAAAGCCTATTCTCCATACCTTGTACCACAATTGCCCTCTAATGAATTACACAACAGCTCTCATACTCCTATTTAGAGGAAATATCAAGATTAACACTCTTACGAAAAGAGAGGGGAAAAGTATATAAACGAAAGAAAAAATCTAAATTAATATTTTATTCATAATTCCTACAGGTAAGTTTTTGCTTTTACAATACCTTTGGTTTTCTTTGTCATCACTCATGCTTCTTTCTGGCTTTCTCAAGCTTCTGAAGGAATCGATTTTTAGACTGGAAATATATTTTTAAAAAAAATTCCATTTGATTAAAAATATTACTGATATAAATACTGCACAATATATCTGTATAAATACCTCACATCTAGTGATTTTCCAGACATTTTCCCTACGTACCATGGATAGGTTTTGTATACTTAAAAAAAAAAAAAAAATTTAGAGTGAAAATAAGAAGCAAGGAGTCCTGTGTCACTTTTAAAGACTAATGAATTTATTTATCACATGAGCTTTTGTGGGAGAAAATCCCACTTCACCAGACATGCTGAAAAGTGAAAATAAGGTCTCTCAAAACTTCTGAACTGATGGACTCTAATAGCCATTCAGGATCACTATATAAGAATCCGATAAAATGATTTTAAACAGTGACACATTGTAATGGCACATGTTCTTTTGGCAATAGTAAATAGTTCTAAAAATGCTCACCATGTAGCAAGGAAACTGAAGGGCAGCTCATTTAGAGCTACATAACAGTATCCTTACACATGCTGAATGATAATTAACTCCAAAAATGGCTTTGGTGACATCAATAGGTAATATTCAGTGTGAATAAGGGCTGCATAATCTGACCCATAACCTTCAATTATAATTGAAACCTGGTTTTACAATACTTAAACCTGCAATGGGACCAACCGGCATTATTATTATATATTTATATTACCATAATGCTAGGAACCCAAATCTTGGCCCAAGGCCCCATTGTGCTAGGAACCATACAGATACAGGACAAAAAGCCAGTTACTGCCTCCAAGAGCTTACAAGAAGTAGTTTCCCCTACACCTTTCTATTTATTCCATGGTTTCAAAATAGTCTTAGTCAAAATTGCAAAGGTTTTCAGTAAACATTTAGAATCGATTTAAAAGTACTTTGATATGGGGATTCAGCGTCAGTGCACCAGCTTCACATCCATGGGACAGATTTGCCTCTGGTGTGAATTTCTGTAGCTCTACTAATTTCAGTGGAACTTTAACAATTTACACCAGCTGAGGATCTGCCTTTTATTAAATTCTGGGGGGAAAAAATCTCATTTGTTTTCTTCAGTGGAGAAAATATTGATGAAAACTACAATCTTGCCAAAGTAGAAATTATTTAACATTGTGTAATTAAGGGGGCATTTTTTCTCTCCAAAAGAGATTCATTTGAGGTCACACTATATGATTGCCAATAAAGAAACAGAGTTTGCCAACATAAACCACTTTGAAGAATTCAAGATACAGACAAGTATGAAATAAATATAATACATTTGTGGCATATATTGACAAGCAGTTTTTTAATAGTGATCTCCACAAATGGTTAACTAACATAGGTGTATGATCTCAACCAGGAACAATTAGTGTCCCCCATTATCCAGCCTTGGGCTGAATTCCATTTTTTCCAGACATGCATGTGCACAAATGGAGGTTTACCACCAACCACAAAGATATCCACTGGTATATACCCATTTTTTGAAAATGAGATTCACACTGACCTATCTGTGTGGATGGGGTCTTCTTGGAGAGCCACACAAGCTTTGTGTTTGGTTCATTATGTCCCACTCACTAGCCCTACAAAGATCATTTTTAAAAAAAACCCCAAATACATCTTACTATGTAGATGTTTTGTACTTGTTTAAATTTAAACTTTAAGATTATTTTTTAGTTTCTTTGAGTGTGCTGTAATGAGTCTCCATATATTTTTTTGCATGAACTCTAAGTACTTAAAGGAAATTCTTATTGGCTGTACGCATTTAAACATACTAGAAAACAGAAGAAAATATATTCAGATCCTGTACTACAAAGAGATTGTTCACTGCTCCATTTAAGAGTGAGAGGATATTTCCAAGCCTCCAATGATAGGAGTTGCTGAGAGATATTTTTGGACAGGGCTTAGTGGTCAGGGATCATGGTTGTCATGTTGACATGAGCACTGTGGTTTCCTGACCCAGAAGAAACACCTATGTGTAGACCCCCACGTGAATTGTTCCTGCTCCTAATAGTTATCCCAAAAAGAAAAGAGTTCATGTGTCCAAATCTGTGAGACACCATAATTACTGCATCTTATTTTGAATCTTATGTCAGTATATAACAGAAACAAAGTGGTTGGGCATACTTGCAGAATGGAGGCTACTCAATAAAAATTATATGCTACAAACACTTCCCAAGGAAGCAGGGCGGACATAGTATTATTGGGACCCACACTTTAGTCCTCTACATTGTTACAGCTTTTGAAACAATCATTTGAATATAACATTTGTGAAATAAAGTTTCTGAATGTTGTCACAAAAGCAGGGTTAGTGAACTGAAACAGATATTACAGCTGTCAAACATGTTACTAATCCCAATATACAAAGCACTTCTTACCTCTGAACAGGTACTCTTGGGTTACCAACCACTGTAGGTGATGATCCATCAGAATGGGACAACTTGCTTTTAACTTCATCTTCATATAGCCCTGCCAAGGCCAACTATATGAAATACCAGACTATTTAGAAAGCCTATAGGACTAGAGATATAAACTATATAAAGAACGAGAGAATAAACATTGTATGCATTATTTTAGAAGCCTGGGATGCCAATTAATTTGAGAACATGAGTGATATTATCCATTATGCATATAAAATAATTATTTGGATAGCTATACTCTGAAATAAACATGTTTCTATTTATTTACATATTAAAATAAACAAGTCTGAATTACTTCATTAAGTATGTGGCAAGGCTACACTAGCACAGAATGAAGACTTTTATACAGAAGCATCTATTCAGGACACAAGAAAGCACTCATATTACTGATAAAAGGTTAAGATAAAGATATTCGGTATTAATATGAAACATTCCCCATTACTTTCAGTAAGGTTGGGAACAACAGTAACAGTTTTTAATTTACATTTTTTTCTGTTCCTATATACATGTTTATAACCATGACAGGTTAAGACCCCAGTTCTTTGAAGCACTTCAGCATGTGTTTAACATTGACTCACTATCTGCTTAAATGTTTATAATCAAGAGTAGTTACCTGTATTAAAAAGGCTTTTCCCCCCAAGGACAGCCCTAGATGCTGCCACTCCTCCAGCAGATTCAGCTTTAAAAGTAGTATTTGGAAGGATACCAAATATGACATTTTTTGATAGCTTGATCACTATTGTCTTTAACAACATTGTAGTTTTTGTAAATACTAAGATTGTTGTCTCAAAATCAGAATTCTAAAATTTGATTCTGATTCATCCGGAGAGATGAATATTACACTATGCAGTTGGGCATGGATTGAGTTAGTGACGATGTGACCACACTTGATTAGAATTAGAGGGTTTATTATAGGGGTACAGCATATATGTGCCTTCTGCAGCCAGGGAACTATGGCAGCTGACAGGCTCCTGGACAGAGCTTTCCAGACACCGGCTGCAGCTTTCATGGTTCAATTGGAGAAGTTCAGCATGCATTGGACACTTCCCTGCATACATAAGCCAACATAAGCTAAGAGCTGGGGGGAAGAGTGACTGCTACTTGAGTAGGAGACACATACTTAAACATTTTCCAAAGAGGCAGCTTTGTTACTTTAGTTCAGCAAAACCAATGAGGAGTCCTGTGGCACATGAAGAATAAAAAATTTATGTATTTATTGCATTAGCTTTCATGGAATAAATCCCACTTCATCAGACACTGTGAAGATGTGGAAACTTACAGAATGGGAGGAAAACAAAAGCAGGGAAGTGTAAGTCATGGAATCACACTGTAACAGCAAATCAAAGCAGTTGTTAAGATCCACAAACTGGGAAACAGCACACAGAGCAGGGGTAGGCAACACTGTGTACCGACAGTGGCATCCAAGCCCATTCAAAGCTTTATGCAGCACCCTCTGCAGCACCACAGGAATTGCCACTCCTGCCACCAAAAGTCACTCTGGGCAGCTTCCTTCACATGCAGCTGGGACACAGGGGGTCCTCTTTTGTCTATGCCTCCATGTGACACAGAAAAAAGCTGCCCGGAGTGGCTCCTCTCTGTAGTGTGATGCTCCCTAAAGGAGCCACTCCAGGCAGCTTCTTTCTGCAGCATGCCTGGGAACCCCTGTCCCCAGGGACGTCATCAAGATGAACCACTCTGGGTGACTTCTTTCCATGGCATGCCTGGGAAGCGCTCCCACTCCAGCCATGACGACTGCTGAATTTTCAGGCAGCCACCACATTTTTCCAGCAGAGGGGGCCGTCAGCACCAGCTGAGTGTCAGGGAGGAAGAACCAGCACAGGGGTTGGCAAAGGTTACTGACCCCCTGATATAGAGGAAGATGAGGTCAAATCACCTTTTGTAATAAGAAAAAATCCAACATCCTTATTTAGCCCTGAAGTAACACAGTCAAATTTTCAAATGAATTCCAGCTCTGCAGTTTCTCTTTAAAGCCTTGAGCTGTTAATTCATTTACCTGAGTACAGCAATTAGTAAATCATCAACATAGTAATCAGGAAGATTGAAATGCTCACCCACTGGTTTTAGAATATTGTGATTTCTGATGCCAGATTTATGCCCATTTATTCTTTTGTGCAGAGACTGTCCTGTTTGTCCAATATATAAAGCAAAGGGGCATTTCTGGCACATGATGGCACAAATCACATGGGCGTATGAGCAGGTGAATGGGTCTTTGATGGAAAAGCTGGTTTCATTAGGTCTGTGATGGTGTCTTTTGTGTGGATATATGGACAGAGTTAGCAGTGTGGTTAGTTGCAGGGATATGTGCGTGCTTTAATGGCTCTGTTGCTCAGTTTCTAGTTGATGGTGAGTATCTGCTTAAGGTTGGGGGACTGTCTACAAGCAAGGAAAGGCCTGTCTCCCAAGGCCTGAGAGAGTGAGGGATCATCTTGTAGAATAGGCTGCAGATCCCTGAGGATGTGCTGTAGATGTCTGACTTGGGAGCAGGGCCGGCTCTACTATGAGACAAGAGACAGACATGGCTTCAGGTGGCAGTTTTTAGGGGCACCTAGCCCCCTGAAGATCAGTATGGCTCCTGCCTCTTCAGCTCTTTCCTAGCAGCTCAGGCACTGTTCGTCAAGCTGCAGCTTAAGGCATGTAGGCAGAGTGCACTTTAAATCCCCCTGTAGGCAGATGCTGGAGATTTTTGCACTTTGGAAAACCATTTTCAACCTCCATGAATGAGATGGCAGGGGCACCAAATCAAAATTTGGCTTGGGGCACCACAACCCCTTGAGCCGGCCCTGCTTGAGGGTTGTAGGTAATGACTAGAGGCATTCTGATGTTTTCCTTTCTCCTGTAATAGTTGATTTCATGGCACCTGCCTGGATCTGTTAATCTGTTTCTTCACTTCCACAGGTGGATACTGTAGTTTTAAGAAAGCTTGATAGAGATCCTGAAGGTGTAGGTCTCTGTCTGAGGGATCAAAGCAAATGTGGTTATATCTTAGGACTTGCCTATAGACAGTGGATTGTGTGGTATGTTTTGAATGAAAGCTCGAGGGATGTAGGTAACTATACCCATCAGTAGCTTTTCGGTATAGGATGGTGTTTGTGTGTCCATCCCTAATTTGTACTATAATGTCCAGAAAGTGGATTTCCTGTGTGGAGTGTTCCAGGTTCAATTTGATTGTGGAGTGTCAAATTGTTGAAATCTCTGTGGAAATCTTCAAGGTCATCCCTACTGTGAGCCCAGATGATGAAGATATCATAATGCAGCATAAGTAGGGAGAGGTGGCTTTGGGATGAGACTTGAGAAACATTGTTCTAAATAGGCCATAAAAATGTTGGCATATTGTGGGGCCATGCAGGTACCTATAATAGTGCTGCTGACTTGAAGGTATAAATTATCCTCAAATCTGAAATGGTTGTGGGTGAGCACAAAGTCACAAAGCTCAGCACGAGGCGTGCTGTGGCATCATCTGGGATGGCTCTTCTAATAGCTTGTCATCTATCTTTGTGTGGGATGTTTTAATCTTAACCACTGCTTTGATTTGTTGTTAAAGTGTGATCTGATCCTATGACTTACACTTCCCTGCATTTATTTTCCTCCCATTCTGTAAGCTTCCCCATCTTCAAAGCATCTGACGAAGTGGGATTTTCTCCCACGAAAGCTCATGCAATAAATAAATAATTTTTTTATTCTTTAAGTGCCACAGGACTCCTTGTTTGTCTTGCTGAACTAGACTAACACAGCTGCACCTCTGGAACTTATCTTTCTGCGTAATTTTTCAGAAAAGCAACAGTAACACTTCCACATTACGTAATAGCTGAAGATAAGTCTAGAGTAGGTTTACGCCTTTGTGTAGAGTAGACAGAGCACACCCAGCTGGCACGGGTTTAAATAGCAAAGATAGATGACTGAGTAGAGCAGAAGACTCTACGTGCCTGCTCCCTTAGGGTATGTACACTACACGGCTCTCTACATGCCCAAGCCATGATTCCCCTGTCTAGATTGCTTTTTTAGTAACAGTGTCCTCTGCCACTGGATTCTTTCTGACTGCAATGAATGGCTCTGGCATTGGGGAAGGGGTTCAGAAGGTCTCTGCTGGAGATTTTCACTGCCACATCTAGCAACACAACACAGTCAATGCTGACACAACCTGCTGTTCATCTAGCAACTCGTCCATGTTGACACAACCTGCCATAATTACACGCAATAGCGTTAGAACAGTTTTTACAGTGGGGTTACTAAAAGTCATTGAAAAAAACCTGTAAACCCTGTGTACAATGGAAATCACTTTAAACTGGGGCCCAGCACTTCTAGCTCCAGGAGCCTGGCCACACATACCACATGTGCCACTGCAACCACTGCCAAGCATAGACATGGGTTAAAGAATTTTATTTGGGAGGATTTCAGAGGAAAACAGAAACAGAAAAAGAAATAGTCACAGCTGAGAAGATATTATATAGTTTTTTTGCTGGAAGCTAATAAGAGAGAAGAGCCAAACTCTCTGTGGGTGCCTCTCCATGGCTCTAGGGCAGGGGCAGCAACCGTCACCAACCCCCATGAGCCATCCCCTCCTCCCTGACCCTCAGCCCGTGCCAGTGGTCCCCTCTGCTGAAAATTCAATAGTAAGCCACTCTGGTGGCTTTCTGGTGGCGGGGCCCCAAGGCATACTGCAGAAAGGAGCTGCACAACACAGCTTCCAGCTGCGTGCCTGGGGACCCACCATGGAAAGAAGCCGCCCAGCAGTTCTGGTGGCGCTGCAGAGGGCAGAATGCACCACGAACACCACATGCATATGCTGCGGCTCGCTGACCCCTGCTCTAGGCAGGGGTTAAAGTGGGCCAGAACGGCCTGGCATGCCGCTCTGGGGCCCACTATTTTTAGAGGCTCAGCATTCCAGCCCCCCCACAGATGGAAAATGGAGCCGGAACGCTGTGTCCCAGGGCCCATCATTGAAAAATAGCAGGACCCAGAACACAGTGTCCTGGCACCATTTTCTATTTTTAGGGGCCTGAATGTTTAGCCCCCTAAAAATTGCAGGCCCCAGAACAGTGTTCCTCTGCATTGTGGCAGGCAGGGGAAGGGGTGGGCTCCCCTGCGCATGCTCAGGCTGCATAGTTTCCAGGCCCAGTGCGCTATCAGTGACTACTGGGGTGCCCAACTTGTGCTTGGGGGTTGAGTATGAGGGGTGCCTGAGCTGGGGGTGGGTATTGTGGGCAGGGAGCTGATTTGGGGGGTGGATATTGGAGGCTGGGGGTGGATTTTGGGGACAGGGGAGTAAGTATTGGGGGTGGGGATTTTGGGGACAGGGAAGTGACTATTGGGGGTGGATTTTGGAGCCAGGGGAGTGAGTATTGGGGGTGGGGGTGGATCTTGGGGTGGGTACTGGGGGCTGGGGATGGATTTTGGGGCCAGGGGAATGGATATGGGGGGAAATAGCTGGGGTGGGGGCTGGCATTTGAGGGGGCAGGAGCTGGGGTGCAGGGGGGCCCACCCAATTATACTTTAATCCCTGGACCTAGGGCTTGAAAGCCAGGCTCGGCTGTACAAGAGGCCACATCCCGGCCCCGCCCCCTCCGCACCTGCAAATCCCGGGCCGTGGGCGGCCGCGCCTTCGCCCGGGGCCCTTTGTCCCGCCGCGGCTCCTCCCGCGCGCCCGCGGCGCCGCCGCCCTCCGCCATCTTCAGCAGCCGCCGGCGCGCGGGCCTGGGGCGCGGAGCCGGGGAAGGGGAGGGGCGGCAGCGCGGAGCACTTCCGGCGCCGGGCCGCCATGGCAACGGGGGCGGCGGGCCTGGACCAGCTCGAGCCGCGCCCCGCCCCCCTCGCTGGGGGGTGTTTGTGCGTGGGCCCGCCCGTCTCCCCCCGGCGCCTCTCGGGATGGTCCGCACCCGCCCCGCTCCCTGCCGCGCCTGCCTGCCCCCGTGGGGCTGCTCGCCCCTTTCTGTGCAAACACCCTCCTGCGCTGTGCCCGGCTGCCCCGTCTGCGCATGTCCTCCTCGCTGCGCCCTTTTGCCCAATTGCAGCACGTCTGCGCCCTGCCATCTGCCCCCTCGAGTGTGTGTGTGTGTGTGTGTGTGTACACGTGCCTGCCCGCCTGCTTTAGGATTGTGTTTGTGTTTGTGTTTGCATGGCCGGGTTCATGTCTGTCCACCCACGTGTGCTTACACCAGCATGCTGGCCAGCCGCGGCTTCCCCAGGACTTGTAATTAGCGGGGTTTGGGGGGGTCTTGGGGTGCTCACTAAATTGGTGTAACACTGTTACACGCTGACAGCTGGGGGGTTTGGGGAACTCGGGTGTGTGTGGGGAAGGTGTTAGGCAGCAGCACCCTGGTCAGGAAAAAGAGGCCGGGCCTGGGCCCCAGGATTCGGGGCTCACACACTTTAAGCGCGCTGCAGTTGCAGCCACTGCTGCGGCAGACCTGGGGCTCTGGTGCCAGGACTTGGGATTTGAGGTCCAGAAGCCCAGCAGCAGCAATGCTCCTGGTGTTAGGGCAGTGGTTCCCAAAATCCATGCCTGCCTAACCCATTTGTGTGGTTCTCTATGCCTGTCCTTGTGTGTGAGTCCCAATGTACATGTCACGTGCACACCTGCCACTCCGATCGATTGCTTTTACTTTCCACTGGGTGTGAGTGTATGCATACCAATCTGTTGTGTCTGTCTGCACACACGTCAGGGACAAAGTCTGTATCTGTCTTCCTGCCCTGGATGTGTCTGCATCTGCCTCTTCTTACGCATACGTTTGCCTGCCTGTCCCATGTGCCTCTCGCTCTAATCCTTTCTGTCCCCTCCTATAAAATGCTGTTTGTGGGACAGAGGCGTCGCTGGCATTGGGCACCCAGGGCACATGCCCTGAATCCCAGCGCTGGTGCCCATTGGGCCGGAGATCTGGGGCCCAGCTTCCAGTGGCCGTGGCACCCCTGCCCTGGCTGGGGATGCAGGACCCCGCCACCCGCGGCTGCTTCCAGCCCCATCCCCAGCCGTGGATGTGGGGCCTAGCCGGTCACAGCGGCGCAGCAGCTTCTGGCCCTGTCCTCGGCCAGGGGGCGGGGCGGGGCCTGGGCCTGTGCCCCTGGGTCCCGCTCAGGGCCAGCGACGCCCCTGTTGTAGGATAACTAGGGCTGGCTCAAGGGGTTGTGGCACCTGAAGCCAAATTTTGATTTGGCGACCCCCCCCCATCTCATTCATGGGGGTTGAAAATGGTTTTCCAAAGTGCATAAATCTCCAGTGTCTTCCTGCAGAGGGATTTAAAGTGCACTCTGCCTACCTACATGCCTTAAGCTGCAGGTTGACTAACAGTGCCTGAGCTGCTAGGAAAGAGCTGAAGAGGCAGGAGCCAGACTGATCTTCAGGGGGCTAGGCACCCCTAAGAACTGTCCCCTTAAGCCATGTCTGTCTCTTGCCTCACAGTAGAGCCAGCCCAGGGGATAACAAAGAGTCCTGTAGCACTTTTAAAGACTAACAGGTTTATTTTTCATATGAGCTTTTGTGGGAGAAAATCCCATTTAGTCAGACATGCTGCAATGTAGTCATCCATGCCAAAAACCCCTCTTAATTTTCCTTTCATGTAATAGCCCAAACTCTATGGTAACAACACACCAGTGAGAGTGTGTAGGCTAGTGTCAGGAGTAGATTTACACGTCATTTTGCAGTAAAAGGTGGTTATACGAGTGTAAATGTGCAATTCCATTTTTAGGATTTTTGAGCAATAATCCTATTTTTAGTACTGGATTATCAACTTAAATCCTTAGGTCGGGGTTAGGCAACTCCCAGCATGCATGCCAACAGCAGCACCCGAGCCCATTCAGAGTGGCATAGGGCACCCTTTGCAGTACAACAGAAATTGCCACTTCTGCCACTGAAAGCCACTCTGGGCAGTTTCCTTTCGGTGCAGTGGGGACACAGGGGTCCCCTCCCCCCATGACTATGCCTCTATGTGACACAGAAAAAAGCTGCCCAGCGTGGCTCCTCTCTGTAGCATGATGCTCCCCCAAAGAGCCACTCTGGGCAGCTTCTTTCTGCAGCATGCCTGTGAACCCCTGAAAGGAGCTGCTTTTCGTGGCATGCTTAGGGTCCCCATCCCCAGGCACACCGCCAAGATGAGCCACTCTGGACTTTCCATGGCATGCCTGGGAAGCGCTCCCACTCCAACTGTGACTGCTCCTGAATTTTCAGGCAGCCACCACATCTTTTCAGCAGAGGGGGCTGCCGGCACCAGCTGAGGGTCAGAGAGGAAGGACCAGCACAGGGGTCAGCAAAGGTTACTGACTGCTGCCTTAGGTACCTTTATAACATGTAGCAAAAAGGCACAGAGATTTGGCAAGTGCATCATTAGTAAGATATTACCAACCACAAGCATTCAAAAACCATGAGTCTGGTCTTCCAAACCAAGAAGAGTACCATTAAAATGTTTTGGAGTTTTTTTTATGTGCCTTCTGGTGTTTGAGCCCTGGAGTTTTCCACAACCATGGCAGTTAGAAACTTTATGTATGTATAATATATGAAGGAATGGAGGCAGACCTGGACCCAGGGCTATCCTTAGGGTAGGGCGACCACCTAGGGCCCTGCGCTTTGGGGGGCCCCACATGGCTGCTCCCCCATGATAGGGACCAGGCGAGCGGGCAAAAGGGTGGTCTGCCACCGCCGTGCTGCTGGTCCACAACCCCACCCCTGCCACACGCGCTGCTTTGGGCTCCATGCCAGAGCAGCGGGGAGAGGGTGGGAGGCAGCGTGGAGACAGTATTGCTGCCCTCCGCCTCCCCCCTGCTGCTCCGGCAGGGCGCCCAGAGCAGCACGTGTGTGTGTGTGGGGGGGCAGACCAGCCGCACAGCAGCGGGAGACAGCCCTTTTGCGCTGTCAGGGAAGGCTGGCCTTACAAGCCAGAGCCCATGGTCACTAGTCTAGTTATAACAAGATTCTATATCTGTAGCATAGATGGACCTAAACAGAGATCCATCCTTCAGAGAACCAAGCAAATTTTATGCAAAGCAAAGAATGGTTGCTTTCCATGGTATCATCGCGCACTCATTCCTTGGGATATCCTAGTCAACGTGGATTAGCATTAACTCGTATGACTTCTCATCTTGATTAGAGAAACTCCCTAGCAAAGGGTAGGTGGATGAACATCTGAAAGAAGACACGGGGAACTAAAAGTAGCAACCTATTTTCTCAAACCCACAAAGGTAAAGTGATAAGGGAAATCAGCAATTTGAAATACATACCATTTCCAGCAAAAGAAGTAAGGACTACTGTGGCACTTACTGACTAACAAGGATCCTGCTGGCAGGTGTGGAAGGCACCCTGCAGGGGATTACGCTGGCTGGCAGGAAAGGCGACCCACCAGTGGAGGATTCCCCTATCCAGGGAGTGCCAGCGGCTGTCTTCCCTGGTGTTCCTGGGAGACAGAAACCTCTGGGGCTCCCCTGTCCGGGGAGCACCTGGAAAGAGATCTGTCAGCAGCTCCTGGGACACAGGAGCACCAGGGAAGAGAGCACCAGCAGCTTTCTTCCCCCGGATGCCCAGAGGCTCCCCTGGCTGGGGAGTGCCAGCAGCTCCTTCTCCAGGGCTCCCCTGTCCAGCGGGGCCTCCCCAGACAGCGAAGCCTGGAAGCTGCTTCTCCTGGACCTCCCTTTGGCTTCCTGGCAGAAGGGAGCTGCACGGGTCCCCAGCAAGGAAGCCCATTTAATTCAAAGTAACATTATTCCCCGGTTAACATTGGGTTGCTTCAAATTAATAACTTTGAATTAAGAATTAATTCGAAGTAAAAGGAGGTTTTTATTTTTTTCATGAAGTTGAATTAGTGTTTCCTTGTTTCAAATTAGGGGAATGCTTAATTCGGCTTAATGAAATGCCTCTGGGGCTAGGGAGTAAGTTAAATTCGAATTACGGCTCCTTAAATCGAATTAAGGTGTAAGTGTAGATGTAGCTTCCACGTGCAGAGGCTGCTCTCACCTGGAAGCAGTTGGCCTCTGTTCTGGTGTCACAGCAGCCCCTGATGACTGAAAGGCATAACTGCATCACCTCTCCAGGTGAAGTATTTTTTGTGGAGGGAAAATAATTCTGTGTGGTATGTGAATTCTGAACATGCACTGTGGTACAGAATTCTCCCAGGAGTAACAGTGTGAGAATAATGTATGTAAGAGGCAACAGGGCTCTTAATTTTCAAAATCCTCATTGAATTTTATGCCATAAGTCATTAAAATATGATTAAAAGACTGTAATTTTTAAAAATGCTCATTACAACTGAAACTAATCAAAAAATTTATGGATGTAATCAGGAATGTTGCTACCCCAGGGAAACACCCGGGGCACAGGCCCCACTCCCTGGCAATGATCCAGTGCCCAGTCCCAATCCAGCAACAGGCCCCTGCCACCACCAACCTGACCCCAGATCCCTGGTCAGGGCTGGGGCTGGGAGAGGTGGGCACCACCACAGGTTGCCTGACCCCAGATCCCAGGTTGGGGCTGGGGCTGGGAGAGTAAGGCGCCGCCACGGGCACCCTGGCCCCAGATCTCTGGTCGGGGCGGGGGCCAGGCCCAGGAGAGACAAGAGCCGCCCTGGGCACTCGAGGTACTGGTGCTGAGACTCGGGGCACATGCCCCATGTGCCAGATGCCAGCAATGTCCCTGGATGTAATACAAAAAAATGGGAAAAAGGGAACTTAGAAAAAGTATGTTAATAAATATGGGTCAACAGTAATGTGTTTAAGAAGACACTGCAAATAAAATTAAATTTTTAAAAGACAGGCGACCTTAGGCTTAGGGTGGAAAAGTCTATCATAGGGTATATAAGCAAGCTGCCCACCCTGGCCCCTCGTGGGGTGGGACCGCCAAGTCTTTAGCCCCTTGGCAGGGCAACAGTTTCACAGTCACAGGGCCCCTATGGGGCCAGACACCCAGTCTCTAGCCCCTTGGTAGGGCAAAAAGTTTCACAGTCTCAATCTCACTCTCTCAGGTGAGGGGAAAGTACAATGCTGCCTCTTGGGGTCACAACCCGAGAGGGGGCGTAGGGGCAGGAATCAACGAACGCGTTGGGTTGCACAGCCCCACGGTGTCCCAACCTGGGTCCCCGATAGTGACTGAGGCCTCTGTGAAGGAGTCAGCGGGGTCCTGACTGCAACACGTTGACCCTGAGGTGAGGCCTGTGGGGCCTGAGGCCTTGATGCAGGGGTCAGCAGGATCCTGGCCACAACATGCTGCCCCTGAGATGTGCCTCCCTGCCGAGAGTTAGTTCCCACACTCCCCTGGGTCACCCCTGGTCCCATGCTCTAGCTGCACCTTGTCTGCCAGCTCCTCGGGGTAGTCACCCAGGGGTAGATTGTAGAACCCCTCCATCTTGTCAGGCGGTGGCAAGTCGGGGAATCTCTCAAGTTCCTCTGCCGAAGATAATTCCTCTAGGTCACATGAGATGGGTAGTGTCTCAAGGTCCTCAGCAGCGAAGGGCAGCTCCTCCAAGTCACAGGAGGGATGCAGCGCTTCGGGGTCCCCAGCAGGGGATGGCTCAGGGGCACCCAAATACCTCTTTGCCAATGACTCTCTCTGTGGGCCTGTGGTAGGCCAGGGCCCGGGTGTTAGCTCCCAGTCCCCGGCCGCGGGCGGCCCCCACCAAATGCCTGGGCCTGGGTCTGGCAACCAGAGCCTGGCTTCCCCGCAGGGCGGCCCAGGTTCAGGAGAAGAACGAGGCACATCCTTCCCTTTCAGCGGCTTGTGTTGAACTGGGCTGGCTGCCTCCTTTTTATGCTTCCTGTCCCACCCTTCTGCTTCCGGCCTGACTGACAGGCCGCCTCTGGCTCTGCCCCCCTGCAGTCAGGCAAAGTCCTCTGGGCTATCTCCAAGGGGGACCGTACCTTCCTGCTACAGGGTGCAATAAACTTAAAGATCTAGGAGGCAGCAGAAGGAACTTTAAAAGGTGAGACACCTGGGCCCATGTTCCTGTCAGGATGAGATTCAATGAAAATTACTTGTTAGAGCTAAGATTTAGGGTGTTTAAATCCCATAGTGTTTGAGAGAGTTCTAGGAGAAAGGTTTTATGAGATCAGTGATGCTTGAGAATCTTCCGACATTTGGGACTATATTGTCATTAAAACGACCTGTGAGATGTTGGTTCAGTTGTTGACTCTCACTCTGAATCCTAGCTATCAAACCTGAATTCCAAAAGCAAACTTAATTTGACTCCAGCCACCCACTCCAGTCTGAAATGAGACTTGAAAATGCTATCTAATGGAACTGGAGACATGAAGCATGTGAAATTCTAAAATAATTTTTTACAATGAGGGAAAGAGAGGTTTACGGTAAATAATTCTGCAATGTTTGACAACCAAGCTCATCCATGGGCTTAATATGAGGCATGTATTCAACTACCTTGTTGAGTGAGAGCTTATATTAAACTTTCCATATAAATAAATCAATTAATAAATAACAACAAATCTTGTTTATTTAGTTTGCTGCCAAAAGTATCTAATGCTACAAGTATACATTTAACAGCATTTAAAAATTATTTTCATATCAGAACTAATTTAATTCATGGTCTGTTTTCTCTTCAACGTTTAGATCTGCCACAGGTGGGTTACTAACATGACAAAAACCAATTTAGCTAGACAGGCAGAAAATTATACTATTAAATGCTATCCGAATGTTCAGGAAGCAATTATGCTACAGTACACAAGTCAAATACTAATTAGAGATTGCTCAATATAGAATACATGTAGAATGAATCTGAACCATTTTGAAAGACAACCCTTGAAATTTTTTCCAACTGTCATTCTGAAACAGATCATTTCAGAAATCTCTACTCTTCTGTAACTTATATTGGGACTTACCAAACACTCTTGTAAAAATTTTCTGTTTATGGATGCACCAAAACTCTTTTTAATTTTTCTGGTTTCCTTTACATGTATACATGTGCTAGAGAAAAGTCCTTTGGGGGCTGATCATGCATTCTTTACACATCCAAAACACGTGAAATGAATGCAAGATCAGACCCTTACAGTGTTTGCGAGTGGGAACCTGTGAATCTCTCTCTTGGTGGTCCTACAAATCTGACAGTCTTTGAAAAAACTTTCAGCTACAGTCACAAATACAAATACATTTACTTTTTTCATTCTGAACTTCATACCTGATTTTTGTAGCTCTGCTACCTCCAAGTTTCCTAATAATTTCAGGGATAATGCATGTCTAAGGACAGTAAGAGCAGGCACACTGGGCACTGTAGTATCCCCTCCTGTGAGCAGAGGGTACAAGAACTTGGAGAATTCCTGCTCGAAAGGTGTGAGAAAGGATACATCACCTACACGACTATGAGGTGGCAGACCCCTATATTTATGCAGAGCCCCACCAGGGTATATCTACATTGCAATTTAAGCTGGGGGCTATTAGGACTTGAGTCAGCTGACCAGGGGTTAAAGTACACTGAAATGGCCTGGAACACTGTTCCAGGGCCCAGTAGTTTTAGGGGCTCAGCGTTCCAGGGCCCCTAAATATAGAAAATGGAACCAGAACGCTGCGTTCCAGGGCCCACCATTTAAAATAGCAGGCCCCAGAACGCAGCATTCCAGTTCCATTTTCTATTTTTAGGGGCCCCGAATGCTGAGCCCCTAAAAATAGAAAGTTCTGGAACAGAGTTCTGTTGCCTTTCAGCAGGCAGTGGAGTGCAGAGCAGCATGTGAGCTGCCCTGTGCTCCCCTGTGCATGCGCAGGCCTCCAAGTGCAGCCTGTCCCCAGTGCTAGCATGGGGCTGCTGGTGAGTATCAGGGAGGCCGGCTTGTGCTGGGGGACAGTGAGGGGCTCAGGTTGGGTGTTGGGGGCTGGGGGATACTGGGCACAGGGGAGTGGATAGTGGGGACAGGGGCTGTGTATTGGGGGCAGGGGTGGATTTTGGGGTGAGTATTGGGGGCTGGGAGATATTGGGGACAGATGAATGGTTATTGGGGGCAGGGGGTTGATTTGGGAGATGAGTATTGGGGAGATGGGGTGGGGTGTTGGTGTGTGAGGGGTATGAGCTGGGGTGCTGCAGGAAAGGGGCCCGGACATGTGCGGGCCCCACCTTTGTGGGAAGGGGGCCCATCCATGCAGGAAGGGGGGGCCACCCAAGTAGGAGGGTTCCAGGGCCCCCCAAATTATACTAAACCCCATCAGCTGACCCATGCTGGGGAACCCTGGGCTTATGCCTCTGCATTGCATTTTAACCCTGTGTTTCTAACCCATGCTCAAATATAGCGCTCTGGAGTCCACACTGTAGTGCACAAGCACAAGTGAAAGTAACTGTGTCCCAGAGTCCTGGGTGCCCTTCCTCCCACCCCACTTGTAATGTTGCTCCCCTAGCCCTAGGTCTGTGGTGCTCTGTGGGAAAACTTCACTGGTTATTCTTCATGTTACCAAGAAGCCACTTGCTTTGCAAAAGGCTTGTTTGGTTCACTCTCCATTGCAAATTCAATGCAAAAACTCAGGAGAGAACCCAGCAATGTGCTTTCACCTTAATGATCAAAACAGAATGGGTTAACTCTGACCTGAGTTGCTGCTGTTTGCAAAACAGGAGTGGCTTCTGTTTTCAGTAGAGTGGACAGCAGATTGTTGGTACAGGAGGACCACAGAAGTTGTTACATGGAATTGTGGGTTACTTCCAGCTGACTCCTGGGATCTGAGTCAAGTGGGGTGGTGTCTACACTGCAAAGTAATAAAGTTTGGACCCTGGGTCCTGGATTAACTGGAGTTCAGACTCTCCAGCCCCACAGTTGCAGTATAGTGAAGACATACACATTGACTTCAGTGAGGCTTCATGTGGAAACGGAGTTCTGTTTCCATTCAGCAAATTCAGCGGCAGAGACTTAGTCTTTTGTCAATTACAAAGCAGTCTGTGTTTTCATAAGAGGGGTCTCTGAGGTCCCTAGTCATTTTTCCATGACAAAAAGTCTTCGATGTCATAAACATAGGACTTTGACTAAGTATTATTACTTGTATTGTGGTAGCATTTAGAGGACCTATCCCCATTCCGCCTAGCATTGTAAAAACATATAGCCAATTGTTTACAAAAAAGTATGAAATGATGTATTTAGACTGGACACTCTTTGGGGCAGGGACTGTTTTTGTTTTGTGTTTGTACAGTGCCTAGTACAATGGGGTCCTGGTCCTGGGCTAAGCCTTCTAGCACTATGCTAATAGTACTAAATAACAACAACAGGTAGATTCAGCAAAGAGATAAGAGTAAGCACAAACTAATTTATTATGGGATAAACCCAAACAAATTTCTTATGGTTAGAACAAGATGTGTCATAGCACCTACCCAGCTGCCTAATAATTGCCTTAGATGTAGGATCAAGCAAAAGTAAAAGCTGGCCCATGAGAAATTTCCATTTTTATTACAAGAAACACATCTATAATAATAGCAAAGAGAAAAAGGATGACCAGTTATTTTTTTAAAAACCTATTTATACTAACACTATTTGAAGCTTTACACTTCACAAAGCCATCTAAAATATGAAGACAAATTTTTCCCATGAAATCTATTAGCATCCTAGGGTATGTCCACACGAGGCTTTTATTTCAAAACAACACTGGTCATTTCGAAAGAAAAGCCCCTATGTCCACACAACGTTTTCTTGTTTCGAAAGGAGGGAGCCCCTCCTTTCGAAACAAGAGCCCTCCTTTCGAAACGGCTTAAACCACTTTGGTTTCGAAAGGAGGGTTATTTTGAAACCAGTTGTTTTGAAATAACGCCGTTTGGACATGGACAAACAACGAAGGTCCCCCCCCCCCCAGCACCCTGGCCAGGGATCAGCACCCTCGCCAGGGTGCTGAGTGGAGTGCAGGGGGGTGGCGGGTGCCCCAGCTGGCTTCCCCCACTGCTTCCCCTTGCTGGGAGCAGGGGGGGGTCAGGCGCCTCAGCCCCTTCGCCCCTCTACCCCTGGCAAGGGGAAGCGGGGGGAAAGCCGGCTGGGGCACCCCTGGGGCTCTGCCCCCCACCCGGGCTCTGTGGGGGTGAGCTGCCGGCCCGGCAGCCTGGCAAGGGGGGCTGCAGCCCCTGCGGGGTGGCCGGTCCATGGGCAGCTCACCCCGCTGCTGGGGCTGCCCCCAAGCCTAGCAGTGGGGTCCAGGGGCGCCCTGCCCTGGGAATCCCCGGGTGCCCCGCTCTTGCCTGGGGTGGGGCCGGGGGAGCCCCACCCCAGGAATCCCTGGGCGCCCTGCCCGGTGATTCCCGGGGTGGGGCGCCCTCGGACCCCACCACTGGGCTTGGGGGCAGCCCCAGTGGCGGGGTGAGCTGCCAGTGGAGCGGCCACCCCGCGGGGGCTGCAGCCCCCAGAATAGGGCTGCGGGGTGAGCCTCCCGGCAGCGGGTCACTCCGTGGGGGCTGCAGCCCCCCCCACCTGGGCAGTGGAGCCTGGGGGTTCCACGGCTCCCCACGCTGGCACCCCCCAGGCTCCTTTCAAGCCCCCCCCCCGCTGGTGGCAACATGAGCCGCAAGGGCCATGTTGCCACACCTCCCAGGTTGCCCTTCCCCTAACTCGAAATAGCAAGTCCACTGTGTGGACATGCTATTTCGATTCCCCCTTCAAAATGTTTTTTTGGTTATTTCGAATTAAGTTGTTTCGAAATAAGGGCTTTATTTCGAAATGACTTGTTTCAAAATAACTTATTTCAAAACAATGCCCTGCGTGTGGACATAGCCCTAGTTTATTGTCACATTAGCCTAGAATTTCTCTGGGTTCACATTACAGTTTGCGTTATATTTTGTTACTGATTTTATTTTTAAATAATAGTACAATGATGATAACATAATGGCTATTAATTTTCTCACTGTTCTTGGGTTTTCTGTGAGTGTTCCATCACTGAATAGTCTTTGTGCTGATTGCATTTGCCCGCATTATTGAAAATACATTTCATAATGTTAGTTATGTGGGATGTATGAATGAAATATAGCTGGCCTTTACTTGACAGGACTTTTGTGTCTGCAATGTTTTTTAACATGAAAGAGAAACAGCAGAATAAAACAAAAGATAAAGAAGAACAGAAAAAATTCATGGAGTCTTGTGGCACTTCAAAGACTAACAGATTTATTTATCACATGAGCTTTCGTGCGAGAAAAATCCCACTTCGTCAGATGCTTTGAAGAGGGAGAACTTGCAGAATTGGAAGTTCCCTCAATTCAAAGCGTCTGACGAGGTGGGATTTTCTCTCACAAAAGCTCATGCGATAAATAAATCTGTTACTCTTTAAGTGCCACAAGACTCCTTGCTTTTTTTTGCTTTACTAGACTAACACAGCTGCCCCTTTGGAACTTGGCTAGAAAAAATTCAGATCCCCTCAATGAACGAACCTCAGAGCTGTCAATGTTGCTAACACTCACAGCTGAACTGGCTGTAGCAGCAACTGACAGGGTCAAGTAGAATATTTAAGTAAGTGTCTTTGAAAGGAAGGTATGCTTATTCGACCTCCACTCTGCCTTACCTATGCACCTAACTGAGTAGAAGCTCTCCAAGGGTTCAAGAGTACCCAAAAAGAGAATAGAGGAATCATCCTACAGACAAGACACAAGAGCCATTGCTAAAAAGGTAGTAAGGAAAAAGTTTCAGTTTGATAAATCTCTTAAAAGCATGTTTAATGATTACATTTTTACCTTCCTGTAGATGCTTTTCAAAATCATGGGAGATAAAGTTCATGTTAGTTGGGCTATTCCTTTTTTCTGCTCTACTATCCAGCTCCCTTTGCTCCTCAGAAAAGCTACCAGTGGAGAGAAACTTCTCCAAGCCTGAAGAAGAACTAGGAGAAAGATCCAGAGAAGGGTGTGGTGGTTTTCTGTAGGGCAGGATCCAGGGAATAGATTCCCTAGGGTAGAGAAGAGGATTGGAGAGTAGGAAGTGAGAAGCAGGCTCTTAGAGGAACAGAAAAGGCATGTTTAAGATGCTGGTGGCCAGTCTACCATTGCTACTGCCAATGGAGCTGCAGTGTTGGAAAACACTTAACAGAATGCTAGGATAGTCATCATCTTCATCAGACTAAGCAGAAGCCTCTGCACAGGTGCTAAGCAAGCACCACCTGTACTAGACCTTTTTGACTCTCCACAGTTCTTTAAGCTGAATGCATCAGGCCAGCCTTAGTCACTAAGGTGAGAAATTACGTTCTGCTGAGATAGAAAATATTTCTAAAATGCCATTTTTATATTTGAATACCAGGCATTTTTTTCCCTGGGACTAATGGTATTTTCCTGTAAGATTTGAATGTATTTGCTCATTTTTTTTTCAGTAGTGTAACATGCTATAAACATCCTCCTTTAAATGTGTGGCAAAAGAAGAACAGGAGGGAAATTGGATGATGATAGGGCAAAGCCTGGTTGTCCTACTCCCTTGAATAGTCCCCTTGAAATCAAGTAGGTATAAAGCAGACAGAATCTGGATTAATACATGAAACATAATATATCTTATGACACACACTTGACAGTATCAATGAAGCAGTAGTCCCACAGCCATAAAAAAATTCAATGGTTTCTAAAATGAATGGATACAGAGTTTCTATAAATATTCTTAATAACTATGGCTCAGTTCTGCACAGCTCATGAGACTACTCACAATGTGTAAAATGAATGTTAATCTAATTCCACTTAGACTGCTACTTTAGAGATGCTGAATCAGACTACATGGTAAAAAAATAAAGTTATGTAAAAGCACTGACTCTGAAAAAGGTTTCAGACAGTCCTGGTGGATAATCAACTGAACATAAGTTGAGTTCATGTGATAGCATGGCCAATAGATTTAAAGTGACCTTGGGCTCTACACAGAGGCATCTCAACTAGGAGTAGAGAGATGTTATTTTGCCTTTGTATTTGGCAGTGGTGCTACCACTACTAGAACCCTGTCTCCAGGTCTGATGCTCACAATTCAAGAAAGAAGTTGATACTTTGGAGCGGGTTCAGAGAAGAGCCATAAGAATAATTTAAGGATTAGAAAACATGCCTTACAGCATTAAACTCAAGTAATAGACAATAGGCATTGCAGTCCATGAAAGCTTATGCCTGAAGAAATTTGTCAATCTTTAAAGTGCCACAGGACTCTCAGGCTGTGTTCAGACGAGAGTTTTATTTCAAAACAACAGCCATTGTTTTGAAATAAAATTGCTTATGTCCACATAATGTTCCGTTATTTCAAGACAGTAAAACCTCGCTTGAAATCGAAATAGCCGTTGTTTCGAAATGACTGTTATGAAACAATGGCGTTCTGACACGTTATTTCAAAACAACACCATTGTTTCGAAACAACTGTTTCAAAACAACATGTCCAAATGGCCTTATTTTGAAATAACCATTTCAAAATAACAGCCATTTCGATAGCAGGCTTTCCCTTAATTTGAATTAACTTATTTCGAAATAAGGACTTTATTTCAAAATAACTCATGTCAAAATAACTTATTTCAAAATAACAGTTTATGTTTGAACATAGCCTCATTGCTTAGGCCAGTGGTTCTCAAACTTCCTTCATGGGATCCAGCTGAAAAAAAATCATTTATGCCCATGACCCAACAATTACATCTTTGAGCAATGCATTCCAGTCTTGCAGCAGCTGCAGCAGAGGGTGCCATGACAAGATACCAGAGGGTCTGTGACCCAATACTGGGTGCCAACCCATAGTTTGAAAACCACTGGTTTAGACTCAAGTGGCTCAATCTACAAAAAGGGAGGTTAAAGGGTAACTTGAGTACATGGGGAACAAGTATTTGATTATCTGCTCTTCAATCTACCAGAGACAGGTATAACCTGATCCAATGGCTGGAAATTGAAAGTAGACAAATTATACTAAAAATAAGGTATACATTTTTAACAATGAGCCTAATTAACCATTGGAACAATTTACCAAGTATCGTGACAGATTCTCCATTAGTGAAATTTTTTCAAAATAAAGATCAGATGTTTTACTAAAAGACATGCTCTAGGAATTATTTTGGGGAAGTTCTATGGTCAGAGTTAGCAGGTCAGGCTAGGTGATCACAGTGATCACTCTGGCCTTGGAATCTATGAAAAATGATGAGCCAGGCCCTGGAGCCATCGCTCACATGTTTCAGAATAACTTTTGTTCAAGTCAGCACTTCAGGACTGAATCATAGAACTATAGAAGATTAGGGTTGGGGAGGATCTTAGAAAGTTACCTTGGCCAAAACCCTGCTCAAAGGAGAACCATCCTCAACTAAATCATCCCATTCAGGGCTTTGTCAAGTTGCGTGTTAAAAACCTCTAAGGATAGAGATTCTACCAGTCCCCTAGATAATGCATTCCAGTACTTCACCATTGCCCTAGTGAAATTTTTTTTCTTAATATCCAGTTTATGCCTTCCCAACTTGAGACCATTGTTCCTAGTTCTGTCATCTACTATCACTAAGAACAGCCTTGTTCCATCCTTCCTGGAACTCCTTTCTAGGTAGCTAAAGGCTGCTATCAATCCCCCCTCATTCTTTTTTCTGCAGACTAAACAAGCCTGGTTTCCTCAGCCTCTCCTCATAAGTCATGTTCTCCAGTCCACTAATCATTTTTGTTGCCCTCCATTGGAGTCCCTAATTTGTCCACATCCTTCCTGTAGTGGTGGACCTAAAACTGGACAAAGTACTCCAAATTTGGCCTCAACCAGTGCTGAATAGAAAGAAATAATCACTTCCCTCCATCTGCTAGCACTGATTTTACTAATCCAACCCAATATGCCATAGCCTTTTTGGCAACAAGGGCACACTGTTGACTCATATCCAGCTTCTTGTCTAATATAACCCACAGGTCCTTCAGTGCAGAACTGCTGCTTAGCCAGGTGGTCCCCGTTCTTTAGCAGTGCATGGGATTCTTCAATCCTAACTGCAAGACCTTGCATATGTCTTTGGCTATGTCTACACTGGAGGCTTAAGTTGACTTAAGTAACTCTATGGCGACATCTGGAGTTCATTAAGTCAACTTAAGCACTTGCTTAGGTTGACTTAATAATTCTCACCCTTAAAGTCAACTTTAAGGATTAAGGCGACTTAACAAATTGTGGCCATTAGAGACGACTTAATAAAGTTGACTTAAGGCAACTTTATTAAGTCAACTTTAAATGGATCCCTTGGCTTAGGTCAACCTTAAAAAGTCAACTTAAAGAAATGGGGCCTCTCTCAGTCGACTTAATAAGGCTGACTTTAAGTTGACCTTATTAAGGTGACTTAACTGAGCCCTCTAGCATAGGTATAGCCCTTGTTGAATCTCATCAGATCTTTTTTTTTTTTTTTTTGGCCTAGTCATGCCTTCTAAACTTCACAGAATAATTTGTGCTGAACATTTTTTATGAGGTCACCATACTATTCAGAATTAAGAAAACAACAGTCATTGTTTTGTCTCCCACTAAATTTTTCTCATATTGCAAATAAAAACAAAAGGAAAAAAAATCTTACTGCAGAGAAAAACTTCAGAGATGTCATTTGCCACTAGATGGAGCTCATATAATAGTAAGTACTAGCTTTGAAGGAAATATTTTAGAACTTTATTCCCAGCTGTTACTTTTTCTACACCACTCTTCACTATTTATTATTTCTATTGCCATAGTGCCTATGAGTCCATGTCAGCAACCACTGTACTAGGTGCTGTACAAACACGAAAATGAAAGTGTTCTTTTCCTCCACAATGTTACATTATAAGACAGTTAGTATGTGCCACATAGGACTTTTTGGGATTCCCAGGAGTCTCGTTAAAATGCTACCAAATAAATTGAAGGTCAGGTTGAAATGATTTCTTTGCCCCTCTTGGCGTTGACCTCATATTGATACTTATACCACATGCTGAAAGACCTCATCCCTCAAACTGCTAGTTCCAGCAACTTGCAAACACTTTATATATAATTGCCAGGGATACATTCCACCATGAAGGTACCTCCCCATCCACTGCAAATTAACAGTTGTGGACTGTGCTATATTTTTTAAGTACCCCATCCATTTTTTCAAAGAAAAGTATATTTCCAGCAGAATGCTCTTAGCAAAAAGTAATTGACTTCCTTCCCTGCTTATGGAATGCATGTTTGTTTAACTGGGGAAACAAATGAACGCATCCTTCTATCTTGCTCCCCTATCTATCAGACTAAGGAGTTTGTCACAGGTAAAGGGAAACTAAAATAATTTGGTGGGGAACACTTTGTTGAAATATTGACAGCACCAGGGCTGTACCTGGGTGGAGAGCCCCATGCACTGGCTAGCACCTGGGATCTACCGAGTCCCCCAGACGTAGGCCAGGAGGCAGGGCAATCCTTAGGAGGAGTGGGGCCCCAGGCAAATTAGTTTGTGTGCCCCCCACCTTTCCACTTTGCAGTTAATGTTCTCTCTAAGCTGAAGACGCAAGTTATGGATGTAGCTAAGCAAGTTCCCTGCTGGTTATCCAAGTCCCACCAGGCCCCTTCCCTGCTTTCCGTTGGCTTCCTGAGTGCATCCATAACTTGTTCAGCTGTATCATCAGCTCAGAGGGAACATTGGTGGTCATGTCATAATTTTTCTTTAATAAAATAAATAAATATTCTAGCCCTCAGGCTAAAAAGTTGCAGCAAAAAGCAGAAAAACATGACCTCACTTTATTCTAATGGCTCAAACCCAGAAGTCAGAGAAAATGAACCCCTCATTTATTATTTCCTTAAACATCTCTGATTTAAGTGAGTTTTAATGATATATTTAGGCCTGACCTGATTATTTTTTAATGTTTGGGGTGGGCAGTACCAAATGTGTCATGGTATGTTTCATCAACCTCTAGGGTTACCAGATACCAAGAATGGAATGGAGGACAGGGAAGTACAAAAAGGAGGACGTTGGAGGAAACACACAAGTCTGGGCCTCCTTCACCCACCCTAGCTACTGCCCCCCCTCCCCCCACTGCCGGCCCCCCCCCACCACACCCGGCAAACATTTGTGAAAAAGTTTATTTTGTCCAGCTTTTTGCTGGATGCTGGGACAGGACTCTAAAAATAGAAGTGCACGGGAGCGCGCTGCGCTGGAATGAGTTCCCCTACCAGTTCAGGGGCTGCGGCGGATGAGAGCAAACCCAGCCACCCCAACCTTCCCTTGTCGGTGCCTGGGAAGGCCATGCACCCAACACAGCCCCCCTGAGCCAGCAGGTGAACACATTCTGATGCGGCGCGCTCCTGCTTGCTTCTATTTTTAGAGTGCTGCCCCAGCGTCTGCCAAAACGCTGGACCAAATCAACTTTTCCACTAATGCCTGCCAGACAGAGGACATCAGGGCTAAAAGGAGGAGGTGTCCTCCTTTTGCCTGACATCTGGTAATCCTCTCGACCTCATAGCCAAATGGAGAGGGGCATTTGGTGGTACTCTTCTTTGTGACTCTGGTTTTCTGTTCAAGATGAGCACAAAATTCTACAAGTTTAATAAAGTTAAACATTTTTCTTAGATGACATTTTTGTTAAATTGCAAATTCAGAGAGAAATAAATCCAGTTCCTCTCTTATCTTAAGGCACCAGATTCCAATTGTGTAATGCATTTTATTTCCTTTATACCATCGGACTCTCTTCTTTGCTCTCTGATTTTAACATATGTATTCCCTGTTGCTCTGCAGCAGATCTAAGCAATGAAATTCAGGTACTGTTTCAGGATGAGAGGAAGAAACAACAGACTGTTGGCCTCCTCTCAGATACCCTGATGTAAAACAAACAAGGAGTCCTGTAGCACTTTTAAAAGCTAACAAATAAATAAATTTTTTAGTTTTTAAAAGTGCCACAGAATTCCTTGTTTGTTTTGCTAAACTAGACCCACACCGCCACCCATTTGGAACTTTTCAACATGCTATGTATCAGTAATATCAGGTATGTATCAGGTTTCCCATTGCAGAGGCTTAATCCCTTTTCAAAGAAATAAAGACACCTGCCCCTCAGTGTGCTCCAGGCTGCTTTCCTCTTTGCCATGCTTTAGAATCATAGAATCACAGATTCATAGAATCATAGGGTTGGAAGGGACCCTGCGAGTTCATCTAGTCCAACCCGCTGCCAAAAAAGCAGGACCACTCCCACTAGATTATCCCAGCCAGGGTTTTGTCCAGCTGAGCCTTGAACACCTCCAAAGACAGAGATTCCACCACCTCCCTAGGAAGCTTATTCCAATGCGTCACCACTCGCCTAGTAAAAAAGTTTTTCCTAATATCCAGCCTGGACCTCCCCAGCTGTAACTTGAAACCACTGCTCCTTGTTCTGTCCTCCGTTACTACTGAGAACAGTCAAGCTCCATCCTCCTTGGAGCAACCCTTCAAGTAGTTGCAGGTTGCTATCAAATCCCCCCTCATTCTTCTCTTCTGCAGGCTAAATAAGCCTAGTTCCTTCAGTCTTTCTTCACAGGGCTTGTGCTCCAGCCCTTTGATCATTTTTGATGCCCTCTGCTGTATTCTCTCTAATTTGTCCATGTCCTTTTTGTAGTGGGGAGCCCAAAACTGGACACAGTATTCCAGATCTGGCCTCACCAGTGCAGAATAGAGGGGAACGATCACATCCCTTGATCTGCTGGCAACACTTCTTCTGATGCAGCCCAGTGTGCCACTGGCCTTTTTGGCAGCAAGCACACACTGCTGACTCATATCCAGCCTCCCATCCACCATGACACCCAGGTCCTTTTCTACAGTGCTGCTACTTAGCTGATCACTCCCCAGCCTGTAGCAGTACATGGGGTTTTTCCATCCCAAGTGCAAGATTTTGCACTTGTCCTTGTTGAACCTCATGAGATTTCTATCGGCCCACTGCTCCAATTTATCTAGGTCTCCCTGAATCCTGTCCCGGCCTTCCAGCGTGTATTCCGTTCCCCCCAGCTTGTTGTCATCCGCAAACTTACTAAGTGTGCAATCTATCCCATCATCCAGATCATTAACGAAAACATTGAACAGAACTGGCCCCAGGACCGACCCCTGGGGTACACCACCCATTACTGGTTGCCAGCTTGACACAGAGCCATTGATTCCTACATGCTGAAACCGTTGATCTAGCCAGTTTTCAATCCACCTTACAGTCCATGCATCCAACCCAAACTTCCTTAATTTGCCAATGAGAATGCTGTGGGAAACTGTATCAAAAGCCTTGCTAAAGTTGAGGTATATCACATCAACAGCTCTTCCCGCATCCACAAATCCAGTTATCTCATCATAGAAGGCAATGAGGTTGGTCAGGCATGATTTACCCTTGGTGAATCCAGGCTGATTGTTCCTGATCACTCTGTTTTCCACCAAGTGTTTCAGGATGGATTCTTTGAGAACCTGCTTCATGATTTTTCAAGGGATTGAGGTGAGGCTGACAGGTCTGTAATTCCCTGGATTCTCCTTTTTCCCTTTCTTGAAGACAGGCACTATATTTGCTTTTTTCCAGTCCTCTGGCACCTCCCCTGTTCGCCATGAGTTTTTAAAGATAATGGCCAACGGTACTGCTATCTTATCAGCCAGCTCCCTCAGCACCCTCGGATGCAGTTCATCCAGCCCCCTGGACTTCTGCACATCTAGCTTCTTTAAGTAGTCCCTAACCTGACCTTCTGTCTCCAAGGGCCTCCCTTCGCTCCAATCTACCGTACCTAATGTAGTAGGCTGGGAGCTGACCCTGCCTGTGAAAACTGAAGTGAAAAAAGCATTGAGCACTTCAGCTTTTTCCTCATCCTGTGCCACGAGGATACCTGCCCCATTCAGTACGGGACCTACACCATCCCTGATCCTCTTCTTGTTATTGATATACTTGTAGAACCCCTTCTTGTTATCTTTCCCATCCCTTGCTAGCCACAACTCCATTTGTCCTTTGGCCTTTCTGATTTTATCCCTGCAGTCCTGAGCAATGTCTTTATATGCCTCCTTAGTCATCTGTCCTAGCTTCCACTTCCTGTAAGCTTCCTTTTTATGCTTCAGCTCAGTGCAGATCTCTTTGTTAAGCCACTCTGGGCGCCTTCTACATTTGCTGTACTTTCTCTCTATTGGAATGGTATCTTCCTGTGCCCTTAGCAGGGTTTCTTTAAAATGCAGCCAATTCTCTTGGACACATTTCCCCTTCAGATCAGCCTCCCAAGGGATCCTGCCCATCAGTTCCCTGAGGGAGCCAAAATCTGCTTTTCTGAAGCTCAGGGTCTGCATTTTGCTTCTTTCCTTCTTCCTTTAATCAGCATCTTGAACTCAATCATCTCATGGTCACTGCTACCCAGGTTGCCATTCACTTCTACTTCCCTGATCAATTCTTCTCTGTTTGTGAGCAGCAGGGTGAGAGGTGCAAGGCCCCTACTTGGTTCTTCCAGCATTTGTATCAGGAAGTTGTCCTCAACACTCTCCAAAAACTCCCTGAATTGTCTGTGTGCTGCTATATTGGCCTCTCAGCAGATGTCAGGGTAATTGAAGTCCCCCATAAGAACCAGGGCCTGTGATCTAGAAACTTCTGCCAGTTGTCCATAGAATGCCTCATTCACCTCCTCCTTCTGATTTGGTGGTCTATAGGAGACACTCACCACGACATCCCCCTTGTTGCTCTCCCCTCTAAACTTAACCCACAGACTTTCAACTGGCTTGTTTCCACTTTCATAATGGAGCTCTGAGCAGTCATAGAGCTCTTTTACATATAGTGCTACTCTTCCCCCTCCTCTTCCCTGCCTGTCCTTCCTGAACAGTTTATACCCATCCATGGCAGAGCTCCAGTCATGCAAACTATCCCTCCACATCTCTGTTATCCCAATTATATCATAGGTCTTTGTCTGTGCCAGTACTACCAATTCTTCTTGCTTGTTTCCCAGACTCCTCGCATTCGTGTATAGGCACCTAAGATACCAGGCCAATTGCCCTACTTTCCCATTTTGATTTTCAATTCTATTGTATCTACCTCCCTGCATTTTCTCTCGGTGTTGACGTCCCCCACTTGCCTCAGGTATTAGGGCTTCATTAGAGCACCTAAGATATTTATTTGATTCTCCCTGCATCTTCCAACTACCCTCTGTTCTATCCTTGGAGTTACAGCCCCAGCGCCCCACAAGTTCCATCCCTTTCCCCTGGTCTCCCACATTGTCACTTACTGGGGGATTTGGTCTCTTTCCCCCTTCAGACCCAGTTTAAAGCCCTCCTCACTAGGTCAGCCAGTCTGCGTCCAAATATGCTCTCCCCCTTCCTCGGAAGATGGAGCCAATCTCTGCCTAGCAGTCCTTCTTCCTGAAACAGCAACCCATGGTCAAGGAAGCCAAAGCCGTCCCAATGACAGCATCTTCACAGCCAGGCGTTCATCTCCAGGATGCATCTGTCTCTTCTCAGGCCCCTACCCTTGACAAGAAGAATTGAGGAGAACACCACCTGTGCTCCGAATTCCTTCACCCTCGCTCCCAGAGCCTTGAAGTCACCTTTGATCTGCTGAGGATCACCTAGAATTATAGAATCATAGAATCATAGGGTTGGAAGGGACCTCATAAGTCATCTAGTCCAACCCGCTGCCAGAGGCAGGACCACTCCCACTAAACCATCTCAATCATGGTTTTGTCCAGCCGGGCCTTAAACGCCTCCAAAGATGGAGACTCCACCACCTCCCTAGGCAGCTCATTCCAATGCTTCACCACTCACCTAGTACAATAGTTTTTTCTAATATCCAGCCTCAACCTCCCTAACTGTAACTTGAGACCATTGCTTCTCGTTCTGTCCTCCATTACTACTGAGAATAGTCGAGCTCCGTCTTCCTTGGAGTATCCCTTCAAATAGTTGAAGGTTGCTATCAAATCCCCCCTCAATCTTCTCTTCCGCAGACTAAATAAGTCTAATGCTTTCAGTCTTTCCTCATAGGGCTTGTGCTCCAGCCCTTTAATCATTTTGGTTGCCCTCCGCTGGACTCTCTCTAGCATGTCCCTGTTGTTTTTGTACTGGGGAGCCCAAAACTGAACACAGTATTCTAGATGTGGCCTCACCAGTGCAGAATAGAGGGGAATGATCACATCCCTTGATCTGCTGGTAACACTTCTTTTGATACAGCCCAGTATGCCATTGGCCTTTTTGGCCACAAGAGCACACTCCTGACTCATATCCAGCGTCCCATCCACCATGACCCCTAGGTCCTTTTCTGTAGTGCTGCTACTTAGCTGAATGTTACTCAGCCTGTAGCAGTGCATGGGGTTTTTTCGGCTCAAGTGCAGGATTTTACTCTTGTCCTTATTGTCCAAGGGTGATGTTAAATTCCCATCCCATGACCAGGCACTCATGAGGATCCAGACTGCTAAAGTAGATGGATGCCTGCTGAACAAAACCATATCCTCTCCAGGCCTGATGTCAGGGTGTACATTGATGAGGTTCACTGCCCGCCCCTCGATACGAACCTGGAAGTGCTTCTGGCACTATCTTGGCAACCCCAGCACCTCGGGCTGTAGTTCAGGGGAGAACAGTGTGACCACTCAGCCCATATGAGGGGCTAGACGGTTCAAGAACGCCCCATTCCCCCACTCCAGCCTCCAGCTGGCCTTGGAGGCTGGATCTGTATGGGTCTCCTGTAGGAAAACCACAGAGCATCCTTCCTTCTGGAGGAAGGATATCATGTGGCTCCTACAGAGACCCATCTTACAGCCCCTGGCATTCAAGATTGTGAAGATGGTCTGGACCATGATGAGGGAAGATCCTCAAAGGTGGGAGCACCTGCGACTCTCATCAGACCACTCAGAAATTCATGACTGATGCCATAGGCCGTGAGGGAGTCATGGAAGTCCCAGGCCCTTTGGTAGGCCACTGGTCCTTCTTTCAGGGTGGCCCTCACGGTCCAGATGACGAGGTGAAAATCTCCCCAGTACTGCAGGATGAGGGACACCCTGTTTCTACCCCCATGAATGCCGGTCAGGAGGGTGGGCACCTCATCCCTCAGTGCTAGACGGTTCAGGGTAAAAAGCTCCTGGCCATCCTCTGGCTGGGTCCCTGTAATGGTCCTACTGTTGGCTGAAACAGGCAAACAGAGGGCAGACCCTGACACAGCACTGAAATAACCAGTGCCATGCTGCCTGCCTCAGCCCTCCAGCACAAGGGGCGGCAGCAGCAGAGGGAAGACAGCAGCCCCTGGTGGAAGAGGGGAGACACCACACCCCAGGGATCGGTAGGTGGCAACAGGAATGTTATGACCCTGGGTGCAGCAATGGAATGGGAAATCAAAGACATATGAAGGGACAGGAGCAATACCGGGTGAGGTCAAGGCCGAGGTCATTAATGGGACAGGAGAAAGGGGCAGAGGTGGGGTTGGGATCAGGGCTGGTAACTGAAAGTGAGGCAGGTGTGGGGCTGGTATCCTGGTCTGGGGTTGTGGTGAAGACAGGAGCAGGGATGGGTGTAAGGCTAGGATAGGTGGCCAAGCCACCAGGGTGTGGCACCACATGATCCAGCAGAAGGGTCAAGGGTTTAAATTTAGGATCAGCTAGAGGGGACTGCTTTCCAGTGCCACATCTGGGTGCTGCAGTGGACTTGGAGCCCAGAGCTGTGGAAACAGCTGGAACAGAATTAGGGTTGGGACTCTCAGGATGGGGGAGGGGCCATTGTTCTGCTGGGGACTGAAGTTGAGAGCCCAACTGTTGGGGATTAACCACAGCCTTAAGAGGCTCATTGACCACAGCCGAGGTGCCTTCTGCAGCTGGGCAGGTGGTAGATTCAGGGACTGATTCAAGGGCAGAGGCAGCAGTTTGAGATGAGGGAGTCAGGGAAGGAGAGGGTGACTTGAGGGGGTTGCCACCCAGACTGAGGCCCTCTGGTGGGGGGGCCATCCTCCCACTGCATAACTGGGTTCAGACCCAGGGACTCAATCTCATCAAAGATAGAATGGAAAATACTCATCCGTCACCACAGGGGCCATCGCGCTGCACACTGGCACAGCATGCACCTTTGCAGCAGGCGGCGGTGCAGATGACACAGTGGAATGGGGGTGGCGGCTTCCTCCATTGGCTTTATGGGGAATAGGGCCTCCAAAAGAGGAGCTGGCCTGTTCCTTTTTGCTACTGCTACTACAGCCCCATCCAGCACCTCATCAGAGGATGATCCTAAGGGCTCATCTGTGATGTTAGCCCTCCCCAGAGACTTTGGGAAGGGTTCCTCCCCATCCGAGGTGGTGGGAAGGGTCCGCATCTCCACTCGACAGGCACCTAGCCCTCAGTGGTGATAGCAGAGGACAGGCCAGTGGGGTTGGGACCAGACGGCAAGAGCACAGGCCAAGGATGACTGGTGGGACAGGGATGGGTCAATGAGGGGACGAGAACCCTCCCCCTGTGGTAAGCCCTGACCTGGGTCAGAAACCAACCTGGCTGCCCTCTCTTTCACAGGCCCAGTCCCAGATCTATTAGTAATGGCAACGGGGCTTGACTGCTCTTTTGAGGAAGAAGGGGAAGCTGACCCCCCACGTCCTGAGCAGTGACTGATGGTGGGTCAGGAGGAGGAGCATTCAAGGTGGCTGGAAGTTCAGGGTAGCTGGCAGTGGTGGGGCCAGCACACATTAAAATCTCAGGGGGCCCAGCTGCTCCTCCATGCTGGACCAGGGGGCAGTCCCTCTAGATGTGCCCCATTGCCTGTCAGAGAAAACACCAGACTTCCCCCAAGGAGTAGTAGATGTGATAACAAGCCTCCTGATGGGGCACCAAAAAGACCCCTTAAGCATGTCTCTCCATCACTCACCCTCACCAGTGATAGTTGGAGTTGTATCTGTTGGTGGAAGGATAAAAAGGTGATATAGGGTGGGTTCCTTACAGTCCAGTGGGAGAGGGCTGATGATGGATTTAGGCTGCCCCCCGGGTGAAGAGGAAGAGAAGCAGGGTGGCATGAGGGTCAAAGGGCAGGACAGAGGTAAGGACCACCCATATGCCCAGGTCCCCCAAGGTTTCCACAGGAACAAAGAAGCCCCCCACCACGACGCCCTTCTCCACTGCTTCCTGAGCAGCAGCCTCCGATGTGAAAAAGAACACCCCTTTGCCATACATTTTGGAGGCTGCCACAATGTCCAAGGGCTCCACCACCTGTGCCAATGCCCACATGTGTGTTTCCACATAGGGTGAGGCAGCCACCAGGAGGCAGCGGACATCATGCCTCCTGGTCAGGGTAGGGAATGGGTCCCGGCTGCTTGAGATGGAATTTGCGGAGGCAGCAGGGACAGCTGTCACAGCCGTGGTGGGTGTACACTATGGGAACTGAGGAACATCCACTTCCATCATTAGGGTGGACAGGAAGAGCACTGAGACAGACAATAGGGGCGAGAGATCAAAGAGGATGGGCTTTTCCTCCATGCTCGACTGCAGGCAGGGGAGAAGGGTTCATGAGGGAAGGCTGAGGGGGCACTGGAAGGGACATTGAAGGAAGGGGGAGGAAGGTTAAACCCTTCTCTCACAAGGCTGCAGGCAGGGGAGGGAGTCCCAAGATGAAGGGGGCACAGGAGTATATTTGGGGCAAGAGGCCGGCTCCCCCAACTGCCATGAAATCATTGGGAAGTACAATGAACAAGGGACATAATAAAAATTGGGGGGGCACTGCAGGGCCTTATGGGCACGTAGGAGACATGGGCACACTGGGAAGGTGGGGCAAGGCAAGGGGGAAGGGATCAACAAAATCAAGGGATAAAGGAACTCAGGGGACTTCTAGGGGTAGGGAGACAAGCAGATTCAAGGTCCAGGGCAGGACAAGGATCCTGGCAGACTCTCAGGGCTGGGAGAGGAGCAGGGAAGCAAATAAATGCTTGGAGGTCTGGGGTGGGACAGGCCACCCAAGGACTGAACACCCAAGGACTGAAATGGGGCAGGCGAACAAACACACACTGAGGGAACACCAAGAAAATAAGGGGGAGGGATTAAATGCAACAACAAGTGGGTGGAGCAGGCTACAAGGGTTGGCAGAAAAGGGAGACGACTGCAGTGTGGCTGGAGGCTAGGGCAGAGGGTAGGGAGCCCTCCAGCCAAATGTAGCTGGGGAATGGAGGGAAGATTCTGAGGGCTGGCCAGGGTGTGTACCCAAGAGTGCCTAGATAATAAGGTGTCTGCTTGCTACTGCTGTTGGAACAGTCCAGGTGTAAATTGATTGAGCAACTCAGTTTGGGTTGAGGAGGCAACGCAACTGGCAGCTGGAGATAGTGGAGGGGGTGGTTGCAGTGGTGCTGGGGTGGAGAGCAGATTGACTAGGGGAGAGGGCTCCACACCACTCCTCCATCTCATCACAACAACAGTTCTTCCCCCAGCACTGCAAAAACAGAGATGTTTCAGTCACTCAGTCCAGGAACAGACAGACCCCCCTCCACAGAGTCCTAAAGTAGTGTTCTTTGTTAGCAGCAGCAGCAGTAGCAGAAGTGGTGGTCCTGGTCCTCCCCCCGACCCAGGCAGCACGCAGAAGGTGACTAGCAGCAGCAGCTCCTTCCTTTCTTGCAATACCTCTACAATAACATGGAAAATACTACTATTTGAACCCTGGGTACTGGGGGGGGGGCACAAGCCCACCCACTACTAAAAACCCTCTCTCAGCCCAAGGGAGGAGTCATTGGTTCTGAGGATCAACTGATTACAGAGACAAATGATTAAAAAAAACAACAACCAGGAACAGGTATGGGAGTTCAAAGAAACAAAAGCAGGGAACCGAAGGGGGACATTGAGCAAAGAACCCCAGATAGCGCCCACTGCTCCCGGAAGGTATCTAAAGTCAGTGGATGCTGCCCAGAGGAACTCTGCCCAGATATGTGAACAGCCTAAGGAATGGATATAAACCCCAAAGTTGCAGAATACTCCCTGCCCCCCACCCTCCTGGCTGTTACAGATGTGATTTTGACCAATGCCAGGAGAAGGTTGACTAGGAGGTCCCGCAAGCTCATGGGGCCATGGATGGGGTGTTCATAAACAAACAAGCAAGGAGAAAAGTGCAGCCAGAACCTCAGCAAGAGGTTCTGGAGGAGCCGGAAAAGGGGCTGCAACGTGGCACACTTGAGGTAGACATGTGCCAGGGTCTCGGTCATGCCACAGAAGGGACAAGTGTCGGGATGAGGGGTTAACCGCTCCAGGTATACGCCTGAGCTCACGGCTCCATGCAGGAGCCGCCAGCTGATGTCCCCAGCAGGCTATGGTGTCAGGATAGAATATAGGCTGGCCCACCAGAGGTCTTCACCCTCCAGAGGTGGTATGAGGTCCCATAATTTGGTATTGCGGCAGTATGTGATGGCGAGAAAGTGGATGGTATGCTGCACAAATGTGTACAGGTGGTCTTTGGGCACGGTTTTGAAGGGGACCGGCTGAAGATCTAGTAGCCAGCTTGGTGCTTGGGGGCCAGGGAGCGCCCTCTCACAGGACCTTCAGATGCTTTAAATATTGGGAAATTAGGGGTATGTCTACACTACAAAGCAAGCTTAGTCTGGGCTAATTTGAACCCTGTCTCCACTAGGCTTTGCCTAGTTCGAACTAAAAACTTTTAAGCTTAGTTATTCTGAAATTTAGTTTGAACTAGCACAATGTAGTCAAGCTAGTTCTAACTAAATAAGTTTGAACTAGCAGTTAGTTCAAACTACGTGCAGTTTTTTAGCTTGACCTAACTGTGCTTTTTAGTTCAAACTAAAAAGTTACTTTGAACTAAAAAAAGGCATGGTTAGTTTGAACTAAAAATTAGTTCAAAATAAAAAATTGCACTAAGTAAGTCCAAACTAAGGTTTTAGATGTAGCTGTAGCCTGGGAGTCTGACAAAGGGGGAACTTTTCCTGCAAAAGCTCATGCGATAAATAAATTTGTTAGTCTTTACAAGTACCACAGGACTCTTTGTTTCTTTCTTGTGCTGTTTAACTTTTTTAACTGTGTCAGTTGATATGTTAGTTACTAGCTCGCAATCTTTTAAGTCACTATGCGTACCTGAGAATGAAGCACTAAGGCACTTAATATATATATATTTTAATATCCACTATGTTTATTATTGGAGAGTCAGAGCAGTGAGTTTTTTGTTTAATTTTATTGCATGTCTCTGCCTCAGCCTGTGTTTATGACAGCAGGGTTTAGGAGTGTGTGTGTGAGAGAGAGATTTGTGTTTTGTGTGTCTCCTTAAGTTTCAGTGAAAGATACACAGATATATAAATGCCTCAGGGGTTAGGTCTTGCTGCAAACAGTCTTGTTTGTTTTAACAACAGCCTAATAATTGTGTGTGTGGGTGGGTAGTTTTCTTTTCTGACTGGTGGGTGGGGGAAGTTATTGCTGTGAAACCACTTATGCTGGTGTGTGTTATTACTGGAGCTAATTCATGACTTTCCTTTGATTTAAAGTGTGGGAAAGATTTGGGAGGGCAGAGAAAGGGAAACTAACAAATGAACAGGCAGCATGTGGTCTAGGTAGAACAGGGGATGAAGGTGACACCTACTGGAGAAGGTGCATCTCCTCCTGACACCTTCTGCTTTACAAGGATGCTCCATGAATAGGATCATTCCCATCCCTGGGTGCATCCCAGGGTCTCTAACGATTACCTCTCTTGCTTTCATTGTCTAAGCAGGGATGAAGATCTATTCTTGTCCAAAGCATCATCCTTAGACATCCTGGTGCAGCCAGGCTACAGCTTGGTTAAATCACAATCTCAGTCACTGCAGATATGAATCTTTCACCTTCATACTGGGAAGCTTGGTCTGCCAGTAGCAATTGGCTGAGGCTTGTTTTGCTGTCATCATGTAGATATCTGATACAGGGAGGATAGCCGGGATTTAAGCCTGAGCTTTCAGAAAAATTATCTGTCTTTCCGCTACTTATGGATGGCAGATTTCAGCTCACTATAGTGTGCACTAGTGATCTCTGATGTCATAACTGCCCATGCATTAACGCAATGATACAGAAAATGGACTAGATAGAAGACATTGAGGTTTGCCTGATTCTGCATATTATTAAGGATGAACTAACAAGGGGGCTGTAATAGACAAGGCATATGTTGTTAAAATTCTACCCTCACTGCTTATTATTTTATGCCTGGTGATGAGAACACATACCACCATAAGAATTTAAATACATACCTCTTTGTTAATGTGTTTTGTAAAGTCTCAATTAACTGCCTTTGGGAAATATTCTAGTCACAATACTTTAAATTCTATTGTATTGCTGTCAAAATTTGAACTGTGTGCCCCTGTCTTAGAAGCCTGTGACTGTCAGACCTCCATAAATACACGTGTTGGTATCATCAGTGTCTGAGAAATAAAGGCCAACTTATTTTATAGATAACCAAAAGTCAGGGTTATTTTGTACCTTTCCCTTAAATCTGAATTGTTTTAGAAACTCAGGCTGGCAGAAATTTGCTGCTTGTTGTTTCATATTTCATTAATTTTCAGTGCTTTAAATATATGCTCTCTCTGCCAAGTCAACCTATAGTACAGCTATTATATTTACTCTTCTGCACTTCTTTAATTCTGATGTAGCATTTCTATAACATTTGTAGCATTTGTAGGACTGGGCTTCTCAGCAGATTCTTTTAGCAGATTACAGCCTTGCTATTGATACCAAACATGGGATATCACATATGGATCATTACAAATATGAAATATTAATATGAAAATAATCATAACCAGCCCCCTAGACCCAGGCAGCATCACAGAGGGGTAAAGAATATGGGTTACTTATGTACTTTGCATGTTTGGGATTAGTCATACTGTTTTCAGGAGTTCACAGAGTTGTGGCCTTTAGATCTGGAAACACTTGCTGAGAGGCTTTTTATGTCTTTCTTTTATTTCTTTTCTGCCTGTTTTTTCCCAGGACAGATTTGATTTGAATTTTGTTGGGTGGACAGAAGGACTGGAAAAGGAGCTAAGTGCATGATCTGTTACTTCTCCATTCACTTGCACATCCCACTTTTACCTCAGTGTATGAGCTAGAATGTGATTTTCCACTGGGATCTTGCCAATGGTAACTCTTCTTCATCCCCATGCCCCTGATCAGTGTTAGCCCTGTTCCTTCTTTCTTGACTATTCACTGTCTTCCTTCAGTGCTGCAACAAGCATGGGGAAGATCAGCAGTAGGAGCTGAATGACAAGAGGAAGCTGTTGTTGGCTTATGCTCAGCAGCCATGGGAGTATCCTCTAAATTAGGGGTCTCAAACTCAAATTGCCATGAGGGCTGCATGATGACTGGACTAGTATGTTAGCCTGAGGGCCACACCACTGAAACTTTTTCATACAATGATGTCGCGAATATTGATAATGATAGTGTTGTTGTGGGTCGCAGGAAACAACTTAGGGGCTGCATGCAGCCCATAGGTCATGAGTTTGAGACCCCTGCTCTAAATACTTAAAAATAAACTCTAGAAATGCAAAACTGCAAATCTCTTAGGGTATGTCCACACAGGGCTTTTATTTTGAAACAACACTGGTTGTTTCGAAATAAAAGTCCCTATGTCCACTAGAAAGGAGGGAGCTTCTCGTTTCGAAACAGCTTAAACCACTTTGCTTTGGAAAGGAGGATTATTTCGAAACCAGTTGTTTCAAAATAAGCTGTTTCGACATGTTATTTTGAAACAAGGATAGCACCCTGGGGGGAAGGTCTCACCCCCCCAGCACCCTGGCCAGGGATCAGCACCCTGGCCAGGGTGCTGAGTGGAGTGCAGGGGGTCTGAGGGTGCCCCAGCTGGCTTCCCCCCCCCCTTCCCCTGGCGGGGGGCAAGGGGGGCCGGGGGCCCCGGCCCCCTTGGCCCCTCCTACCCCCGGCAAGGGGAAGTGGGGGGAAGCCAGCTGGGGCACCCCCAGGGCTCTGCCCCCCCCAGGGTTCCCTGGCGCCCCTCCTCCTGGCCCTCCGCCACTCCTGCCGGGGGCAGGGGGCTCCCCCTGTCCCCCTGCCACTTCTGCAGGGTGTGGGGGGGCTTCCCCTGCCCCCTGCAGCTCCTGCCGGGGCGGGGGCCTTCCCCGGCAACCCCCCACCGCTTCTGCCACAAACTGGGCTAGTGCCACCTCCCATCTGGGGTTCCCCGGCACCCCCCCACCTGCGGGTGGGGGGGCGCTAGGGAATCCTGGGCAGGAGGCAGCCCCGGCCCCACCCACGGCAGAAGCGGCAGGAGGGCGCTGGGGAAGCCCCCCCGCCCACTGCAGGAGCCACGAGGGGGCAGGGGAAGCCCCCCCACCCGTGGCCAAACCAGCAGGGGGGCAGACGAAGCTCTCTGCCCCCTGCAGAAGTGGCGGGGCGCAGAGGGAGCCCCCCTGCCCCCTGCAGAAGCAGCGGGGGGCAGGAGAATCCAGGGGGTGGGGTGTCCTCAGCCCAGCACAGGCCTCCCTGCCCCTCCCCTCCCCTATTTCGAAATAGCATGTCATAGTGGACATGCTATTTTGATTCCCCCTTTTTTCCTTATTTCAAAATAGCTTTTTGTTATTTCAAAATGAGGCGTTTTGAAATAAGGCCTTTATTTCAAAACACCTTGTTTCAAAATGGCTTGTTTCGAAAGAAGGGCTTGTGCGTGGACACAGCCTTTCTGTATACTTTGTCAGGTCTGCCATCAGCAGGGTAAAGTAAGATGCATAACTTGTCACTACCTGATATGTATTTGACACAAACCATTCTTGTGAGGCATAAATTAAAAAAAAATATCAAAAAAAAAATCCTTGAAGAAATGATCACTAAGCAGACCTCCATAGTGAGTCTGTATTATTTGGCACAGACAAAAAATGTGGATATGCCAAAGGCATGACCAGTTGCAGCAACATGGCATAGGGTGGAACAGTGACATCATCCATAAATCGAATAACAGGAATGACAGTTGTAAGTAGTAGCCCCGCATCTCCATTGCCAAAAGCAGCTCCTGATCCTTGGCAGCCTGGCCATAGTGTAAATTAGAACAGCAGAGCTGTTAAGAACAGCTTTACTGGGTTGGACAGGTGGTCTGTCTAGCTCAGTATCCTGACTTCCAGCAGTGGCCAATGCCGGGTGCTTTAGAGGAAAGAATAGAACAAATAATTGTCAAGCAATCCATCCTGTCGGCCGTTCCTAGCCTCTGAAAAACAGCAACCCTTGTGTATCCTAATTAATAACTATTGACGGATCTATCTTCCATGAACTTATCTAGTTATAAGTAAAACCAGTTAAAATTATACTTATAACCCCATTATAATCTTGGCCTTCAAAATATACTCTGGCAAGGAGTTCCACAGGCTGACTGTGCATTGTGTGAAGAAATACTTCCTTTTTTCATTTTAAACCTGCTGCCTATTAATTTCATTTGGCAACCCCTAGCTTTTGTGTTATGAGATGTAAATAATGCTTTCTTATTGAATTTTTCCACATCAGTCATGATTTTATAAACATCTATCATATTCCCCCCTTAGCTGTCTCTTTTCCAAGCTGAAAAGTCCCAGACTTAATAATCTTTCTTTATATGGAAGCTTTGCCATATCCCTAATGATTTTAGATGCCCTTTTTTGTACCTTTTCCAATTTTCTTTTTTTTTTAAGATGGAGCAAACAGATCTACATGCAGTATTCAAGATATGGGTGTACCATGGATTTATAAAGAAGCAATAACATATTTTCTGTCTTATTAACTGTGCCCTTCATAATGATTCTCAACATTGTTAGCTTTTTTGACTGTCACTGCACATTGAATGGAAGCTTTTAGAGAACTATCCACAATGACTCCAAGATCTTTTTCTTGCGTGAAAGCAGCTAATTTAGTCATAGAATCATAGGGTTGGAAGGGACCCCACGAGGTCATCTAG
>ML682038.1:1213913-1256676 GCA_007922195.1 Podocnemis expansa | reverse complement strand
TTGTGGGGTCCCTTCCAACCCTATGATTCTATGATTCTATGATAAGATATGTTAAAGGGTCAAAGTGAATCAAATGATTTAAAGTCCATAGAAAACAAATCCTTGAAGATCCTGTAGTTTGCAGGTTAGTCCTACTCCTCTAGTGTGCACCCAGCAGCAGCAGCTGGGTGGGTCTCCGTCCTTTGTTCAGTCCCAGAAGAACAGTTCCAGAGGCAGGTGTTGGTTGCAGATAGACTTGAGACTAGAGACTAAAGACAAAATGGAGAATGGGCGATGGCCTTTTATCTCAGAGTCCTTGCCAGATCAAAATGAAGGTGGACCACATGGTCAGTCTGGGTAACTGGTCAAACAGGTTTCCTCTTGGGCCCACTGTAGCTAGGAGTCCCCTCCTGATGGGCCATTAACAAGACAGTAGTTTGCAGAGGCCCAGTCTGGGATTGCCTCAGCTCAAACAACTTGGAACATACATAAGACAAATAAGATCCCTAGATTCTATTACAAATATGATACCTACATATAAATCATTTAATCCTTCCTAGCACATTACAACCTTTCTATTGATACTAAACATGGCATATTACATATGGATTATTGCAAATATGAAATATCAATATGAAAAATAATCATAAACAGTCCCCTAGGCCCAGACAGCGTCACACCTTCTGGCTGATGTAATGGCCACCAGGAAAGCCACCTTCCAGGACAGCACTAGCAACGTGGCTGAGTCTAAGGGCTTGTACGGTGGCTCTGTGAGACCCCGTAGCACCATGTTCAGGTCCCACTGTGGGGTGGGGTTACGGACATGGGGAAAAAGTTTTTCCACTCCTTTTAGGAATCTATGCCAGATGTGGTGTGAGAAGAGTGGGACCCCATCTGTCGTTTGGTGAAAGGCCAAGATTGCTGCCAAATACACTTTCAGTGATGACAGAGAAAGGCCCTTCTCCCTTAGGTCAAGAAGGTAGTCTAAGATTGCCTGTACTGGTGCAGAGATAGGGTCTATGTTTTTAGCATGGCACCAAGCGGAGAAGTGGTTCCATTTTGTGATATAGGTGGACCTGGTGGAGGGTTTTCTGCTACCAACCAGGACCTTTTTAACCCTATCTGAGCAGTGTCTCTCTTGCTTGCTGAGCCAGAGAGCATCCAGGCTGTCGGAGGCCCAGGTTGGAGTGCCGAAGGCATTCTGAGTCCTATGTCAGAAGGTACACCCACTGTGGTAGGCAGAGTGGGGTCCTCACTGACATGTCTTGTAGGAGCAGGAACCAGTGTTGCCTGGGCCAGTCCGGGGCTATCAGGATGGCGAGTGCCTCATCTGTGCGGACCTTCAGAAGCACCCTGTGAATCAGGGGAATTGGCGGGAAGGCGTACATTAGGACTCCTGACCAGTTGAGAAGAAAGGCATTGCTGAGAGACCCCTTCTCCCGACCTCGGAGGGAGCAGAACCAAGTGCATGTGTGGTTCTGTGCTGTGGCAAAGAGGTCAATCTGAGGGGTTCCCCACCTGATTGTCAGTAGGGAGAAAGCCTCATTGTGGAGGGACCACTTGTGGCTCGCCAGCAGCTTTCTGCTGAGTGAGTCTGCTATGCCATCGTCCACCTCGGGGAGATGGGCAGCAGTTGGCGTGAAGTGATGGTCTACCACTAGTTGCCACAGCTTGGTCGCTTCCTCACATAGGGCTGAGGAGCAGACCTCCCTTGGCAGTTTGTGTAGAACACAGCTGCTGTGTTGTCTGAGAGAATTTGGACCACTCCGCCCTGGATCTGGTCCAGGAAGGTCATGCAGGCCAGTCTGATGGCCTTGAGCTCCCTCACGTTTATGTGGAGGAGACTGTCCTCAGGGCTCCTGGTGCCTTGCGTGGCTAGGCCCCTGGAAACGTGGGCGCCCCACCCCAGGTTGGAGGCATCCGTTATCAGGGTTACTGCAGGGTTGGACTCCCTGAACGTGATTCTCCCCATTGCAAAGTCGGGGTCCCATCAGATTTGGAGGGACTCCAGGGCATGCTGGGGTACCAAGATTACCTTGTCGAGGTGGTCCCGTTCTGGTCGGAAGCTTGTGGTGAACCAGAGCTGGAAGGGTTGCATCTGCAGGCAGGCTGTTCGGATTACCAGTGTGGCCGCTGCCATGTGCCCCAGGAGCTGCACGCATCTGTGCGCTGTGGTCAGCCTGGGTGCCTGGAGCTATGTAATGATGGTGCAGATGGACCAAAATCTTGACAGGGGCAAGGATGCGATGCCTTGCCGAGTGTCCAGGCGTGCCCCAATGAACTCTATGTCCTGACTGGGACAAAGCTTGGACTTTTCCAGATTTATGCAGAAGCCCAGGAACTCGCACAGGTTCATTACGACATTGACATTGTCTTGTACTTGTTGACTTGACTTGTCCACTATGAGCCAATCGTCCAGGTAGGGGTAAGATTCTTACACCCCTCCTGTGTAGGAATGCTGCGACCGGTGCGACACGCTTTGTGAACACCCTGGGAGCTAGCAATAACCTGAAGGGTAGGGAGGTAAACTGGTAATGGCGTCGTGCCACTACAAACCTTAGGAACCACCTGTGGTGGGGCCGGATGGCTATGTGGAAGTAAGCATCCTTTAGGTCGAGGGCTGCGAACCACAGTCCTGGGGACAGGGAGGGAATGATCTGTGGTAGGGTGATCATGCGGAATTTTATTTTCTTTATGTTTATGTTGAGGGCTCTGAGGTCTAGGATAGGCCATATATCCCCATTGGGTTTGGGGAGTAGGAAGTAGCAGGAATAGAACCCTTTGCTGCATTCCCTCTTGGGAACCTTTACAATGGCTCTGAGGAGAGTAAGTTTTGGCATTCGGCCTCGAGGTTTCCTAGTAGATTGGGGTTCTCTGGGATTATGGGAGGGGACGGTTTCCTGTCCTGGGGAGTTGAGAGGAACTGGATGTGGTATCCTCTTGTTACTGTGTCGAGGACCCACTGGTCTGAAGTGACCTGGGTCCACCTTGGGGTGAAGTGGCAGAGGCGGTGGGGGAGAACAGGGGCTGTGGAGCGCTGCCCTCGGAGGGACCGTCAAAAACGCTGTTTGCGGCCCAACAAGTGATCCAACCCTTCTCTGTGCCGTCCCAACTGGGAGGCGCCCAGCTTACCCCCTTTACCTGCCCAGCCTTTATCCTCGTCCAGGTCCCCAAGGTGGCACTGGGGAAACTGGAGAGATCTTGGGAACAGGTTCTGCAGCTGCAACTGTTGTTTTATTTGCTGTAGCTGCTGTTGTAGCTAGTGCGACTTCCAGGAACGTCTAACAGGTTGTGGAGTGTAGATCCTGAGGGGCCTCAAAGTGGCCCTCGGGTCCTTCATACCATGCAGCTTCACGTCTGTGGAAGATGCAAAAAGGTCAGGTTGTTCGAAGGGAACGTCCTGGATAATTTGTTGCATCTGTGTGGAGAGGCCGGAGTTCTGGAGCCAGGCCAAACGGCGCATCACCACTGCCGATGCCATTGTGTGTGCTGGTGTATCCACTGCACCCCAGGTTGCCAAAAGCGCGTCCCTGGATGCTCTCTCCCCCTCATCCAGCATCGCTTCGAAGTCTCTCAGGTGGTTCTCGGGGATGACCGATCGGAGATTCTGTAGGGCTTCCCACAGGTTGAAGATGTAGCGTGTCATCAAAGCAGAATGGTTTGAGATGCACAGCTGGAGGGCAGCCGAGGAGTAAACTTTCCTGCCGAGCAGGTCGAGCCTCCTTGCCTCCTTGTTCTTGGGAGTAGTGCTAGGTTGACCTTGTCTCTCCCTTTGGTTGACTGCGTCAACCACCAAGGACCCCAGGGCCGGGTGGTGAAACAAGAAGGGAAAACCTTCCTGGGAGACGGAATATTTCTTGTCCACTATTTTGGACACTGGTGGGAATGAGGAAGGCATTTGCCAGAGTTCCTGGACAACATGGAACACCCCAATGTGCAAGGGAATTCTGACCTTAGCCAGCAGGGCTCGACGACATGCATGAAAGAGGGAATCATCCTCCACCTGGATTACCCCTAGCTTGAGCTTCAGGTTCGCTGCCATGCAGCAGAGAAGGTCCTGTTCCATGCAAGGACCCCCTTTGCGGTTGGTGGACATGTCGATTAACCTCTCATGAGGCTATGAAGACGATGGGGCCCTTGATCTGCTTCGTTGTGTAGAATCAAGGTCCGGCTCGTCATCGGAGAATCTGAGGACTCTGGTGCAGGCAAACATGCGTACTGGGAGGAGGCGTCATCTGCCGTCGCATTCAGCCAGTGGAGAGTCCATTCATTGTGCGGGGACCTCGAAGGAGGCATAGGTGTTATGAGGGGGCCAGGTGTTTCCCCCGATGTGTGCCCACGCAGCGTGCTCAGTGACACAGAGCTTTTGCGGGCTCGCTTCTTCGGGCGCTCCTCCTGGGTAGAGAGGAAGGGATCCTCCGATGACGACCTGGATGACCTCCCCTCCAGATAGTCGGAAGTCCAGTACTGAGAATTCCTCAGGGAAGCAGTGAGGAGCCATAGAACTTGGGCCCGGTACCGCGTTCAATGGTGCCGGGTTAGAGAGAGGCGAGGAGGCCCAAGATGGTACTGGCATCGGTGCAAGTGTTAGCGGTGCCGAATCTGACATTACCGGAAGTGACGGTACCGCAAGTGGTGTTATCGGCGACAGTGCCGGGTCCAGCAGTACCGGGCTTGGTAGTGGTGCCAGGGTTGCCCGCGGTGCCGGACTTGTGGGAGGTGCCGGACTCGTAGGCAGTGCTGTGTCCAGTGGCGCCGATGCAGCCGGCTGCCTTGTGTTCTGCACTGAAGCCGGATTTGAGCACCCTTGGCAAGCTGGTGCCTGAGCCATGGCCCTGCTCGGGGCGGCTAGGTGGCTACCGGGGGACCAGCGAGGTTGGTGCCTGGAAGGTACTGTGGAGGGCCGAGATCTTGGGCCTGGTACTGGGGATCGGTGGGAAGCTTGAGCCCGGGCCGATTGAGGGTCTGGCAGAGTGCTGATGGCTCAGCCACTTGCAGGTGGAGCAGCTCCGGTCCCCGAAATGAGGCGGAGGCAAGGCTCCCTTTCCAGCCGAGTCCTCTGCTTGAAGTATCGGCAGATGGGGTAGTCCGCTGTGATGTGGGACTCACCCAAGCAAGCAAGGCACTTCTCGTGCGGATCATCCATTGGGAAAGCCCTGCAGCATCCTAAGCATGGCTTGAATCCTGGCATTTTGAATTTTGTGTGAAAGAACAGGCTCTTGTGTTTCACAAGATAACGCTGATCTGAACCGATGCTGATGGCGGAAAAAGGAACTGGGAGGGTCAGGGTCACGGTCACCTATATAGCTGTGGCCGCAGAGTGGAGGAGGCGTTGTCCGTGCGCCCTGACCTAACAGGCCAATGCTATAGACTTTCTGAGCTACCATGCGCTGCGGCACAGAGACGCCTGTAACTGAATGATGTGAGCAGCACTTGAAGGAGAAGGAGGCCTTTAAGCAATGCAGCAGGTTTGTTGATTGCCTCCTAATGACCCAATTAACCTGGAGTATGCCTGGCTAAATTAACCCAGGGAACAAGGATTTACTAATCCTGGGCCTAATATACACCCCCTCTACCACCTTCCTCTATCCATCAGGATTGACCCTGTCACAATTGTTTTTAATAAGAAACAACTATCATAAATGCCAACTGTTTTTGTATGCTAGCGATGAGCTTATTCTTTCCCTTAGACAGTTTGTCTTTGGTATTTATATGGCTTCCATTACTGTAGTATCTGAGTACTTCAGAGTCTTTAATGTACTTAGTTTTACACCACCCCCAGCAGATATGGAGGACCTCCTTAGTTTACATATAGGGACTGAAAAACAGATAGGTTAAGGGCCAGATTTTTTAAGTGTTTAGACATCTAAAGCTAGTTTGGCACTGTACCAGTTTTACACGAGGTCCTTCCTGTTTCTCCAGCTCTGCTCCCAAATACCACTCAGAGACTTCTGCTTTGTGTTCACACCAGTGCTCTTTCATCACCAGCTGCTTACACTGTGTACAGCTTCAAAGCCTCCAGGACTAGGGTTTACCAGATGTCAGGCAAAAGGAGAACATGTCCTCCTTTTCACCTTCACACCCTCCATCCAGCAGGCATTTTCAAAATATGATTTTGTCTGGCTTTTTACTTACAAGGGTTAAAGTATGCTGGAACAGCCTGGAACACCCTATTTTTAGGGGGAAGCGTTCCAGGGCTCCCTAAAAACAGAAAAATATTAAATTAATACTACATGTTCTCCATGTGTCCTCCAATGTCCTCCTTTTCATACTTCCCTGTCCTCCTTTCCATGCTTTGGTATCTGGTAACCCTATCCAGGACCCCAGAGCCTCACCACAGACCCAACAGTGGCTCACTCTTCTACAGTAGCTTCTCCCTCTCTGCCTAGGCTGCCCTGCTTTCAGCACCTTCCTGGTATCCTTTACGATGCCCACCTAATGAGCTCTGCAGCTGCTCACCATTAGCCCAGTCACTGCAGGCTCCCTCAGCTGGATCCCATTACCCCTTAATGAAGGCTCCAGAGACAGAGAGCTGACTCAGGCTGTTCTCACAGCACCTTGAGAGATTTTTAAAAGTGCACAAGCACCTTGGCCTAAATACTCCAAAAGTCTAGCCCTAAGTACAGTAGCTTGCCCACAGTCACATAGGAAGTTTGTAGTGATCTTCCAGATTCTGTACAAGTGTCCTTTGAAGAAGTTAGGATCCAGAAACAAACTTCATAGCCTCACAAATAACTAAAATGAGTTTACCACAGGCAAATTCTGTCATAGTATAAGTAGATCTGGTTTCAATCAGGTTAGAAAAACAAGACAACACAGCTAAACTCCTATTAAACTGGAATATCACTTTGCACCTAGAAATCTTAAATTAGATATCCTGTTTCTTCTTTGTTTGGATTTTACATTCAGTTGTAGGCACTGTTGTTAATGTATTTGTTTGAATTCTGCTTTGGTTCAGAGCAACTAGAATTCTATGAAGCAGTCAGAGGTTTAAATAAGTGTGTGTGTTTTGTTTAAACTTACTCTATGGTGAACTTTTGTTACATGTAGATTAAAAATTAAGAGAAGTGCAGAAAGTAAATTATGCCCTTCAGAGCCACAAAGAAGGAAGTAGTTATGTACTTCATAACCACAGGAAAAAGTAAAATAAATCTAGAATTAAAGTTTATTAACAAACCAATGTAATAAGGCTGAACAATTTGAGCTGTCGGATGCCAGCCATTACATTTTCTCTTGTGTGATGCATGGCAGCTCAAAACAAAGACTGCATATTATGCTAATATTATTTAGCCTACTCAGTATCCATGACATCATATCCTGGTGAGTCTAGGCTACAACAAAATTATCCCTCACAGAGAAGAGAAAGAATTAAGGTTAATGAAATTGCATCTTGGCACCATGGTTAAGTAAAACACATCTCTGACTAGAGTACTGAATAGTATTTGGGATATTCATGAGCTCTTCTATGGGCTCTCTGATTCACATTAGCATGTGTAACACAGCATCACTCTGTCAAAGGACACTTTTTCTGCTTAACAATATAACAAGAGATTTACTGTGATTGTTGGATAATAGAGTCCAGCTACTTAGACAGATTTTTGGATTGTGGACAATGTAAAAATGACACTTAAGGCCAATTTTAAAAATAGCTCCAGAATTACAGCTGTCATTTTTAAAATATGACCCTAAAGGTATGAATAAAGCCTGGATATTTAGCATTAAAACTGTCTTTCCTTTTCAATTTGCCTTATGTGCCTGTGGTGTTTAAAGCATCTTCTGATTTTATGCAAGACAAACTTCTTCTTTCCAACTAGGAGCTATTTAACTTATTTAAAATAAATGAATAGATTTATGCCAAAAGTCTATGCATTGTTTCTAATATAGGGTCTGGTTGCTGTTACTCTTGCTCATGCTGAGTAGTAGCTTACAATCAGTGGACCTACTAAACCACTGAGGGCAAGGATCATGTTTTTGTAGTTTTTTGGTTTTGCTTTGGTTTTTTTGGTCTATGGTGTTCAGCAGCATATGAAAATGATCCTCTCAGCCCATGTAGAGCACGGGGATAGCAAGGCTCGCATTAGTGCTCTAAAAATAGCTGAACAAACAAGTAGTCCTGGGGCATTTTAAAGACTAACAAATGTATTTATCACATGAGCTTTTGTGGGAGAAATCCCACTTTGTCAGGCACTTGAAGATGGTTGAGTGTCTGACAAAGTGGGATTTTCTTCCACAACAGCGATAAATAAATTTGTTAGTCTTTAAAACTGCCACTAGACTCCTTGTTTGTTTTGCTGAACTAGACTAACATGGCTACCCTTTGGAACTAAAAATACCTATATTGTTCTTTGATGTTGCAACTTGGTCTGGAGCTTGAACTCTGAAGCCAGAGGTCAGGGGGTTGCCTTCAAAATCTGGACTTCAGCCCAAGCCGTAACTTCAAAGTGCTGTCTATACAGCTTTTTAAAGAGCACTAGTGTGAGTCTGTTGATCAAGGCTGGAAAGTTTGCTGCTGTGGGTTATGTAGACATATCTCTAGGTACTATAATAACTCTGTGGCTGTGTTCACATAGCACTCTTATTTCAAAACAACAGAGGTTGTTTCGAAATAAGAAATACCCTGTTCACACGATGCACGGTTGTTTTGAAACAACGTCACCCATTGTTTCGAAACAACGGCATTGTTTTTAAACAACTTAAACCCCATGTGGGGACGAAACAATGTTGTTTCGACACGATTGTTTTGAAACAATGCCGTCCGAACATGTTGTTTCGAAACAATGGTGACTTGTTTCGAAATAACTGTTGCCTGAAACTGCTATTTCACTTTGAGCTTTTTTCCTTAATTCGAATTAACAAACTGTTAATTTGAATTAAGTTATTTCGAAAGAAGGCATTATTTCGATACAAGTTATTTCGACACAACTTGTATCAAAATAATGCCTGTGTGTGAACACAGCTTTTGAGTATGTCAATTGTGTAAGTTAATACTTTGCAAGTAAAGGTGATAAAATTGGGTCCATACTTAATTTACACATTTAATATTTTGTATACTCTACATAGTATTAATTACAGGAGAACATCTGTGTCCCTTCTAGTAATCCTTGAATCCTGGATGTTGATGCTTCCTAATGTATCCTGTACTGTATAGTAACAGCTAAAGATATTGATACCAGAGGACTTAGTGACCCCTTCTGGGCCTACATTTAAAAGGAGTACATTGTTATATGATACTAACTACTTTAACTATTTTTTAGAAAACAGTAATGCTTTTAATTTCTCATAGTAAATTTGACACTTCAGTACAAGCTCTCTAGTACAATAATACTAGTATCAATAAAGAAGAGTCTAAATATGGATGGACAAGTGAGACTGGTGGTCTGGCAATAGTGTTATGTGCTATTATGGGTGGATTCTGAGTGTGAGCTAGTATTACCCGGCCCTTGCACTTTTAGTCTAGTTCCGAGGGCCAAAAATACGCAGAAATATAAGAAAACCTCACATTCTCTGTAATCACCTTTCTGACTCTTTCAGGAATAGTAAAACAAGCAAAGAGTCCTGTGGCACTTAAAGACTAACATAAGCTTTCATGGGAGAAAAATCCCACTTTGTTAGATGCTTTGAAGCGTCTCCCACAAAAGCTTATGCAATAAATACATCAGTTATTCTTTAAGTGCCACAGGACTCCTTGCTTGTTTTGCTGAACTAGTCTAACATGGCTACCTCTTTGGAATTCAGGAATAGTGTTTCCTAAAGGATCTATGGCCACCTCTCCCTAAACAGTAAAAAAATCATCTGAAGGAAAGGATGGAGTGGGCTGGAGGGAAGAGTAGAAAACCTTTGGACTCTGAAAAGGTCTACATCACTAAGGGCTAGTTTACATTTAAAACTTACAATGGCACAGATGTATTGATACAGCTCTGTTGGTATAACAGCACTTGTTTACCCATGATATATTGATGGGAGAGAGCTCTCCAAGAACCATAATAAAGCCACCTACATGAATGGAAGTAGGTATGTTGGTGGGGCAGTGTCTCCTGCTGACATAGTGCCACCCACACAAACACAATGGCAAAACTTATGTCACTGAGGGGATATTTTTTTCACCTCTTTGAGGATGAAAATTTTGCCAGCATAAATGCTGTGTAAACAAGGCCTAAGAGAAAACATGGGGTTTAGTAAATGCCCAAAGAAATAAAAGAAAATGAACATATAAACTTATGCTCATCTCTATGGCTATGTCTACATCTAAAACCTTAGTTCAGACTTCAGTAATTCAAACTTAGCTCAAACTAAGTGCAGTTTTTTAGTTCAAACTAATTTTTAGTTTGAGCTAACTGTGCTTTTTTTAGTTTGAACTTTTTAGTTCTAACTGAAAAAGCGCGGTTAGTTCAAACTAAAAATGAGTTTGAACTAAAACTCTACACTTAGTTTGAACTAACCACTAGTTTGAACTCATTTAGTTTGAACTAGCATGTCTCCATTGGGCTAGTTTGAACTAAACTCTGAAATAAGTTTGAACTAAGCAGTGAGTTTGAACTAGTTCAATCTAACCTTTGATTAGTTTGAACTAAAATATTTTTTAGTTCAAACTAGCCAAAGGCTTGTGTAGACATGGCTCAAATTAGTCTAGTCTGGACTAATTTTGTAGTGTAGACATAGCCTATAAGTAACTAACTGATGATGAGGCAGGTCCTAAATTGAATTATGTAGCTAACAACAATGACATTTTTCATGGCCTTGATGTATACTGTAGAAGCTGAATTAGAATTTGGTTTGAAGAGGATCTTTTTTGTGAAAGAAAGAGTTTTCTTAGATGAGAGGTCAAAGGCATGCAAATTAACTAGAACCACAGCAGGATGATATTACTGTTATAGTATAAAATATAAGAAATCAGTGAGGGATATAAACCCAGTTTTGGGAGGATATGAACCAGTGATTATGTCAATTAGCTAAAAGTACGTAAAACAACAGGTCACATGTGGAGCTGTGAAATACAAAGAATTAATATATACATGATACATTAATTTTTCTAGTCAGACCAACACAAACTATCCTCAATTTGCTTTGCTGATCATAGTATTTAACGATAATAAATATGGGGATGAGATAATCTTATCAAATTTCTAGTAAGCTATTTCACACTACATTTTAACAAATGGAAAGTTGGATACACCTACCCCAGAGGAACTAAAATGTTTAATCTTTGTTATCAACAATAAATTTAAATATATTTTAATTGATTTTAACTAAAAAAGGAATAGTATAAAATTACAGCTAGCTAAATAGGGCTAATTAAAATTTAGGATATGGGGAAAAATGGTTAATTTAAAATAACAGTATCCAAAATACTGTATACACTCAGTACATTACTCATATATATACCTAATATACTTTGCTTATTTTAACTGCCAAGTTTCAAAATGTTGTTTGGAGAGGTGCAAATAAAAGCTTCAAATTTCATTTGATAAAATATATATCCATTGTACTACCAAAAGATGAAATATTTGGGAATATGAAGGCAGACTTTGATTCATTTACCACTAGGTCAATTATTTAAAGATTAAACAAAAAATTCCAGGAGGCGTTTAACATAGCATAAGGTAATAAAGCATTGAATCTATCTGCTTTGAAGTGTTTTTCTGAAGACTCACGCTAGCAGATTATGCTTTTAGCCAGATGCTGTAGATGTGTATTAGAATTCAAAATAGGATTTTTAAAAGTGCTCAGCTTTTACTTCGCTCTGCTCCCTTTGAGATCACAGTTAGAATTCTCACTGTACTTCTGAAGGGGCAGACTTGGCCAAAGCTAAATGCCTTTCAAGATCTTACTCTTAATAATCTTTAAACACTCACCTAATAACAGGGCTTCTTTTTTTTTTTTTTTTTAAAAAGCAACTATGCCATAAAATAAACAGATATCTCCGCAATGTAAATAAAGCTTGTATTTCCCCTGGGACAAAAATGTTTCTGCAGAACTCCAGTGTATGTGTTAAAATTACTATTTAACTCAGGACACAACTTGACAAGCAATATAAGACTTTGCAACTGCTGTTGAACAGGAAAATGTTAAAAACAAAAGCAATAAACTTTATTTGCCAGGAAGATGGAAAAGAGACTCAGCCTACCAGCAATCTCAACCCAAGACCATTTAATTTAATAAGAGACTCTCAGAGCTCTTACACAAGTACTTCTTACTTACACAAGAGTTAGGTCAGTTTGACCGCATCACTCAAGGGTGTGGATTTTTCAGCAGATCCTACAGAGGAACACGTCAGCTTATCAGCCAATATTGACTTTCACCATACTGTTGCATTTGTGTAGCTGGATATGGTGTCTTCTGTTTAACTTCCACCTTACTTTTGATCTTGCATTGCTCCTGTTCTTTATTGCTTTTCAGCCTGGAATAAATTCTGCCATTGTACAGACTCTCTATCCCTCTTTCTTGATGCAATGCTGTCAAAAACATTAGCATTCTATTTACAGCGCTGAGTCTCTATTTTGCTGATTTGCAATTCTGTCATACATCTCTATTGGCATGGCTGATCCTGACACCAGCAGAATGATCTTATTCCACCATGCAAGTATGACAGAGGAAGCTTAGAAATGGACCTTTGTTGATTGAATCCCAAATAGCTCATGTAAGGGAACAGGTGGAGGAGAGGATGTTCTAGGTGTTGCTTGGGGTGGGTTGGGGAAAGGAATATAACAGAGTGAGAGATTCTGGGACCTTGCAGAGAAGTAGGTGACTCTTCTATTGAGTAACCTGTCATTTAATAGAGACACACAGGTATTTTTGCTGGGCAACTTCAAGATTTGATCAGTTTTGTCTAGCTAATACTGACCCAGGACAAATAAGAGTGACTGGAATATCTCTGAGGCAGAAAGGATGACGTGAAGGTGAGTGAAGTGGCAGAGAATGAGGGATAGAGCTTGGAGGAAAAATCCTAGGAACAGCTAGGGTGATGAAGGAGACAGGTTAAGCTGAGATGTATGTTTTGCTGTTGATGTTTGAGTTACCAAAAGAGTCACACTATAGCAGAGGCTAAACCTAGATGAGCTGCAGTGACTGAGGGTAGGTCTACACTGGCAGGATTTCAGCAGCAGTCAAAGGATGATATGCAAAGTACTTAAAATAACTTGTGCATCTCCCATAGACTGCCTACTGCCTTGTTACCACAGTGTCTTAACTGTGCTAGTCAAAGTAAAATGACCTCCCTTTGACTCAGTGCTACTCCAGCTGCCAGGGTGGTCTTCAGCAGTCAACTGCCTGATCAGCTGAGTGGGTCTTCATAGACTCAGTCAGTTGATTGGAAAGATTGATCTGATGGCAGCAAATTTGCTGCAGTCAATGAAGACTAGCCCTGGGATCTTCATAGTAGTCTTAAGGTAGTTCAATTCTTAAATCTCATCAGCATTCACTGGGAGCTGGGGCTTTGATTCCCCTCACTCCTTTGAAAATCACAACCATTCTTCTAGATGAAGGGGAGAACTATCCCGTATTTACAATATACATAATATTTTGGAAAAAGTATCCAATGAGATCTTGTGACAAAACGAGAGCACCTGGGGTTTTCTACCCTTGAAATGCTACAGTAGGACATTACCTATGTTGTTAGGAGTTCTCCTCTTGACATAGGTAATTAACCTCCCTAAGAGGCAATAGCTAGGTCAAGGGCAGAATTTTGCCACCAACTTAACACTGCCTACACCAGAGTTGGGTCAGTTTGACTGTCTTGCTCAGGGGTGTGGATTCTTCACACTCCTGAGTGATACAGTTATAGACCTAACTTCCTAATGTAGAGATGAAACCTAAAGCTGACTTGTCCCCAGGTGGGCCAAACTGAGGAAATAATAGATTAGGTGCCACATGATTAACCAATGAACATGGTGATTCAGCTAAAAGAGAGAAGGGAAGAAGCACAAGCTAGTGGGTGAAGTCTAGAAGGACTAACGGAGCCTAGGGTCTCACAGGTTAGAACTATTACCCTGTGCCTGGAGAGAATGTAAAAGCCTTATGCTATAGTGAACCTGCACTTGAATAGCATGTTGTAAATAAAGTACATGGCTATGAACTTTACGTAGAATTCTGTGAGTAATATTTGCTGAGATAAATCCTGGTGAGGGAACCTGCCCAGTGATAGACCTTAAATACGGTAATCCTTTTGACATGTGTGATTGGGATTTTTTTTTATTTTAATTGCACCTTGCTATCTTGGGACCAATTCCTGCCTTGCAAAGCCTGTGAGGCCAGTTAAGTTATAAGTCAGTGCAGCATTTGTCCTGGTAACTTAGTCAACATTTTATTTTATGCATTTAATGTTAAGTCTGATAGATTTTATTAAGTGAGAAGTTTTGGTCAAGAACACAAATAATTAGAATTTTACCTAAGCTGGTGCTCCTTTTTTAAAAAAATTCTTAAATATTCACACTCACTAAAAGCATTAAAACAAGCTGCAGTCTATTCTGTTCTGTTCTGTTCCAAGAATATGTCAAGCAGTTGGATATCGAACAGTGTGCAATAGTGCAGACTTAACTCAGATGACTAAAGAAAATGTTATCATTAGTTCAGTGAGCAAACAGCATTAGGAGACAGAAAACACTTAGTGGAAGCCAGTAGTATTAAGTCATTACTTACTGGTCACAATCATGTTGCAAGTCACTTCCAAAAATATCAATACTGAAGGTAGACCTGACCAAAAAATAAAATCTAGTATATCGGAGTAAGAGGGCAAAAATGAAGTGGCAGACATTTTTGCCCACTTGCACCCCCCAAAACTAGAAGACTGAAAGTTTTGAATGAAGGAATTGATTATTTGGCTCTTCCCTAATCAGTGTACATGGAGCACTGAGGAAAGTATATAAGGATGTACATGCATCATGTTGGTTTTTAACACAAAGTGTTTGCCATGCATTCCAAAAAATTCTAAGCATATGGAGAAAATATGGTTCTTTTATACCAATGTGCAGAAACTGTGTCAAATTATAACTTTTTAATAGCAATCACTGTGCATGATACCAGAATCTATACATTGCCACCCAGCAGCAAGACTTAAGAACTCAAAATTAAGATACATGATCTCCTGCCTTAATTCCAGTGTAATATTCCATCAAGTGTGTTGTGCAGTGATAAAAACACTGTTGAGGCTTAGAAAAATGACATTAGATAGATGTAGACACTGGTCAGGGAGTTGTATATAATTAAAATATATGCGCCCAAGTACTGAGTATGTAAATTTAAAATGTATTCAGAATTCATTTGAAGAAACATCATTACTGAAGAGCATCTAGTTTTTCAAGTGAGACATCATATACCATCTAATAAATACCACTCATGGATATCATAGATCTACATCTAAGGTTTTTGTAACTGGCTTGAAATCAGTAAATTCACACTCACACAATCCAGTTTTTCCTCTTTTCTAATAAATCCAGCCCTACAAACAAACAAAACATAGACAAAGACAGGGCATCACAGGGCAGATCATCAGCTGGTATAATTTCAATGGAGCTGTAACGACTTACCCCAGGTGAAGAGTTGCTTCCACATATGCAGTTTGCACAGTGTGAGCTATCTCCCAAAAAGCTCATCAATAAATAAAGCCCATATCACAGAGTCCCATTAGTATCACAAAGGCCTTAGTCCTGCAAAGAGAACTACATAGGCAGATCCCTGTCCCTAAGTGCAGTCCTATTGCCTGCTCAGGGCCAAATTCACCTTAAATCTCACGTGAGGCCTTAAATGGTAAGAGTACCTTTACTGTGTGCCACAAGGAACATCCTCTCTTATCTAGTCCAAGAGTTGGAAACCCAAAAATTAAGAACAATTTTTAAAAAATTCCTTCAATACCCATGTGTTTTGAGAGCCTCAATGAGTGTAGTCTCCTGGTAGGGGTGAGAGAGCTGGGCCAATGCAACTGACACATGTTCCCCTGGTGGAAATGGGGGGGGGGAGCCCAGAACTAGTAGCAGGCCCCCCTGCAGGGTACCTTGGTGGTAATAGGGAGCCCAGAGCCTCGTGTGGGCCGTACACAGGGTCCTCTGATGGCAGGGGGGTGACAGAGCTAGAAGTGGTTTGTCCGCAGGGTGCCCCAGTGGTGGGCTTCCCTGGAGCTGGGGCATGGGCCACACACATGTTCCTTCAGTGCTGGGGTGGTGGTGCCCAGAGCCTGGAGCCGCAAGAGGGCAGCCAAAGAACCTCATGTGGCTCCGGAGTAGCGGGTTGCAGACCTCTGACTAGGCTTTTCCAGAGAGCTGGGAAGCATTTTGTTGCACCCTTTCAAACAGCTTTTACTTACCTCAGAAAAATGTTCATATATAGTATTTATAAAATGTGATGTTCAGAGAAAATCTTTGGAGAAGTGAAAAATAATTCCATGAATCCCTCAAGTACTTAAAAAAGTGTATTAATACTGTAACTTCTTTTTGCAAACATTTTGTGTAGACATTTCCATTGCTGTAGATGGACTGAATTCAGCTGTGGTGTATAGCTACTGATGTATATGCAACATCAGGGATCAATTTGGCATGATATTTACAAACTAGAATCCAAATGAGAAGCATTGTTAATCCTTACTGATGAAAGGCAGTGGTTTCCTTAGCAATGAGAATGACATGAAAGCCCTCAAAAGAGTGTTTCTTTCTATCTTCTGGTGGTCTTCTTCCAGTAAAATGATTTGTTTACCTACTTGCATCAAGAATGAGATACTTAATGTCTAGCTTGAATTGATATTGCAGAGAGAATGGATTAACTGTTTGTTCTTAGTGCTAAGCCTTAAGTAAACTCTAGAAGGTCACCTCTGTCTACATTTAGAAACATGAATGAATTTTTAATGTTATTATTCAGTTTCCTTCTTGGTGCTACGCATACAGAGTTGCAGTGATAGTAACTTGTCACAGCTCTGAAATAATCAGTGTGGACTGGTGTCCTTTAGCATGGTGTCTGTTCTGATATTGGTTGGTCACATGAATGAGTTTCATTGTAAAACCACAGACCTTAAATCTAGCACAAGGAGGGCAGTTTGATTATTTTAAAACTTTTATTGTGGTAGCACCTACAGGATCCACTCAAAACCTCATTGAGCTACATGCTGTAGAAACAGAACAATAGATTGTACGTACTTGAGGGTGGAGTCTAAGGCTAAGTCTGTACTGATGGTGGCAAAATCACTGCTGTCACATGATCATCCAGCATAGATTGACTGGTCTGTGTAGACATGCTCTATTGATCTGGAATTCACTCTAACAACTCCAGCCCTGGAACTGTAGTATCAGTAATTCGACCAGAAGGCATTTCTAGTAGGCTTTTCATAGTGTGTACTTGTTAAGTTGTTGGGAGATATGCAAGGTATTTTACGTATCTTGTGAATCTCCCATTGACTGACACCAAAAAGTGAGGCAAGTATATGCATGCCCAACTATGGAGACCCCGCCAACTTGCCCCTTCCCAGGCTTGGGATTAGTCCAGGAACTGGAGGGGGAAGACCCTATGATTTTCTGGGTCCCAGAAAAGAGAGGGTATTGTCACCCTTGTTAGCAGGGGGACGGTCTTGATTTGGGTAACAGAGGGTTTTGATCCTGTGTGTGTGACCCCAAAAGGGCTTTTTATAGGAGGTGGGACAAGATGAGTAACAGTCATTTTCCTTTTTATTGACAGTGTGAGGAATTACAGACAAGAAAATGCTTAAGTATAAGACAGTTAGAAGTATTAGTCTATGACAATTCCAAGGTAAAAGCAAAAGATTAGCAAAAAGACTGCATCAAGCTAATACTGGCCAGGTCTATTTCTATTTAGTTCCCTATTTGACTGTGTTTAGTTTCTATCTCTCTGCTGTTCAGTTTGCTTAGTTTCTACTTTAGTCTATATTCTTAACCAGTCTGTGAGAGCCATGCCTGTTCTCCAAAAGCTGGGTCTTTTGGTTCAGGTTACTGATACTCTCTTCAAGTCAGCCTGAAGATCACCCACAGTCAGGTTTTCGGGGAGCTCTGAAGTCTACTCACAGTCAGGTTTTCGGAGGGTGCGTGCCACACCGTTAGGCCGGGGGGCTACAATTTTATACTGTTTTTCAAATGTCACACCAGACTTTGACATTTCCGTCAAGATCCCTTTTAGGGGCATCTGAGCCAAAACCATGCTTCCTCAGTAAGTGAGAGAAGGCCGCTTGCTCAGTAAGTGAGCCAAAACCGCTTCCTCTATAAGTGAGTGAAAACCACGGTTTGCTTAGTCTATCTGGCTTGTCTTAGGTTTGATATGCTGACATGGTTTCTTTCTTAGGGTGTCTGACTTTCAGCTTACCGGCCTAGTTATTTTGCTCAACCATTGTTTAAGACAGACACTAATTGATTAATTGCAATTTAAGACAGGCAGTATAGACTAGTGCTAATTAAACAGATCAACAGACGTTAGGGGGTAAAAAAGGGTGTTCATACATGCAAAGTGAACAGTGATAGTTTGCAAAGATCATGGTAGTCCCACAATATTTTTTTAAGCCTATCTTTTAATGTACAACTAGTTAGATCAAAATCAGGCCTGTAGGGTCTTTTTTCAGCCACTAATCCTTATGAGGGTACTTCAGTCGCTAATTGGCTGGAATGCTACCATAAGACTTGGAAATCTCTCTCAAAGTACCCCATCTTGGTATGTACTTCATTTTGGTATGCATACTCCCATATCTCCAACAATCCAGTATTTTCAGCCTGACACTCAAATCCTTGTCTCACAAAATATAGCTAATATTTATATTATTCAGTAAGTTTATCCATCACAACTACAGATATACATGTGTATGAACTATGTTCTACTACATACTTACTGGCTGAATGCAGATGACTGTTTTTTGTTATGTTTTCACAAAAGTCTCTTTACACTGTCAAAATAGCATGAAAGAACCTCTTTATAAATGAGAATCAGTTCATTAGTGTTTGAGCAAATTTAGGTGCTTATAAAAGTGACATATTAATGACAATGATTGAAATCAAGGCAAAGTGGACTGGGACTATGTGTATCCCCTTGCACTCAGTTATTTAGTATATCTCAGTTTTGATCTGCAGCATCTCTTCTGATTCAGTTCTGGACTAGTGCCAGGCAAGAATTGTGCCACACTTTGTGATCAGTATGTGATGTTGCAACATTCCAGTAACGTAAGCCTTCCACTAGGTAGCATGATTTCCTTTATTTATTTGGTTATATCCCGCAGCTATTATGTCTTTCAAAAAGCTATCAACCCTTCTTTGCAGAGAACGGTTGACTCTTCTCTCTTCTAGTGGTCAGTGGAGCCAAGTGCTGACCATTTTGGCCCTGCTCCTAGAGAGACCAGATGTTGTGATTTTATAGAGACAGTCTTGATTAGTTAGGGGTTTGTCGTATATAAGCACATATTACTGCATTACCCCAATTCCATCCTACTTTTTCGCACTTGCTTTCTGATCAGTGTATCTGGTCATATTGACTTCATACACTTAAAGCTAAGCATGTGCCTAAGGGCATAGCTGGACTGAGGCCAAATAACTCAAAGGAAAGAGCCCTCAAACTCCTTTTAATATCAGTGGTTTTCTACCTGATTTACATGTGGTTAAGGTCACAGGTGAACCAGGCCAGAGTAATGGAAAAGCAAAGTTTCCTGCCCCTCTAGGATTGTCCTAATTGTATATTACAACAGGAGCAGGGGTGATCACAATACAGAAGACTGCACTATTTTTTTTTACAATAACTGTTTTAAGTTATACATAATTTCCTGTCAATTTCACCCCATCAGAATAGGAAAGGTTCCCAATCTTGAGATCTCTTTTAGGGAATCTTTCTTTTTTGAAAGTTTAAGCAAAAATAGCATAGGTGCTTTTGAGTACAAGTGAAAGATAAATTTTCTTATTATACAAAATAAAGCTTAAGACTTAAGTTTAAAAAAAACAAAAAATAAACAGCCCTAGTGCTGAAATGAAGAGCAGAAATTTAAGGTTTTTGCACAGGACTAGCCCTTACTGGGGAAAACTGTGTTTTATTGTGTTCTAGTAAAAACTGGTTTTGATTTAATTGAGTTATGATAAGGCTTTGAAAAATGTGCTGCAAGATGTACAAAATACATATTTTTTAACTTCAGTTGTGTTTTTTATAATGATCACAAAACATTTTGAGCAACTGGACAATGTTCTGTGAATATGTCCATATTCATTTAGAAATGTACTGAAATGTGCTGGCAATTTCCAGTGCATTAACTTGATTAACAGTGTGTGGTAAATGAATCAGGAGTTCAAAATATTGAAAGCAATGAGGTTGCACAGGTGTAATTGGAGGCAAGACTTGTCCCATAGAGTCTTCATTACTACTGATGATGAACAAACCAGAAAGAATACAGTGGGATTTTCCAGCCTCTGGAAGAGCTTGCAACGTGACCATTTGGGGAACGGGGGGGAGGAAATCTTTCTACTTCTATGTTAAACAAATTTGAGCTGGAAGTCAATGAGATTCAATAAATATGGGACCTCCTTGCTGTTGTAGAAATGAACTTTAAAATAATGTTCCTAAACAGTATTCACATTCTAATACCTCCCATAACATTGGTGCCTGTTACTGGCAGAGAAGTTCCTTTCATCATTCATCAAATGGTAGGTCAACAGGCGCACTTTGATCTGAGTCAGTTCCTGAGCCACTTCTTAGAGACTGATTGCATGATATGAACAGAGTAGTTCCATCTATAAAGCAAGGTTTCTTATTAAAGTATGAACCCTACAAATCCAAAGGGATTCTTAAATGTTATCACCAATAGCCCTCTCTGAATCTATGTGCTCTGACTCCAATCAGTTTGGAGCAGACTCCCAGGTTAGCTAATTTCACATTAAATCACTGATCTCAAGGTCTATAAGTCAGAGGTGCTTGCTTCTGGGTTGTTCATCTTTTGTATTGCATTTAAAGGAGCTGAACTGGTGACAGGCCAAACCTGTTACAAAGAGTGTCTTTCACAGTCAATAGAAGTCACTAAACATAGCATCTCTTTTCATTCTTTTATCAGCAATCTTTAACTGACAGTCTCTTTTTCCTGTAGATGGACTTCAGCTTAGAAGTCCCTGGCATGACATTCTGAAAACATAGTTGTTGACCTTTCCAGACTTAGTTCTATATTTTCTTCTCTAGACTCAGAAGTCAGCTTTTGATGGTTTTGAACTGCATCATTAATCATACAGATTTTCAGGCAGTGGCTACACAATTTTTAAAAAAGTTTGTAATGGTTTCCTTTACATAAAGATCAAAGCATTCTCCAGCTATTTTGCTCTTTCATAACTTAGTTTTTCATTTAGTCTCCTAAATTTGTATTCTATTCTCGTTTGATCACTAGCTCATGAGGAAATTTAGATACACTGTATTCCCCTTTTCCCCATTCATTTACAGCATCTTTATATTTCCTAGTATTTCCAGGCTGTAGATGCCAACTGTTCTTTTTGGCCATTTGCTGACACTATAGTATATATTTCTGCTGCAGTCTTTTTCCTATCTACTCTATAAAAATCAGTATTACTGGGGCAAGTGGATGGTGCGAGGACCAACACATTAACAGCTGCTGAGACTATTGTGGTCATTAAGGTGACATAGCCTTGATGAAATGCCTCCACAGCCAAGCTCTGGTGTCCCATGGAAGATTATTTACTTATCACATTGCAACTTCCAAGCTATAAACGCAGAACATTGCATTTCGGACTGGGCCCCAGATGTGCCACTAAGCAATACTAATGTTAAAGATCAGATGCTGGTGCCATTTTCAGCATATAATATAAATGTAATGTCCCCTGTGGAGATCTTTCTAGCTTTAGATACCAGAACTGCTGCTCTGCCCATGGCTGATTTGAACTTCCAGCCTTCCCTGAAGTAAACAAACTGAACTCCCTGAACTTTACTGTGTATTCAAAACCAGACCTAAAAAACCATGGATCCCTCTGCTCTGCATAGACATTAACAGTCTCTTGGCTTTTATAGTAAGAGGTTCATGCTAGTGTCCTTCATCACCGTTTCCCATCTTCCTAACACTGCATCGTTGCAACAGTGCCTGAGTTGTCTGCCATCTTTGTAGCAGGAGTGGCTACATTTCAGTGCACTTTGGGATCCTTTGGGATGAAAGGGGCTATATCAGGGGTCTCAAACTCAAATCACCACGAAGGCCACATGACTGCTACAGGGCCACATGATGACTAAGTGAGCCTGAGGGCCTCACCACTAAAACCTTTTCATACAATGATATTGCAAATATCAGTAACGCTAGTGTCATTGCGGGCCACAGGAAATAGCTTTAGGGGCCGCATGCAACCCACAGGCAACATGCTTGAGACCCCGGGCTATATGTAGGTATTGCCTTCAGATGAAGTAGACTCCCAAGTCTAAAGCTATGCCGACTTGGTGTGGCGATCTGCTCCTCTCCAGCTGTGGCTAGGTCACAACAGTTAAAGAACCTGATGCAGTCTAAGCTGAGAGTATGTCTTTTAGTTCAGGAAGGTGAGGCTTATGTATTAAGATCCAGAAGTCACAGGTGCTGGTCCCTGGCACTGATGATTGACTTTGGGGCATTGGTGTTACAAGTGATAGGGAACTGAACAGGGAAGACCCAGGAGCTTGGGATGCACTTCCCCAGCAAGGGTGACTACATAAAGTCAATTTCAAAAGGGATAGCCATGTTAGTATAGTCCAGTAAAAAAACAACAAGGAGTTGTGTGGCACTTTAAGACTAACAGATTTATTTTTTGCATGAGCTTTTGTGGGAGAAAATCCCACTTCCTCAGATGCTTCGAAGATGGGTGAACTTACCGAAAGGAATGAAACTAAATGCAAAGGGGTGTAAAACATAGGATCAGGTCATAAAGTAACAGCAAATCAGAGCAGTTTACAGGCTCAAAGCATGGGAAGCCTGAAGTCAAATTACCCTTTGTAATGGGAAAAGAACCCATAGTTTTGACTGAGTCTTGCTTTCACAGAATTTAGCTTGCATATTAATTCGAGTTCAGCTGTTTCTCTTTGAAGTCTTGATGTCCCAGGTACATCTCTAATGACAGTCGTTAACAAATCCATCAATTGAGCGATTAGGAAGATGGAAGTGCTCAGCAACTGGTTTCTTTGTTCTTTGATTTCTGATATCAGCTCTGTGCTCATTCAGTCTCTTATGGAGCGATCGTCCTGTTTGTCCAATATATAAGGTGTTGGGGCATTTCTTGCACATGATGGCATAGACCACATTAGTAGATGAGCAGGTAAATGAGCCTTTGATGGAGTAGCAGGCTTGATTAGGACCTATGATGGTGTCTGTTGTGTAGATATGTGGGCAGACTTGGCAGCGTGGTTTTTTGCAGGGGTATGTGCCTGCTTCAATGTTCCTGTTGTTAGATCTCTAGTTGCTGTTGAGTATCTGTTTAAGATTAGGGGGCTGCCTATAAGCAAGGAGTGGTCTGTCTCCTAATGCTTGAGAGAGTGAGGGATCATCTTTTAGAATAGGCTGTAGGTCCTTAATGATCTGTTGCAGAGGTCTGACTTGAGGATTGTATGTGGTGACTAGTGGTGTTCTGTTGTTTTCTTTCTTGGGTCTCTCCTGTAGTAGATGACTTCCGGGAACCCGTCTAGCTCTGTCAATTTGTTTTCTTACTTCCCCAGGTGGGTACTGTAGTTTCAAGAATGCTTGATAGAGATCCTCAAGATGTCTGTCTCTGTCTGAGGGATCAGAGCAGATGCAGTTATATCTTAGGGCTTGGCTGTAGACAATAGATCTTGTGGTGTGTTTAGCATGGAAGCTCGAAGGATGTAGGTAAGTATACTGATCAGTAGGTTTTCGGTATAGGGTGGTGGTGATGTGTCTATCCCTGATCTGTACTGTAGTGTCAAGAAAGGTTAACCAGCTCATTAGTCTTGACCGAAAGAGCAGTGTGATTTTTAGCTCAAGCAGTCAAAACTTATGTATTGAGCTCTCATGGTCCCATATTAGATCCTGCAGGGGTGTCAACATTACAATACAATGCAAGACAAAAGACGAACAATATGCAACACAAAAAATGAAAAATAGATTCTGCTGGGGTGTCCCACCTGGGTGTCAACATTACATTTGGGTAACTATTCATCCAGCCCTCACAGCTGAAATGAAAGCAATGTGCACTTTGATGGCATCTGTACCCTGTAACTTAAAGGAAGCATTAGCAATGGAGTTGTTAGCAGCACTCATTTGGCAGGCAGAAATGATACAAACCCTCAAGCAACACAGAGTCACAGAGCATTCCTATCACAGGGCATTACCACTTCTACACTGCTGACTGTTGGCCTGAAGCTTCACTATTATGTGTTATAACTTTACGGTATTGGCCTCCTTCAACCCCACTAAAAGTGAATGCAACTCTATTGAAATCAATGGAGCAGTAGGGATGTGTTCTGTTTGCATGTGAGGAGGTCCAAAATCCATGCTGTAATGGGGCACAGAAACTCCACACTGGAGCTCAAGGGATGAAGGAACAGTTCTAGGCCCATGCAGCCCCATCCTGCCAAACTGGCAAAGCCTACCCAAGCTGGAGGCAGGACTTCAAAAAGACAAGCAGAACAGCTCAGAAGGGTTGCAGTGGAAGGAAGCAAACAGCTGACATGAGGGGAAAGTACTGCCCAGGAGTTCATTGCCTAATACCTGATACCACTGACTTTTCCAAACCTCCAAAAGTGGGGCCAGTGACTGAGTGTGCAGGCCAGCGACTAAACAGAAGTGATTTAATCCAAAAAGCTAAAGAAGACTGAGCTGGAGGGTTGGTTTTGTGTGCGTGCGTGTGCGCGTGCGTGCGCGCGCGCGCGCATGTGTTGGGTAGCTACCCAGCATGCTGACTGGAGCTCCTCACCTTGTCCAGAGCCCATAGAAGAGGTGGTCCAAGGTCCTCCTACCCATTCGAAAAGGACATTTTAACAATAAGAGCCTTCATGAGGGATTAAAGTCCAGCTGGAAAAGACTTTGGCCATTTAAGGGGCCTGTCCCCCAAATCCTTGTGCTATGGGGAGGAGGTGAAATCCTTGGGGTGGGACACTGAAGGACAGAACTGTGTTTCAACAGAGAGATGCCATCTGACCACTGGGCATAAGCGTCAGGGGTTGTGAACACACTACAAGGACACACTAGTCTTTCAAATGTGTGTGCTATAAGATAGCCTGTAGCAGGATTCATATTTGACAGAAGGAGTACATTAGACAGGTACAAATAGCACTATTATACTAATCTTTTTAGCTTGCTTGCTATCTCAAAAGTGACATTCATTCTTTTACCATCAGAACCTGTCTGATCACATCAGCAGTCTGTTTATCTTTGCAGATCTTGTTCTGTTCTCTAGAAGGTGAGACTTATAGAATTAAAATCAGGGCATGAGCTATTGTTTGAGAGTACATTGTTTCCCCTAGGATTGAGATCTCGTCTTTGCAAAGTCTGAATTCAAGAATGCATTTTTCCCTCTAATTTTATAAAGAAAATACAGCCTGGAAATTAATTCAGGTAGTCTGGAAACTCTGATGAGCTCTCAAATAGCTCAGCTCATTCTGCTCCAGAGGCATCAGTTGAGCTAAAGAAGAATGTCCTGTAGAGGAAGGAACAGCTTCAAGAAAAGAGAGGCTGAGAAGAAGTTGTGCATGTCAGAAGGGAAAAGGGTCCTGCTTGGAGCAAAAGCAGATTCCAGGAAAGTAGTCGCCACAGCAGACCAAGAAGCCCACTTCTGTGAGGAGCAACAGTTATAGGGAAGACAAGTCCCAAGGGAACTGCTGAATAGGAAAAAGGCAGGCGGCAAAGGAGAAAAGAGGCCCCAAACAGATAACTGCATTCAAGAAAAATGGCTTGGAAGTACAGATGAGATAATTGTGTGTATATATATGAAATAGGTACTTCACACCCATCTGCCAATCTTACAGTAATTGTACATGTATCTCTTCTCACGTGCACATCTTGGGCACTTAATTCTGAAAAATTGTCTGCATGAAATGTAGCATTGTTTAGCTGACATGCAGTATTTGCAAAACAAAATATTTTGGGAGCAAGAGTTACTGTGGCTATGCCTACACTGTCAAAGTTATTTAGAAATAGTTATTCTGAAATACTATTTTGATATTAATTAAAATAATTGTTTCTAATTAGTGCATCTGCACAAGACTCCTAAGTCAAAACAAAGTAGGGATTATTATTTTGAGTTAGAGAGTCTACATTAGACGCTCTAACTAGAATTGGATTCCCCAGTAGGCTGGTTGCTCCGCTGGGGGAGGGAATCCCTGGCGGGCTCCTTCCCTGCCAGGGGCAGGGAACCTCAGCAGGGCTGCATTCCCCGCTGGCCAGCCAGGGAGCCCCTGCTCAGCATGCATTCTCCCCCCACCCCCTCGAATGCATGCCAGTCAGGCTCCCCACAGCCCCTCTGTTCAGGCTGTGGGGGCTAGGAGCGGGGGAAAGCATGCTGAGTAGGGGCTCCCTGGCTGGCCAGCAGGGAACGCAGCCCTGCTGGAGTTCTCTGGCCCACCAGCAGGGAATGCAGCCCCTCCATGCTTCCCAGGCCAGCCAGCAGGGAAACCAATCCACTGCGGAAATCAGTCCCCTGGTGGGGAAGCCACTCCCCAGTGGAGAAACCAGCCCACGGGAGGAATCCCTTCCCATTATTTCAAAATAAGCCAATTCTGCAGCTCAGAACGGCTTATTTTGAAATAATAATTTCAAAATGAGTTCTATTTTGAAATAAAAGCAGGTTTTATTATTTCAAAATAGTGCCTCATTATTTTGAAAGAGTGAAACGCTTATTTTGAAGTAATAAAATGCTTGCATGGATGGGGAAAAGTTATGTCTAAATAAGCCTTCTTATTTTGAAATAACTTTTAAGTGTGGACATACCCACACTGGCATGAAGAGAGGTGGTTGTCTTTAGAGTTAAATATCCAGTCTCAGGTAACTAAATAAGATGAGCTATTTGTAGGCTAACAGAATCCTGTCAGAAGTCACTAGCTCAATGACAATGCAGTGAACCTTAAAGTCCGTCTGTTCTTGTATGACACAGAATACACTGCAATCTTCTACGCTTTTTGAAAACTTGGTGGCAACACTGCTGTTTTGGGTAAGCTTTAATATTTAGTATTATGTTCTCTGAAATAAAAGATACTATGTGAAAACTCATCTAATCTCATAGTTGTTCACGTATAGTTTAATCATGTAACATGCTGAGCACTCTGACGCTGATACACAAAACCAGGTTCTCAACTTTAAGCATCAGTGATCTCATGGACTTTAGATTAATCGCTCACATGCTTAAACTTAAACATGTGCTTTGGATGGAGGCAAGAGTACTCAGCAAAAACCAAAGGGCTGAGTGTTACGTCATTTATGCTAAAATTCCTTTCCACTCATCTGGAATTTTTAAAGACGCCTAAGGGGACATACGTATCAAGAAGCTTAAAGGGACATAGGTATAACAGAATTCAGGCTTTCCAGATACCGTGGGTGAGACTATCACCCCAGTTCTGGTCCTTTTAAGCCAGTTAAGAGGACCAGAGCAGCATAAAGGGTCCTAAAAGCCCTATGTCTGTCATGGGAATCATTCACTATGTACAGGCACTGCAACATATAGCTACAAGGCAACTGTCTAATGGCGCCTTGCACCTCATGGTAAAGGGGGCATTCTGATCTCAGATTTAGGGCTGGGAGTGGGAGGAGTGTGCTAGGACTGAGATCATAGTTCACAATGTTGTGGAGGTTCTAAGTACTGCAGCAGTCCATAGGACAGCCCAGGGAGCCTGCTGTAAGTTAGACAGAGCTGTCTAAATACTGCTCGGGCCTTCTACAGACCCCAAGGCAGCCCAGGTGTAAAGCCACCTTAGCTCCACTCAATGATTGCAAATTCTGTGTTGCATCTTTCAGAGAGGCAGCATAGACTTAGCCCTGATCTATACTATGAATATATATCAATATTGTTATGTTGCTTAGGGTGTGGAAAATCCATACCCTTGAGTGACAAAAATTATATTGGCCACATTTCCATTGTAGACAGCAGTATGTAGATGGGGTTGCTTCTGCTGCTGACATAGCTACTGCCTCTTGGGGAGGTGAAGTACTTATGTCTATAGAAGAAGCTCTCAGCATGTTCACTAAATGCTGCAGCACTGTAGTCTGACCAGTGCAACTGAACCACTGCATCTCTGTAAGTGTGAAGGAGTCAGTGAGTAAGTTTTTGATGGGGGGTGTTGCTGCTGTACCTGACTGGCTGGCCCAGTACTGCAGGGGATGGGGTACAGTTGCCAACTTTTATTGTTGTTGGTGGGATGGTGGCACGGTGGGGAGTTTTGGAGGAGGAGGAACAGGGGAAGGACACATAACTGGTCATGACTCATGTGTGTCCCTATATTCTATGTTTGCTGTATTCTTCTCACTCCCTGCCCCAGTTATAGAGATGGCAGGAGGGACACTCTCCTTCTCCCACTGCACCTCTGAACACATCTGGCTATTCTCCCTGGCAGGTGGGTGGATGGACAGGTATCCCCTTTCACCTGTGGTCCCTCCTATCTGCAAAGTCTTGGCTGGAGGAAGCAGTTTTGGGTAGTGCACAGGTCTGGAGTGGAGGGAAGGGAAGGGGATGCTCTTGGGTGACATGGGACTAGAGAGGAGGGTCTGTTTCTTGACTCCAGCTGGGCAGTGGCGGCTGCTGCTGCACTCCATGGGCAGGATAGCAGCCTTTGGTGGGCTGCAATCTAACCGCAGAGCCACAGGTTGGAAATCTCAGTGCTAGAGGTTTGTAGCTCACTAGCAGCCTAATAGAGCCAAAGGTGGCCCAGATGAACATTCCTGCTATCTAACTAGACGTAGGGCTCCACCTGCTGTTGCCCTGCGTGATAACAGTACTTAGAGGTGTCCAATATTTATCACCAGCCCAGCCTGGAAAGGCAAGGGGGAACAGCAGACCCATCGTTTCCAGGCTGCACAGTAATCATCTATTCTAGATGGCCTCCTGCATATCTCAGGCCACAGAACCTCACCAATCACTCCAGTAATAGACCTACAACCTCGTGCTGCATTATTGATTTAGACTTCAAATTAAAGAGAATTCACCATGTAATCTAGGTAAAACCAGTAAGTGACCTGTGCCCTCTGCTGAAGAAGTCTCTGCCATTCTGACCCAGAGAAAACTTCCTTCCCAACTCCATATATGGTGAAAAGTTAGACCGAGAGCATGTGGCTGGACAGACAAGCCAGCCAACTGGGAACGAATTTTCTGTAGTAAGTCAAAGCCTTCCCCTCTAGTGTTCTGTCTCCAGCCATTGGAGGTACTTGCTACTAGCAGCAGGAAGTCTCATCATACCACCCCCTGCATATCAAGCTCAGTTTTAAAACAAGTTAGGTTTTTTGCCCCACCTACTGCCCTTGGAATTCTGTCCCAGAACATCATTCCTCTGATGGTTAAAAACCTTCATCTAATTTCAAACATAAACTTGCTGATGATTAGTTTATATCCATCTGTTCTTGTGCCAGTATTGTCCCTAAACTTATATAACTCTTCTCCCTCCCTGGTGATTATCCCCGTATGGATTTATAGAGAACAGTCATCTCTCCCCTCAGTCTTTATTTTGGTTAGGCAAAACAAGCCAAGCTCAAATCTCCACTCAGAAGTTAGGCTTTTCATTTCTCTAATCAACCTAATAGCCCTTCTCTGAACCTGTTCCAGTTTGAATTCATATTCCTTAAGCATAGCAGACCAAACTGCACAGTATTCCAGATGAGCTACTTCACTCAGAATGTGTATGCATATGGAAGTTTTGCACGTATGACACTAATTGGGTCTAGGGGACTGTTTATGATCATCTCATATTAATATTTCATACTTGCAATAATCCATATGTGATATACCATGTTTGGTACCAATAGAATGGTTGTAATCTGCTAGGAATGACTATATCATTTATATGTAGGTATCATATCTCTATTAGAAAGTAGGATTATATTTGTTTTATGTGTGTTCCAAGTTATTGGATTCAAAGGCATTCTCAGACTGGGTGACTGTAAAACCACTGTCTCAATGTCCCATTAAGGGAGCTCCCAGGAGTGGTGGGCCAAGGAAGAAACCTGTTTGATGAGTCACCCAGACTGACCATGTGACTCAACTCCATTCTGATTTGTCAAGGACTCTGAGAGCATGGGGAAAGCCAAAGGTGATAAAAGGCAGTTGCCCCACCTCCATATTGTCTTCAGTCTGTCTGCAACTAACACCCTCCTCTGGAACTATTCTTCTGGGACTGAACAAAGGACTGAGATCCCCCCAGGTGCTGGGTGCATACCAGAGGAACTGAACTGACTTGCAAACTACAGATTCTTCAAGGACTTGCTCACTATGGACTCTAAATCATTTGTATGTAAGTGATTCACTTTGATCCCTTAACATCTTTCATATTTTGCTTTTTTTCCTTTTTATATTAAACCTTTAGTCCTAGTTACTAAAGGATTGGCTGGCAGCATGGTGTTTTGGGTAAGATCCAAGCCTATACTGTTCTGGGTGATGTGGCTGGCCCTTTGAGGTCAGGAGAACCTATTTCTTTAAAAGACCCAGTGGCTAGGCGGGGACTAGAGGAGCTTATGTGCAATAAAGGGGGATGTTTCTATTGTGTTATGCTTGGTGATGACCAGAGTGGGGAATCAGAAGCATGTTTTGTTGCTGACTGGGAGACTGGCTTAAGTACTATCCGTCAGCAGTTTGGGGGTTTGGCCCATGGTTTTGCAGCTTGTCCTGATTTTGGCACATTCAGAAGGTTATCCCATGAGGCTTGGGTCACAACATGGATATTGACCATGTATGAGAGAGGCTCAGGTTATACATGGAGCATGTAACAAAACCTACAATTAAGATGATAGGTGTTTTTTTATCCCAGTCAAAAACGCTTTTCTCAATTACTTTCTCAAGTGCTTCTGTTTGAGGCTGAAAACATCCAGGAGTACAAACAGAGATAGGTGCAGTCAGGGTCTAAAAAAGCAAACAAGTGATCAAGTGCCTTGCTAAAGACAGTTTTTATTTAGATGGTGTTTAAATTTTAGTTAGGAGTTTTATAAAGATTCAGTAGATCTTTATATGGCTGCTCTCATTTTTATAGTAGCTTGACTTTATTTATATATGAAATAGTTTATATAATTTTGTCATTTGCTCTAAAAAAGTGTCAGGAATAAATGAAGTTATAAATAGATAAATGGGAAATGGACATTGCAGTAAAGGCATAGCCTTAACAGAATATGAATGAATGGCCTTTGAAATATATAGCAGATACTTTATCCATCAGGATTCACACCTTCAGTACAATACACAAGAATTTACAAGTGTAGAAATAGCAATAGGAGCTCCCTTATTGTTCCTTGAGAGCAACAGAAGCACACTGTAAATTACAAGTAAAAAGTAACTACAATATGAATATGAAGCAATGTTTTGCCAGAGCTTCTTTTCTTGTACATATATAGTCTCAATATTTAACTATACATGCATAAAAAATGAATTATAGATCTAACTATAAAAAGAGAAGTTGAACAGAAAAAAAAATCATACATTTATCCCTAGCTATAGCGATAAGTAACCACCTGCTAAGATTCTTTTTTCCAGATGTTTGGGTGATTAGGTTTATAATAGCCCATCCACCCATCCCGTACTCACAAATGCCTCTGGGATCTCTCAAGGGCAGCTTCTGGTTCCTTGCTGTCACCTTTCAGAGTTTTAAGGCTGAGCAGCTTCCTGCCTTGCATTATGATATGCTTAAAAACCAGTGCCTGTGCTCTGCTTTCTCTATGAGGACTATGACCAGTGTATTGCAGCAGTTACAAGTTTCTACACAGCTCTTTCCAAGCAAGCATCTTTATGCATAAGGTAAAGGCATTACAATTAAAAACAATAAAAGTTATGATACTTGTATGCTAAAAAGCTTACCAGGGGTCACTCATAAGTTACACAGGGCTCTAGTAGAGCAAAGTCCTTCCAGCTCACGTGAAAGGGTTGAGGATCCCCCCTTGGACAGAAAGGCTTCTCCTTTGGTAGATCAGAAAGAAAACTGTAAGTTTATTGTAGTTCATGCTTTTGTACCATAAACCTGTAGTTTATTTCCTAGTTTTTGGAAAACCCAGCCTGAACTAGCATAAGCAAACCACTTCAAGGGTGGAACATCTCTGGAGTAATTTGCAATATCAGGGGTAATTATTTTTAGTTCTTGAAGGAGCTGGGGTGAAGAACATGTAAGCCATTCAAAAAAATTAATATTATGATCACCAAATTTACTGTAGAGAATTCAGTGTCTGTCACCCACTATACCTCTGATTCTCAATCAACTTCTTCTCTCATTCCTTAGACAGATCACAGAATCATTGGGTTGGAAGGGACCTCATGAGGTCATCTAGTCCAACCCCATGCTAAAAGCAGGACCACTCCCACTAAATCATCCCAGCCAGGGTTGTGTCTAACCAGACTTTAAGTGTTTCCAAAGAGAGAGATTCTACCACCTTCCTAGGTAACCCATTCCAATGCTTTACCACCCTCCTAATGAGAAATTTTTTCCTAATATCCAACCTCGACCACCCCAGCTGTAGCTTGAAACCATTGCTTCTTGTTCTGTCCTCTGTTACTACTGAGAACAGCCTAGCTCCCTCCACTTTGGAGCACCCCTTCAAGTAGTTGAAGGTTGCTATCAAATCCCCCCTCAGTCTTCTCTTCAGCAGACTAAGTAAAACTAGTTCCTTCAGTGTCTCATAAGTCATATGCCCCAATCCCCTAATTATTTTCATTGCCCTCTGCTGGACTCTAATTTGTCAACATCATTTCTGTAGTGAGGAGCCCAAAACTGGACACAGTATTCCAGATGCAGCCTCACCAAATAGAGGGAAATAATCACATCCCTCAATCTTCTGGCAACAGTCCTACTACTCCTACTGATGCAGCTCAATATGCCACTGGTCTTTCTGGCAACAGCAGCACATTGTTGACTTATATCCAGCTTCCCATCTGACACCCAGCTCCTTTTCTACATTGCTGCTACTTAGCTGATTGGTCCCGAGCCTGTAGTAAGACATGGGATTTTCCTTGTTGAACCTCATGCAAGTTTGTTTGACCCAATGCTCCAATTTGTCTAAGTCTCCCTGAATCCTATCCCTGCCATTTTCTTCAGCTTGATGTTGTTCGCAAATTTACTGAGTGTGTAATATATCCTATCAACCAGAACATTAATGAAGATGTTGAACAGAACTGGCTCCAGGACCAACCCCAGGGGCACTCCACTCGTTACTGGTTCTCAACTAGACCAGGGGTCAACAACCCCTGGCATGCATACCAAACATGGCACGCAGGCCAAGCCTGAGCAGCACACGGCACTGCCCAGGATCCCTACTTGCCCTGCCCCCAGCATGGCCTGGGGCCCCAAGAGCCACATACCATTACTCCAGGCTCCTGCTGGCCCTGCTTCCCCACTGGAGACCACGGCCACCATGGAAAAAGAAGCTGCAGTGTGGAGCTCCAGGCTCCTGCTGCCCCCTGCCCCCACTGGGTAGAGCTCGAGGGGAGCATGGTGGGTTGGCCCGCCCAGAGCTACTGCTGCTAGTGGGACCCAGCCCCCACCATGGCTGAGAAGAAGATGGGTCAGCCCACCTGGAGATGCCACTGCCGGTGGGAGCTGGCCCTGGGTGAGAATTGGATGCCGACTGCAGGCAGGTTTGGGAGCTAGCCCTGGCTCTGGCTTTGGCTGGGAACCAGAGGCCTCCCACCAGTGGGAACCGGCCCCAGTCTCAGTCTGGGTCCCAGCCAGGAACCCGAGACCTGTCCCCACCCCTTTCAGCCCTGCCCCAGCACCTGCTGAGGGTGCAATGGGTGGGGCTAGCATGGGGTCCAACAAAGTTTCCCACCCCCTGATCTAGACATTGAGCCACTGATTCCCTACCTGCTGAGCCTGATGATCTAGCCAGCTTTCTATCCATCTTACAGTCCATTCATCCAAACCATACTTCCTTAACTTGCTAAAAGAATGCTGTGGTAAACCATATCAAAAGCTTTGCTAAAGTCGAGGTATATCAGATCGATGGCTTTTCCCACATCCACATATCCAGTCATTTGATCATGGAAGGCAATCAGGTTGGTCAGGCATGATTTGCCCTTGGGGAATCCATGTTGACTTTTCCTGATAGCTTTATTTTCCTCCAAGTGTTTCAGAGTGGATTCTTTGAAGACCAGCTCCATGGTTTTGCCAGCAACTAAGGTGTGACTGATTGGTCTGTAGTTTCCCAGCTTCTCCTTTTTCCCTTTCTTGAAGATAGGTACTATATTTGCCTTTTTTCAATCATCTGAGACCTTCCCCGGATAGTAAAGGTGCTGTTCTTCTGACTCATCTGTAAATCACAATTGGGCTGGTGGAGTGCAGTGGGACTCCACAGAGAATGCCCAGTTACCTTGATTGTTCTATAGGACATGAAGTCTACTTTGTATTCAAAGAAAACATTTTCATCCACTGCATGAATATTATAGAACCTGGCACCAATGAAGTCAATGGAAAAAATGCATCGACTTCAAAAAGCCCAAGACATTGTCCCCCAGAATCAGTTGGTGAAAATCCCCATCCAAAGCTCTGTTAGAATCAATAAAGCTAGATTGATTAACACTAGCTGTAGACTTGTAGATTTTATTGTAATAATTTGTTTATTTGCAGGGATTTCTTACTTAAAACAAGTTGTTGGGCATTTCTTGAATCAGGAATATTGTAGTTAGTATGGGAACAGATTTAAGTTTGTAAGCACGAAGGAAGAATTTGCCACTCCTTCATGGTACTCCATAGATCATAGTCACATAAGTGGAGGGGATGGGGAGCAATGCCTATGCAATTCAAATTGGGAGCACCAAAACATTCTCATGTCTTTTCTGAAAATGGATTTACTGGATGTCGTCAGCCAAATTAAAGTCTCAGGACATCCGTTCCTCCACCCTGAGCCCTCCATCTGTTGTGCTTGAACCCTTTTCAGTTACACAGAAGCAAAAGTATAACAACAGAGAAATAAGACATTAATAAATATTATCTCCATTGTATAATGGGGAAACTCTTGACAGAAGGGACTAAATTGTTGTTTATAATGCAATAACCCCTAGGAGCCTCGTCCGAGGGGTAGGGCCCTTGTATTTGGTGCTATCTATATATTGTAAAGAGACAGTCTCTGATCTTGAGAATAATTAACTGTTGGAACAATTTACCCAGGGTCATTGTGAATTCTCCATCATGGGCAATTTTTAAATCAAGCTTAGGGTTTTCTTCTCCTAAAAGATGTGCTCTAAGAATTACTTTGGGGAAGTGCCATGGCCTGCGTCATATGGCACATCTGACCATGATCTTAGTGGTCTCTTCTGGCTTTGGAACCTTTGAGTTCTGTGAATGCAGTCCCAGTTGGACTTCTCACATTAATAAAGCTGAGCATGAGTGTCTGCATGGCTTAGGTTAAAGATAAGACATCTTGGTGTAATTCCAGTGACTTTGGTGTTGATGCATACAGTGTTACTGAGAACAAAATGTGGCCTGGAGAGACTAGGTCATGCTGTATGGCTTCTGTCTGATCCTATAAGACAGCCACCTCAATTCGATAACACCAAGAGAGACTCCAAGAACATTCACCTGAGTTTGTCTTTTAAGTACAGTCACAGCCATACTCAGTTCACAGATTTTTCACTAGGTTCTCACAAATCCCAGAGCCAGCTTTTGAAAGTTAATCGTATGTTAGATTGGGGAAGAGCTGCTGATGTTTACTCTGCAGTTTATCTTTGCCTCTTGGCAACTACACTGCAGCAAAGGGTTGAATTTCATCCCCCATTTTGTTTGCTCTATCATTACTGTAACAATATACTGGAACAAGCATAGTTTTATGTCATGGTGAATTACAAATGTGTGCTGACTTTATACTTAATTTCCTTGTTTCAATAGAGAAAAACAATGTAAACGTTTAATCCACATTTTCCTTGGTTTGTTTCTCATATGTATGTTTTAGGTCAATTATGGCCTTGCATCACTGCTTGCCTCATTCTCTGCCACTATGATAAATGGTGAAGTAATTTTCATAGCAGCCTGGCAGTATCTCACTGAATAGTCCTTTAAAAGGACTCGCCCCCCCGCCCCCGGTCAAATCTATCAGTTACCATTTTTCAGCTTTGTATTATTTTTCCTTGTTTTCCCACAATGCAATCTACAAAATGACAAAGTCATTCGTAGTCGCTTTCTGATTTAACACCACTGTGGCACCCGCTAGTAGCAATCTACTCTCATTAAGTGAATGTTGGCATTTGCATTATGAACTCTGTTATCCAGGGTTTAATAACTCAGCTGTTCAAAATCACTTGGGCTGAAACTTGGCATGCAAGTTATCAGCTCAGATGGTAATTATTGCAATAAAAATGATTATAGCGTGGCCTTTCCTGTTACCACAGCCTCAGTTTCAGCAGCAATATCCCTAGAAAGCACTCATTCACATAAAAAATTAAATAGAACCTGTTTTTCCCAATTAAAGACAATATGTTGATTCCAGGAGTGGAATCCTGACCCCAGTGAATTCAGTGTGAGTTTCACCTTTGACTTCAATGTAGCCAAGGCTGTATCCCAGATTTTTTATATCTAGTTCAGTAAACCAAACAAACAAGGGCAGTGTGACCTATGACTTTCATTTCCCTGCATTTATTTCCTACCATTCTGTAAGTTCCCCCATCCTCAAAGCGTCTGACAAAGTGGGATTTTCTCCCACAAAAGCTCATGCAAAAAATAAATTTGTTAGTCTTTAAGTGCCACAGATGTTTTAGAATTGCTTTGAACTAGGATAACAGTATCAGGAGAAATTATTGCTTCCTGTCAATTTCTCAAGATCCAGAGGGGTAGCCCTGTTAGTGTGTTTCAGCAAAACAAATAATGACTCTTATGGCACCTAAAAACAACTAAAAAATTTAACCCACAAAAGCTCATGCACAGATACATGTATTAGTCTTTAATGTTCCACAAGATTCCTTTTTTGTCTAGCCCTAGAAAAATCAGATTTTATTGCTCATGCTTTATCTGCTCTTCTTCCCCTCCCTCAGTCTCCACTATGGTTAACAACTATAGTCTTGCTCCCTCCCCTACCATCTCCAGAAACGGTGGGTTACTTACCAGTAACCATCCTTCGAGATGGGCTGCTCACATACATTCAGTATTAGGAGTCTACGTGCCACAGTGCACAATTGGTTGGAAACTTTTTAACCCCAGCCTGTCAGAGCAGGGTCGGTGGCCAATGCCTCCTGCGGATCCTGCCATGGCTATATATGTGGCCCTGACCCTGATCCTCCTCAGTCTCTTCTAGTCGCCAACTCTAAGTAGCAGGGACAGTGGGAGGATCCTGAATGTATGTGAGCAGACCAGCTCGAAGAAGGATGGTTACTGATAAGTAACCCACCATTCTTCTTTCAGTACTGCTTGCATCATTCAGTATTAGGTGACTACTAGCCATACCGCGGATGGTGGGCAGAGTTGGATTTTTCCCCGCCTTCAGTACAGCTAGCCCCATAAAGGCAAACCAAACCTGGGGAAGGGTGCCTGAATAGTAGGCTTTTCGGCCTACCTGGGGGAAGGCCCTGTTAACCCTCAAATTTTTTTTTTTTTTTATAAGCAAACATTACACGAGGGAACAGAGGGGGAGAGAGAGAGAGGCTGTGTGTCACCCTGCCTTGGAGGCATGAAGTACTGATACAAGGCCATCCTAATTCACTTTGGATACTCTCAGTGTTGAGTGTGGTTAAAACAATCAAGGAACTCAAAAGAAGTTCCCACATTTCATCTACCCACTGTGTGATGATTGACTGTCACGTCCCAGGGATTAAGCGAAGAATAAACCCACTCTCTCCACATAAGTGGGGTGTTGACACTTCAGCATGTAAGTGTCTAGTTTGGTTCTACAGATCAAAGTGCTGAGAATGCAATCAGGATGGCATTTGTCGCACAGTCCCATGCCAGTGGGAGCAGTCCCGACTTGATGAGAGAGCTCCTTTGATGCGTATTAACTAATCAGGCAGGAGGGAAGCTAGTCATAGTGCATCGCAAGCCCTAGAAGCAGGTATGACCTCTAGGTCCCTTTGGTGAGAGAGGGAAGGAACAGTAATGCAGACTCACCAGTGTTGCTGGCTTGAGATCCGTGACCTCTAAATATAACCTGTTCGAACTTGGTTGAGATGGATCTTGCTATAATTCCCCTTCTGGGGAACGTAGACTGTCCCTGAGAGGAGTGGGCCTGTGGGGTCCCCACAACCATTTAGCGAGGAAGGAGAAGGCTTCAAACAGATGGTCTATACACATGTTTAGGTACCAAAGGAAGTTCTTTGTTTCAGGATGTCCTTTTGGCAGTGTCCCAACATAAGAAAAGCCCAACCATTAAGATGGGAAGGGAAACCCTTAGGGATTGGAACTAAGGTATGAGGGTAATAAGGAGAAGGGGTAAGAGCATTATTTTGGGCCTAGTTGGTCACTAGCAATTCAGAAGGTGACTGCCCTCATTCTCAAGGCTTCTTTTGCCCCATTCAGCAGATGTGAGCAAGACTGGTGATAGGAAGTAAAAGAGGGACTAAGTGTTATGCCAATAAGAGACCCTCCTGTCCTCTGTGGCAGGTGCTCAGAGTATGTAGGTTCTTTGGTGGTCTTTTATGACTAGAGTTTGGGCCACCTGTGGGTCTCAAGGAGATGAGACCACAGGCTGTAGAGCCATCTGACACCTAAGTAAGGCTCATATGCTTGAGCAAACTAGGAAACGTCTTGCAGTTTCTTATGCGGGGACACTGGTTTCAGTCTTGTGCTACTCGTTCCCCATGTGTGTACCCTCTGGTATGGTGGAGTCTCCTTTTGAATGAACATGTGGAATGTATGCTTCTATATCCCCCTGGTGAGAAAGTGCTGACGTGTTGCGCCACTCTTCTGACAGCTGAGGGTGGGGAGGCAGGAACCGCTAAGGGCTCTACCTTCATGAGGGGTAAGGGGGGGTACTGCCCCCAAAAATTAGGCCTTTGTCCACCAAAAAAAAAGGGGGGGGGAACTTGCCTAAAAGCAAATCAGGCAGTACATCGACTGTTTTGCTCGAGGACCTCAGTGGTACATACCACCACGTGATGGGTTTGTCCCTCCAGGTGTGGGCTGTTGGGGTACACAGAATACGGATGAGTCCCCCATGTAGGCTGCCCCTAAAGGTGCAGATGTCCCCACCTCTGAGTGAAGGACTTCCTGCAAGGTCCTGGAAGCCATTGGTTCTCTTATGAGAAACTAGGGAACCCCTGTCAGGGAAAGGGAGGATAGGAATACTGTTCATTACTACTTGGGCGATGGTGGTTAATTGTCTTCTTGGACAGCCAAGGTACTAACACAGGCTGGCTTGTAGGGGTAAATGCTAAACATGGTGTAGCATTGCTAATAGGAGGGAAGGGTCGTCCCAGGCCAGGTGTACAGAGGGGTCAAGGAGCCCCAAGAAGTCTGAGGAAACCTGAGGTGAGGGGAAAGGAAGGGAAGGAGAGAGAGAGAGAGAGACGCTTTGAGAGGGTATCTCTATGGGGACCTGAAGGGACTAACGTTAGTGTCTGTGTTCCCTGCTTCCTGCTGTTAGATTTTACACATGGCAGCGTAGGGAAGCATCAAAACATTCCCTGTCGCCTTTGCAGGTAGGAGGAGAATTCCCTCCATGCCTGCATGATGCCTGGGTACATCCTGGGGAAGGTCACCTTAGGAGTGTAGTGACAGGACAACTCAAGCAAGCTATTAAAGTGGCTAGGAAGGGTTAAGGGATTTCTTGCCCCTTCTTTTGTATATCTCAGGAGGCCCAGGTGATGAGACCCGTAGGTGTCCAACCATGGGCTGGGGGTGGCGGGTGGGGGGTGGGGAGGAGGGAGTAACAGTCTACTCCCTTGCCCAGCCATGTGAAACCCAGCCCTGGTGTGGATAAGACAGGACTGTGGCGACTAAGCAGATGCTAAATTTGCATGGAGAAAATACCTTTAGGCACGTAAAATTTAAGTGACTGCAGTACTCCCATATGTGTCTAAGCTAACAGGATCTAGCATGAATGGAGCAGAGCCTGGTTGGGGAGGATTGCGGGGAAGTGGTCTGAATGCCAAGTCCCAAAGAGCATAGTTCAGCTCTAAAATTGTTGAGCTGGACTCCAAAGGAAGAACTCTGAACTCTGAGTGTGCTCAGATATCCTGGGCTTTAGCATGTACAATGCTGGAGGAGAAGCCCTGGATGTATAAGGCTAAGGGCTATATAAGACCCAGGGAAAGAATAGGGGGCGATTTTGAAATAGGTGCCAGAAATCAGGCCTGCAGGCTGGCAACTGGCAGCAGTTGAGAGCAAGAAAAAGAAAAGAGGTGGGCCCCCGACGAGTGGAGGAACAGTGTGGTGTACCCCCACTGCCTTATGAGCCAGGTCACCCCTCACTCTGACTGGGGGAAAGGGTACCTTGGACCCCAGGTATAGTGCTCCCCACTTCTGCAGATGGGTCCCACCTAGGGCCTCTGGTGCTGAGTTCTGAGGTGCTGCTGGCATATAGAAGAGTGAATGAAGGCTGAGGAGGTTAGCATGTCGATAGGGGCCTTTTTTGGTGTGAGGGCCCCGGTGCTCTAATGGGGAGCCCCAGATGACACAGATCTTGAAACCTTGGCGGATTGATCTTGCCTCTCGCTCAGCTGGGGAGGCCCCATTTGGTGCCTCTATCGCCGGGGCTCATGCTGCTGCTGAGGCCTAGGGGAGTGACTGGGCACCTGTGGGAGCATGCCCTGTGATCTGAGAGCTGTTCTGGGGTCCCTCACGCCACGCAGTAGATGGTTGGTTGCCTCTGCAAACAAAGACTGTCCCTCAAAGGGAGGTTTTGGATAGCTTGTTGCATATCCTGAGGCAGGCCTGCCTCCTTCAGCCACGCTGCCCGTCTTATAACAATGGCCAACACTATACCATGGCTTGCCATATCTGAGGCATCCCATGCTGCCAAGAGAGCGTCCTGTGATGCTAGGGTGCCCCCATCTATAAGGGAATCAAAGTCCTCCCTGTGTTCTCAGGAGAGGAGATCCCGGAATCTCCTGATGGACTCCCAGATGTCTAACACATATCATCCCACGAGCGCTTGGTAGTTCACGATGCAGAGCTGGAAGGTGGAATTTGAGTACGCCTTCTATCCCATAAGGTCCAGCCATCTTGCCTCCCTGGATCTTGGCACGGGATCTGGGGAAAGAAGGCTCCCACGTCCTAAGGTGGCTTCCATCACCCAGGAGCTTGGTTCTGGGTGATCAACTAAGAAGGGGAAAGCAGGGGCATCGGTGGCATTGGGCACGCCGGGGCATGTGTCCTGGGTACCAACACAAGTACCCCGGATCTCTGGCCCAATCGGGCCAGGGATCTGGGGCCCAATCCATGGCCGTGGTGGCCCTGTCCCCGGCCAGGGATTCGGGGCCTGGCTGGCCCCACCACCTGGCCAGGGATAGGGCCGGGGGGCTGTGCTGCCACAGGCGGCTAGGCCGCAACCAGGCCAGGCCGGGCTGGGCCAGGCCAGAAGCAGCCGCAGGTGGCCGGGCCCCACGCCTGCAGGCAGCCAGACCCTGATCCCCAGCTGGGGACGGGGCGCCCGCGGCAGCGCCATCCCCGGCTGGGGATTGGGGGCCTGGCCGCAGTGGCGTGAGCCTCCCCTATCCCTGGCCAGGGGGCAGGGCCTGCTGGTTGGGGGAGGGGGCAGCTGGTTGGGGGCGGGGGCTGGGCCTGTGCCCCTGGTCCCCCCCCCCCCCCCCCCCCCCCCCCCCCCCGTGAGACCTGATATTTATGACCTGCTATATCCGAAACCAGAGGAATCGAAGCAGGAGTCTGCCAGCTTACCCTGGCAAGGTCATGCAAACTAGGGTGCAACAGTACCGTGATAACGTCCAGTGGAGATGTTAGCCCCAGATCAAATAGCGGGGCCTTGATCCCTACTGATGGGTTCGACCTCCAAGCCTGCATGGGCTGTTACCCAGCAAAGGAGGGTGTAATGGGCAGTAGCATCCTCCCTATAGGACCATGGTCTAGGATTTAAGGCCCCGTCAGGGGTTGTGGGCAATGGTGGAGTGATCCTGAGCCCTTCAGTACCGTGGGAAGTTGCCTTCAAGAAAGCTTCCTGTGGCAGAGGCCACTCACTCAGTGTACTGGCAGGGGCCCGGTGCCAGCAATATCTCACAGGCCTGTTTGCCCCTGTGTGAGGGAGTTACCACCTCAGGGCTCATGGATCATGATGTTCCCTGACGCTGAGGGGCTGGGCTTGTCCCAGCACTGGAGGCGGTTGGTGCCAGCGATGAGGCGGCACTATGGTGCAGGGGAGGAGGAGAGTGCATCCTGCAGCGCTTGGCTGTAGGGGCCAGTCTGGTACTGGCAGGTCCTTTAGGCTGTGTTCACACAGCCCTCTTATTTCGAAACAACAGGGGTTGTTTTGAAATAAGATTTAGGCTGTTCACACGATGCACGGTTGTTTCGAAACAACGGAAGCCGTTGTTTTGAAACAACCACATTGTTTCGAAACAAGTTAAACCTAGTCCATGGTCGAAACAACGTTGTTTCGCCACGGTTGTTTCAAAACAAGGCCGTGGGAAAGTGTTGTTTCAGAACAAGATGTTCCAAAACAACAGTTCACGGCGTGCCCCATCAGCACCCTGGCTAGGGTGCTGAGGGGTGTCCCCTGGCCAGCGCCTGCACAGCGGGGCTGCAGGCACCGGCGGGGTTTAGCGCTGCCCGGCGCTGCTCGCCGCGGGCTTAAAACCCGGGCTGCTCCCCCAACCCCACCGCT
>ML682038.1:1169831-1208913 GCA_007922195.1 Podocnemis expansa | reverse complement strand
CTAGATGACCTCGTGGGGTCCCTTCCAACCCTATGATTCTATGATGCAGCTGAGCAAATTATGGTATTTGGTGAGTGGCAATTTATTAAGCATGGAACTGCCTAAGCAACAGTTTTCTGCTTCTGGAAGTATCAGCATGCCTACGTGCCTTATTTCAAAAGAAATGCATAGATGTCTTTTCATTCAAACTTTAATAAAAATGTTAAATTGAATTACTGTAGTTTTATTAATTTACTAAACAAATGTGAGAAAATGACACTTGCTGCCTATCTAGTCTCTACCATCATCTACACCTCACAGTTTTTGTTGCTGTCTGTGTCACATTTCCAGAGTACATATATAGATGAAGTGGGATTTTCTTCCACAAAAGCTCATGCAAAAAAATAAATGTGTTAGTCTTGAAGTGCCACATGACTCCCTGTTTTTTTTTTTTTAAACATACATAGAGTCAAGTTTAACCTTGAACCCCGTAGTTAGATATGATTTGATGTGCATTATCATGGTTTGATGAGACACTTCCAACTTGTTACGAAACTGTATCTTTATATTACTCATTAGACTGAGGCCTCACTCAACATCTGTACTAGATGCTTGAAATGTGCCACATACAATCAACCAACTGGGCCAGGAACGTGAATTTATCATCTGTAAGTGTATAAGTGGCAATGGCTAAGAACATTTTTAATGTACCAGCCTTTAGCTTAAAAGTTAGCCTCACATTTCTGGAATCAATGATCAAGTCCCTTTAAATGAATGGGGTATAATAAACTAAGGCTATGTTCACATGGGGAGGGCTTGTTTCGAAACAAGAGGTTTCGAAACAAGCTGTTTCGAAATAACTCTTTATTTCAAAACACCTTATTTCGAGGACAAAAAACTTTGTCCTCGAAATAAGGCAGCGAAATAGCATGTCATAGAATCATAGAATCCTAGGGTTGGAAGGGACCTCATAGGTCATCTAGTCCAACCTCCTGCCAGAGGCAGGACCACTCCCACTAAACCATCCCCGTCATGGTTTTCTCCAGCCGGGCCTTAAACACCTCCAAAGATGGTGACTCCATCACCTCCCTTAGCAGCTCATTCCAATGTTTCACCACTCGCCTAGTAAAAAAGTTTTTTCTAATATCCAGCCTCAACCTCCCTAACCGCAACTTGAGACCATTGCTTCTCGTCCTGTCCTCCTTTACTACCGAGAATAGTCGAGCTCCATCTTCCTTGGAGCACCCCTTCAAGTAGTTGAAGGTTGCTATCAAATCCCCCCTCCATCTTCTCTTCTGCAGACTAAATAAGCCTAATGCTTTCAGTCTTTCCTCATAGGGCTTGTGCTCCAGCCCTTTAATCATTTTGGTTGCCCTCCTCTGAACTCTCTCTAGCATATCCCTGTCCTTTTTGTAGTGGGGAGCCCAAAACTGAACACAATATTCTAGATGTGGCCTCACCAGTGCAGAATAGAGGGGAATGATCACATCCCTTGATCTGCTGGTAATACTTTTGATGCAGCCCAGTATGCCATTGGCCTTTCTGACAGTAAGAGCACACGGCTGGCTCATATCTAGCTTCCCATCCACCATGACCCCCAGGTCCTTTTCTACACTGCTGCTACTCAGCTGAATGTTTCCCAGCCTGTAGCAGTGCATGGGGTTTTTCCGTCCCACATGCAGGACTTTACACTTGTCCTTACTGAACTTCATAAGATTTTTATTTGCCCACTGTTCCAATTTATCTAGGTCTCCCTGAATCCTGTCCTTGCCCTCCAACGTGTCTACTGTTCCCCCTAGCTTGGTGTCATCCGCAAACTTACTGAGAGTGCAGTCTATTCCATCATCCAGATCATTGATGAAAATGTTGAACAGAACCGGCCCCAGGACCGACCCCTGGGGCACACCACTAGTGACTGGTTGCCAGCTAGACATGGAACCATTGATTCCTACACGCTGAAACCATTGATCTAGCCAGTTTTCTATCCACCTTACAGTCCACCTATACAACCCATACTTCCTTAATTTGCCAATGAGAATGCTGTGGGAAACTGTATGAAAAGCCTTGCTAAAATCAAGGTATATCACATCAACGGTTCTTCCTGCATCTAGAAAACCAGTCATCTGATCATAGAAGGAAATGAGATTGGTCAGGCATGATTTACCCACAGTGTGTAAATGCTATTTCGCCAGGGGAGGGGATTGCAGGCACCGGCAGGGTAAGGCGCGGCTGGGCGCTTTACCCCGCCGGTGCCTGCAGGGGCTGCAGACACCCTCCAGGTGAGGCGCCGCAGGGCGCCTCACCCGGGGGGCTTTAAACCCCCCCGATGTCCCCAAACCTGGGGGCGCGGCCCTGGCGCGCGGCTGGAGCCCGCTGCTGCCGGGGCTGGAGGGAGCGGCGGCCCGGGATTCCCCCGTGGTGCCGACGTGCCTGCCGGGGGCGGGGCTGGGGTGGGGCAGCCCCCGGGCCCCGCCCCTGGGATTCCCCCACAGGGCTGACGCGCCTGCTGGGGGCGGGGCTGGGGCTGGGGCAGCCCCCGGGCCCCGCCCCCAGGGTTCCCCCGCGGGGCTGACGCGCCTGCCGGGGCAGGGCTGGGGTGGGGCAGCCCCTGGGCCCCGCCCCCCGGGGTTCCCCCACGGGGCTGACACGCCTGCCAGGGGTGGGGGTGGGGGTGGGGCTGGGGCTGGGGCAGCCCCCGGGCCCTGCCCCCGGGATTCCCCCACGGGGCTGATGCGCCTGCTGGGGCACTTCTTATTAAACCCCTTAAACCCCTGTTGTTTCGAAATAAGAATTGTGTGTGGCCATACCCTAAGAGAAAACACAAATGTAGGGCTAGATTCTTAATTCCACTTAAGCTTCTTTTAACACTCTGGCAGGGCAAAAGGGCCTTAAAATGGGTCTCATTTAAGTCCCTGTTATGCTGCCTGAGTGGGGCAAAAGAGGTTCAAAGTCGATCAGGCCCCACATGTCCAAAATGTAGATTGAAGTTAAGTAGGTGGCTTCAGATTCAATCATGAGACTGACATATTAAGGGGATTGTATTTAACATCTAGCCAACCACCTTAAAAATACACCCATTTTGCCCTCAGTAAACGTATTAAATTACCGTGCATTGCAAATCACAATCACTAGGTAGCAGCCATTTCCCCAGATACCCTCGGGGCAACACCTTCAGTGAAGTTATATGAGAAATTTGAAACTTTTAAAGGTGTCAGAAAACATGTTTCAAGACAGTTTCTTACAGCATCACATCTCTCTGTAACCAGGGCCATTTTTTGTGTCTAAAGGATTTGCATCAAACAGAGCTAGGTTTGATTCTGTTACATTATCATGCCCAATCATAACTGTCAAGTGCTAAATATAGCACAACAATCCCCTAAATGAAGGGCAATAAAATTAATTAGGCATAGAGGAAACTTTAAACATTGTGAGTCTTCCTTTGATATAAAGGGGCAACCATGTTAGTGTAGTAAAGCAAAAAAAAAAAAAAAAACAAGGAGTCTCATGGCACTTACAGACTAACAGATTTATTTACCGCATGAGCTTTCATGGGATAATATCCTACTTCATCAGATGCTTCTGACGAAATGGGATATTCTCCCTTGAAAGCTCATGTGGTAAATAAATCTGTTAGTCTGTAAGTGCCATGAGATTCCTTGCTCTTTTTGCTTTGATATAAAGTGTCTCTAAGATCTCAGTTTTGGAGTTTATGTTTGTTTTTTTTATCCAAATCATTTTCAACAATAAAAGGGAAGCTATAATTAATATGCCTGGAATGTAAATACTCTCAGAACTGAAATGAGCAAAATGAGGTACAACTGAGATGTATGTGTCTGGTAGTGGAATATAATAAAGGTAGTTTAATTATTTTTAATTTATGACAGTTAAAGTCACACCTAATTAAAGGTGCAAGAAGCAAAAGTATATATGGATTTGTGAAAGAAAATGATTAATTTTCTAACAAATTCTTGGGGGAAATCAAAATACATTCAGATCCTGAGAAACTTATGAAAATTAACAGGCCTCTTTCCATGGAGATTCAGGAATCAAGCCATTATTTCAGATTTGAATGGATTTCACAATTATTTTAAGTAGCAAGGAGCCCCAGCTGCAAAGTTCAATCCCTATGTCAAACTTCTCTCTCAAGAGCTGGTTACATCATTCAGTTATAGGTGTCTATGTGCTGCAGCACACGGTAGCTCGGAAAGTCTTCAGCCTTAGCCTGTCAGGTCAGGGCATGCGGCCAATGCCCCCTCTATGCTGCAACCGCGGCTATATAGGTGACCGTGACCCTTACCCTCCCAGTTCCTTTTTCCGCCCTCAGCGTCGGTTTTGGAGCAGCTAACAACTTGTGTAAGCAAGTGCCTGCCTTTGCCGTGAAACTTAGATACCTGGTTTCAAGCTGTTCTTAGGATGCTTCAAAGCCTTCCTGCTCAACGATCCACACAACAAATGTCTCACATGCCTGGGTGAGACCCATCTCACTGAGAGCTGCCACCTTTGTGAGTCTTTCAAAAAGAGAACTTGCAAGGACAGAGAGCTGCATCTGCGCTCCCTTGCTGGGAGTACCGTGCAAGTCTCTAACGCCACCCGAGCCATGAGTGCTCCACCAGCTCCCCAACCAGCCCAGGCACCACAACCCCAGGACTGCTCATCGGTGCCGAGTCCGAAAATTCAGTCAGCGCCCCCATCAGTACTGTTGAGGCACCGTACCCATCAGTCGCCAAACCACCCCGATGCTGGACTGAAAGTGGCACAGCCACCCATACCGCAGGATAAACCTAAGTCAACGCTGACTGCGGCACCAGAAGCCAAGTTGATACAAGTGATGGTGCTGTCCGCTAATCCAGTAGCAACCAGGAACCTGCCCCTGGCACCGGGGACCACCTGTCGACAGATCTGGTACCACCGAGCCCGGCACCGGTACTGCAATCCAGTGAGGAGTGCTCCCCAGCCTCTTCTCCGTGCTTCTTTACGGACATGTCTGTACCATGCTCCCAGGCTTTGGGGGCCCTTTCCCATGCTTCTGCCTTGACTTTTGCCCCCAGCCTCAGGCCAATCCTCCCCACTCAAGATGGTAATAAAGATTGGAGACCACTCTCCCTCATCCTCACCTCAGTGAAGGAAGAGACCCCGGCCACTGTTGGCATCAGGGGGACCCTCCCCCTCAGCACAACCTAGTTGGGGCTGTTCACTTCCAAGTCTTCGGGACGCCGGGGACTCCTTTAACAATTGGTCACACACGACTGGCTGGACATGTTGGCCGAGGATACCCTGACCAGTCTCCGGTGCACTCTATGTACTCGGACTTCTCAGATAATGAGCCCAATCCAGACTCCACATGCCTTAGTGGTTCCCATGCCCACTCCTCTTCCTCACCCAACAAGTATACGTTTGAGAGACCAATTCACCATAACAAAGACTCTCGTGCCTACCAGGCATTGCTGAGCCATATGGCAGCAAACCTGAACCTGGAGCTCAGGGTCGTCCAGGAGGAAACTAATCCCCTCTTCAGCATTGGCCATAGGGCCCCACCCGCTAAGGTGTTGTTCCCTCTCCATAAAGCGGTATACAACATCATCAAGGCATGCTGGCAAAACCTGTCCTCAATCCCGCCGGTCTCAAGCATCATGGACCAGAAGTACCACTTTCCCCAGGACAAGTTCTCCTTTCTGTTCCAGTACCCCTCTCTGGGTTTGCTGGTCATTGATGCTGTGAACCAGAAGGAAAGACAAGGACAACTGGTTTCTACCCCCATAAACAAGAAGGCAAGAAAACTTGACCTCCTTGGCAGGAAGGCCTGTTCTACAGCAGCCCTTCAACTTCGCATTGCTATCCATTCGGCCCTCATGACAAGGTATATTTTTATCTTTGGAATGCAATGCAAGGCTACCATAGATTATCCCAAAGGATCACCTTAGGGATTTTGACACAATGCTCAAAGAAGGGGAAATGGCCTCCACTGATGCTTTCATGGCCAGGTAGGATGCCATAGACACAGCTGCCCATATGATGGCATTGGTTGTAGTGATGCAACGCTCAGCCTGGCTACAGGGCTCGGGCCTACCACCACAGCTGCAACTTACCATCCAGGATCTCCCATTTGAAGGGCCTAACCTCTTTGCTGAGTTAACGGATGGGAAGCTCCATGGCATAAAAGACTCGAGAGCCACACTCTGGTCACTGCGGATATATACCCCACAACCTAGCAGATGCTCCCTAAAGCCTCATCAGCTCCTTCAACAACAGCTTCAGCAGTTGAAACAACAAATTCAACTGCAGAACCCATTTCTGAGGTCCCTCAGCTTTCCCCAATGACATCTTGGGGACATGGACAAGGACAAGACCTGTTCGGGGAAGAGTGAGAAACCCCGTACTCCGCAATTGGGCAGGCACGGGCAGGAACCCAACGCTCATCAGGGAAGACAGTGTTTTTGATGGTTACCATGTGGGCAGTGAACCTACAACTCGACTGGTTCCCAACCGCCTACACTGCTTCACATGCCACTGGACCAACATCATGTCCAACCAGTGGGTTCTCAAGACGGTTGCGAAGGGGTATTGTATTCAGTTTCTCTCAATTTCTCGGGACAGAAAACTGCCCCCTCATCCAACCCTCAGAAACCAGGAACTGTTCCATCTTTTTGAGCTGAAATGCAGGAAACTCCTCTCCCTCAGAGCCATAGAAAAGGTTCCCAGGTGGGAAAGGGGGAAAAGGGTTTTTCTCTCAATATGTTCTGGTCCTGAAACCCAGTGGGGACCTTCGACCCATCTTAGAGCTAAGAGCTTTAAACAAGCATATAAGGAAAATAGAGCTCCGCATGGTTTCCCTCTCACAGATCCTCCCATCTCTGTCTGTAGTGGATTGGTTTGCAGCCCTTGATCTAAAAGATGCTTACTTTCACATAGCCATACAGCCCTGCCACGGGCAATTCCTAAGATTCAGGGTAGCAAACGACCACTTTCAGTTCACCTCTCTCCCCTTCGGGCTCTCCTTGGCCCCCAGGGTGTCCATGAAGTGCATGACACCAGTTGTGGCATTCCTGCGCAAGCAGGGCATAAGAACTTACCCCTACCTAGATGACTGCTTAATAGTCAGAAAATTGAGTCACCAGGTAGAGCTCCATGTCAGGGCAGTAGTGAGTCTCTGTGACTATCTGGGCCTTTACATAAACCAAGAAAAGTCAAAATTCTGTCCATCCCATAACAAAGAGTTCATAGGGGCACACCTGGATGCCCACAAGGGGTCAGCATTCCTACCCCTCTCCTGATTTCAGTTAATTTGCAAACGTCCCCCATGACCACGGCCCGCCAGTGCCTGCAGCTCCTCTGCCACATGGCAGCCTCCACCTCAGTAATCCAGACAGCACGCCTGACGATGAGGCTTTTCCAGATCTGGCCCTCCACAGTGTTTCGCATATGGAGGGACTCCCTAAACAAAGTACTGTCCGTACCCCAGGACACACTGGGGACACTTCAGGTTTGAAGGGATCCCCGTTTTGCCATGGGAGGCATTCCCTTCAAGGACCTCAGGCCCTCAGTGACCCCGATAACAGATGCTTTGAATGCAGGGTGGGGAGCCCACATCTCAGGGGGACTCTCCACCCAAGGGCGCTGGTCCCGGACGGACATCCCTCTCCACATAAATGTGAAGGAACTAAGGGCTAGCTTGCATGACCTTCCTAGACAAGAAATGGGGCAGGTCAGTCCAGATCCTCATGGACAACACCACAGCCATGTTCTACATGAACCGGCGGGGGAGAGCGGGGGCTCCCCACCACTTTGCGAGGAGGCGTACAAACTTTGGGAATTAGCCATACATCACAATTTCATTCCAGTGGCCTCCCACCTACCAGGTGTGGACAACGGGCTAGCGGACTCTCTGAGCAGGAAGCTGCTAGCGAACCATGAATGGTCCCTTCATGACAGGGTGTTCTCCCTCCTGATAGACAAATGGGGCTCCCCGTAAATAGATCTGTTTGCAACATGGCAGAATCGCAAGTGCCCCAAGTTCTGTTGCCTCAGGGGCTGGGAGGAAGGGTCTCTCATTGATGCCTTCCTCATCAACTGGTTGGGGCCCTGATGTATGCCTTCCCACCGGTTCCACTGATACAGAGGGTCCTCTTGAAGATTGTCAGGTACAGAGCAAACATAATACTAAGAGCTCCAGACTGGCTTGGACATTACTGGTTCCCGCTCCTGCAGGACTTGTCTGTAGAAACTCCCCTCTGCCTCCCAGAGTGGGTGGACCTTCTGACTCAGGGCGCCTCAGACACCCAGATGCTCTCTATGTTAGCGAGCAGGAGAGTCTCTGCTCAGACAGGGTTAAGAAGGTCCTGGTTGGTAGCAGAAGACCATCCACCAGGTCCACATACACAGCCAAGTGGAAACGATTCTCCATTTGGGCCGGAGACAAGGGTGTGGACCCCATATCAGCTCCAATTCACTTGATCCTCGACTATCTGCTGGGCCTCAGAGAAAAAGGCCTCTCTCCCTCTTCACTGAGAGTCCATTTAGCGGCTATCTCAGCCCTCCATGAGAAGGTGGATGGGCAATCTGTCTTCTCCCATCCCACTTCTGTGAGATTTCTAAAAGGGGTGGAAAGACTTTTTCCCCAACCCTGTAAGCCCACCCTGCCATGGGACCTGAACTTCATCCTCCCGGCAATGACAGGGCCATCCTATGAACCTTTGGGCTCAGCCACCCTTCTGGTCCTGTCCTAGAAGGTGGCCCTCTTAGTAGCAATCACTTCTGCTAGAAGGGTTTTGGAGTTGAAAGCCCTCTCCTCAGAACCCCCATACATGAGGTTTTACCTGGATAAAGTGGTTTTATGTCACCACCCATCCCTCCTCCCTAAGGTGGCTACCATCTTCTACTTTAACCAGGAAATTTGCTTGCCAGTTTTTTACCTAGATCCCCATGTTACTCAGAACCAGAGGAAGTGGCATACACTGGATGTGAGGAGAGCACTCCTAACTTACATTAAGCTTACCTGGCTGTTCTGCAAGACCCCCCAGCTGTTTCTGGCAGTCACCAAACGTAGGAGAGGTTTACCAGTATCCTCACAGTGTATTTCGCATTGGATTGGGAACTGCATTAAAGACTGCTATAGAAGGTCAAATATGCCCCTTTCGGGAACTGTTAGAGCCCACTTGACGAGGGCCCAAGTGTCTTCTACAGCCTTCCTTGCTAAGGTCCTGATCCAAGAGATCATAGAATCATAGGGTTGGAAGGGACCTCATGAGGTCATCTAGTCCAACCCCCTGCCAGAGGCAGGACCACTCCCACTAAATTGTCCCAGTCATGGTTTTGTCCAGCTGGGCCTTAAACACCTCCAAAGATGGAGATTCCACCACCTCCCTAGGCAGCTCATTCCAATGCTTTATCACTCGCCTAGTAAAAAAGTTTTTCCTAATATCCAGCCTCGACCTCCGTAACTATAACTTGAGACCATTGCTCCTCGTTCTGTCCTCCGTTACTACCGAGAATAGTCAAGCTCCATCCTCCTTGGAGGATCGGCAGGGCTGCTAAATTGTCATCAGTTCATACCTTCACGACGCACTACACTATCGCCCAGCAGGCTAGAGATGATGCCGCTCTGGAAAGAGCTGTACTCAGTGTGGGTAGACTGTAACTCCCCCCACCATCCAAGGGTACAGCTAGCAGTCACCTATAACTGAATGATGTGAGCAGCGCTCGCAGGAGAACGGTGGGTTACTTCCCAGTAACTGTCCTTCTTCAAGATGGGCTGCTCACATATATTCAGGTCCCTCCCACTGTCCCTGCTAATGGAGTCAGCAAAGGTATATGGGACTGGGAGGGTCAGGGTCATGGTCACCTATATAGCAGTGGTCGTGGCGTAGAGGGGGCATTGGCCATGTGCCCTGACCTGACAGGTTAAGGCTGAAGAGCTACCGCGCGCTGCGGCACATAGACACCTATAACTGAATGTATGTGAGCGGCCCATCTCGAAGAAGGATGGTTACCGGTAAGTAACCCACCGTTTTCCAAGTGTCAAGCCATTTGGATTTGACTGATCTAGTTTTCAGCAAGAATTTGTTCATCACTTTGCAAACAAAGACCTTATTTAAAAAATTATTATTGCACTGCTGGCAATATTTTTTTCCTTCTGCCTTAAATGACTTTTTATTCCTTCAGTTTTTCATTTCATTTTCCTAATGAGATTTGTTTTCTTCAATCACAGAAGTCTATACAAAGTTACATTGTAAAGCCTCACCTTGACAAACTGATTGCATTACAATTTCTCTTGGAAAAGAAAATGAATCTGAAATTAACCCAACTTATTTTTGCTTATTTTAAAAGATCACTTTTCTTTCAGGAGCTTTTGTATACTCAAGCCTTTTAGCAAGTGAAAAGCAAAGCATTCACCCTTGATAGAAATGCTAAATGGTTCAATATAATTTATCCCCTTAGGGTCTTTCATGCTAAGCACCCTGCTCCAGCTCCCAGCCCGGCTCTGGCCTTCTTTGCCTGCAGCCCAGCCCTCATCCCCTGCCCCCACAGAGCGCCCTGCGTCCCTGTGTCATACTGCATAGCTGCCTCTGGGAGTCCCACGGCCTAGCCTTGCCCATCTTTCAGGGCCCTCCCTCTTGCCCAGGCTCAGGGCTGCTTACCTACTGGGGCCCATACAGGCCCCAAAGATGCCACCACCTCTGCACAAGCAGCCTGGTCCAGAGGAGAGGGACCCTCCCCCTCTGGTCCTTCCCTGGCTATGTGCAGGAGGGGGAAGGGGCCATCAGCTCTCGCTGCTCCCACCAGGCAGGCTCTGCATGAGCCTGTGCTACTGCGGGAGCTGAGACTGCACAGAGCCACGGGGCTCATCCTGGCTGGGTAGCGGCATGGCTGCCTGACCTGAACGGTTGGCAATGTTGCTTGTGCAGATGCGTGGGGGCCACTGTGCCCTGCCCACCCATTATGCTTACAGGGAACATTGGTGTATTCAGCTTCTGCCTTTCAGCTCCGCATCGCAAGGCGCTAGTGAGAAGGTACACTTTGGACTTCTGGGATTCCATGAGGCAATTCCGGGATCTCGTCCTCCAGGAGCACAGGGAGCACTATGACTCCCTCATAGAGGAGGGCATGCTAGCATCCTAGGATGTGCTCTTAGCAGCACGGGGTGCCTCAGACACGGCGAGCCACGGTATAGTCTCGGCCATTGTTATGAGACGTGCTGCAGGAGGCAGACCTGCCTCAGAATACATAGCAGGCCATCTCAGACCTGTCCTTCAAAGGTCAGTCTTTGTGGAGGCAACAGACCACATACTCTGTGGTGCAAGGGATCCTACATCAGCCCTTAGATCATCGGGCGTGCTTCCCCTGCAGGTGCCAGCCACTCTCCTAGCCCTCGCAACCACCAAGAGTGCCAACGACAGAGGCACCTAGCAGGGCCTTTCCCAACAAGTGAGGGACAGGATCAGCCCCTCACAACTCCAAGACCTCCTCTGCCATTGTGGATTTCCCATTAAAGTACCATGGCCTTCCACGCTAGAGGCCCCCTACCAACTAGCTGACCCTGTCAGGTCTCACCAACACTCCTATACATTAACAACCCCTCAGAAATCAGTGGCAGAGGCCCTAAGAGGGACCTCACCCATAGCTAGATGGAAAGGGAGTGCTATACATGAGGTCCAAAAACCATTCCCCAGATTGGAGTGAAGGGCAACCTGGCCCAGAAGGCAGTGGAGGTGTGCCAGACCACTTTTCCACAGCCCGTCTCTCCACTCCATTTTCTCTTTCTTACCTGCTGCCAGTCTCCACGCTATTCCTGGCATCTGATTCAAATCATCCCCTCATTCTCTCCTGGGGTCTTATACATCCTCTAGCTAGACACATCCAGGGCTTTTTCTCCAACATTGCTCATGCTACAGCCCAGGATATCTGAGCACACTCAGAGTAGTTCTTCTGGCGTCCAGCTGAACACTTGAGCACTTGGCATTCAGACCCTTCCTTCCCAGTTACCCTGACTAGGCTACACTCCACTCACGCTAAAGCCTGGGTTAGTGTAGGCACATACTAGAGTACTGCACTCACAAAAATGTACCTTCCTAAATGTTTTGTTACATGCAGGGCTTGGAACCTACTTATTTGCCGTAGTCTTGCTCCATCCACAACAGACATGGATTTTGATAGCCCATACTTTCGGGAAAAAGGGTGGAATTATACACCAACCCTTCCACCCAACCTATAGCTGAAAACCCAGGGGTCTCATCACCTGGACCCCTTGAGTCATGCAAAAGAAAAGGCAAGAAAAACCACTAAGCCCCCCCACCACCACCCAGTCTTATAGTTACTTGAGTTGCTTTTTCACCTCATTCCTAAGGTGACCTGCCCCAGGTTGTACCCAGATATCATGCAGGAGTGGAGGTGGGAAACATTTTAATGTTTCCCATACCCTGCTACGTGCAAGATATAATGGCAGGAAGCAGGGAACATGGCCACTACCATAAGCCCCATCAAACCCCAACAGGGATGCCCTCTGAAAGAGGCTCTCCCTCTCTCTCTTTCCCTTTTCCACCCGCCTCAGGGTTACCCTTACAGACCTCTTGGGGCCCTTTGACTCCTCTGTTCGCATCACTACATGGAGCGTTTTCCTCTCATGCCAGCGTGCATTAGCCCTTGACCTTCTAAGAGGGAAATCAACTACCATCATCCAGAGGGTACTAAACAGTATGCATACCCTCCCCTCCCTCAATAGGGGTTCCCTGATTCCTCATTCAAAGGCTAACAGTTTTCAGGACCTTGCAGGAGGTCTTTCTCTCAGAGGTGGAGATCCAATGTTCCCTCTAAGGGGAGAGAGCAGCTGAGCAACTCGTGTTGCTCGCTGTGCTCCCCCCTGCCACGGGGCCCGCTGTGCAGCCCCTCCTCCCGCTCCAGCTCACCCCCCCCACAGCCGCCCCGCTCCTGCTAGGCCCCTGCTCCTGGCATCGCCGCCCCCCCCGGCCCCAGCATCACCCCGCCCCGCTCCCACTCGCCCCCCCGGTCCCGGCATCGCCCCCCCCGCTCCCACTCGCCCCCCCTCTTACTAGCCCCCCCGCTCCTGGCAGCATGCCCCCCTGCTCCTGCTCGCCCCCCCTCCCAGCCCCCACAAACTTACCTCGGGGCTGGACTCGAGGCAGGCCCAGCCCTAACTCCTGGGCCAGAGAAGCTCTACGGAGCATGCCCAGATTTTCTGGGCAGGCTCCGTTAGAGCTTTTCTGGGCGGGAGTTTTCAAAACTCCCTGCTCCACAGAAGCTCCCTCGAAGCAGTCTGGCTGCCAGCAGTGCGCTGCCGGCTGCCTTCCCTGCGCTGGCGGCTGTGGTGGGCTGCGCTGCAGCGCGCCAGCGCGGCTTCGAGGGAACATTGGACCCATACGTATTTGACTTACCCCAACAGCCTATACCTGGAAGGACAGACTCACCACATTGTGGTACATGCCTCCGAGGCCCTCAAGTGAAGCGGGCAATGAACTACGCAATTTGCTTTAGGCAAGCCCCCCTCCCCTTGGTGAACAAAGACCAAAAATTTTCAGGATGATAACCTCTTCCCTCCCCTTCTTCTTACCTCCCAGAAAGGTAGAACCCTCAATATTCCATGCCTTCCCACACCCCCATGCCCTCGGCTGTCAGAGGAGCAATGCAACATATCGGCGTTTCTCCCAGGGGAAATAAAAGCCCGCATCCCATCAGTTCGCTCAGATGGCAACTTCACCATACCAGAGGGCACACACAGACAGGGAGCAAGTGGTATATGGCAGAAGCCACAATGTCCCCACATAAGAAACTACAGGACACTTCCTTGTTCGTATAAGTGTAGAAGTCCTACTTAGGTGCAGGACAACTCCATGGCTTGCGGTGTCATCTCCTTGCAACCCAAAGGCATCCCTAAACTCTGATCATAAAAGGCTGACAAAAAACCTACATACCCTGACCACATGCCACAGAGGGCAGGAGGGACTCTCATTGACATAAACCTTAGTCCCTCTCTTACTTGCTATCACCAATCTCACTCACATCTCCCGAATGGGGTGAGAGAAGTCCCAGAATGAGGGCGGTAGATTCTGGAATTGTTAGTGACCGACTAGGCCAGGGACAACACCCTAACCCCTTGGGACAACACTGGAGGCACATCCTGAAACAAAGAAGTCCCTTTGGTACCTAAACATAGATATGGGCCATCGGATTGAAGCCTTTTCCTTCCTCGCTAAAGAGTTGTGGGGCCCCTCATGGGCCCACCCCTCTCAGGGACAGCCTGCATCCCCAGAAGGAGAATCATTCTGAGCTCCATCTCAACTGAGCCTGAACAGGATTGTGTCTGGAGGTCACAAATCTCAACCAGTGACACTGGTGAGTGTGTGTTACTGTTCCTTCCCTCTACTGCCAAAGGGATCAGAGGTCATACCCACTCCTGGGCTCTGGGGTACACTGTTAATAGGTACCCTTATACTTGGTTAGCAAATAACCATCAAAGGAGCTCCTCCATCAGGTCAGGATTCCTCCCGCTAGAATAGGACCGAGTGGAAAATGCCATCCTGGTTGCCTTTTCACCCCTTTGACCTGTAGAACCAAATTAAACTCTCGCATGCTGAAGTGTCAACACCCCACCTGTGCGGAGAGGGTGCGCTTATTCCTCCCAACCTTTTTTACCCATGGGAGAGTGACAGTCAATTGTCAGGCAGTGGGTAGATGAAATGTGCAAACTTTTTTCCTTCTTTGGTGGGTTGTAACCACAATCAACATCGAGGGCGTCCAAAGTAAATTAGGATGGCCCGCATCAATACTCATACCTCCAAGGCAGGGAGACACACAGCCTCTCTCTCTGTTCCCTTGTGCAATGTTCTCTCAGGGAAACTTGAGGGTTAACAAGGCATCCTAACAGGTAGGCCAAGAAGCCTACTATTCAGGCATCCTTCCACGCCTTGGTTTTGCCTTTGTCGGGGTAGCCGTGCTGACGCTGAGAAAAACCCAGCTCCACCCACCATCCACAGTACGGCTAGTAGTCACGCAATACTGAATGATGTGAGCAGTGCTTGAAGAACAGTGGGCTACTTACCAGTAACCGTCCTTCTTCAAGCTGGGCTGCTCACATACATTCAGGATCCTCCCACCATCCCCACTAGTCGCCAACTCCGAGTAGAGGAGACTGAGAAGGATCAGGGTCGGGGCCGTATACATAGCCACGGGAGTGGCTGAAGGGGGCATTGGCTGCCTACCCTGCTCTGACGGGCTAGGGCTAAAAAATTTCCAATCAATCGTGCGCTGCGGCACATAGGCACCTAATACTGAATGTATGCGAGCAGCCCATCTTGAAGGAGGGCGGTTACTGGTAAGTAACCCACTGTTCTAGTCATGTTCTTGCAGTGGCTTACTTCAAACTCTTCCTTGGTGAAACCTGTGCCCCTGCTTCCAAATTCTATGCAGTTTGCTACAACCCAGAGGGTGTTTAAGCTACTGAAAAGACAAAAAACATTGGATTATTGTGACTGTAAAGTAGGCCCCACACCACGGGTCTATTCAGGGCCAAGAGTCTGTGCTGCACAGAAATGGTGGAGGCCCACACTCCTGTGTAATAGCTCTGTTCAGAGCCCATTCCGTATAGGTTCACCATGTGGTTTTAATGCATAGTCTCCTGTAGTAGGGTGAATTCACTCTACAAAAATAGAATAACTGGTGCCAGAAATGCATCAGGATTTGACAGATATGGGGTACTTAATCCTGGCTGCAGACCCTGCCAGCAGCACAAGGTTGTAGCTCTGGGCCCCACAGTAATAGCCGTTTAGCTGCATCATTCTGTTAGCAAGAGATGCCTAGGAGGATTTGGAGGCAGAAGTTATTCATGGTTTGGGGCAGGGCTTCCTGGAGACCCTCCAATGCCTCCGATGCTGCCTGGCAGGAGCCACGCCCCACCCCTTGGTGGGCAGAGTCTGGCTGGGCCCACCCCTTGTGCCTGAAGCAGAGGAGCAGAACAGAAAGTGTAAGAGGTGGGGCTGCCAGCTTTCTCAAGGAAGAGCCAGGCAAGGAGTTGAATGCTGCTTACCTCTGAACCAGGGACTGAATTATTTCAACCCCAGTCTCCAGAGGAATGCCTTGAAGAGGTGCTGAGTAACGCAGATAGACTGAGGACTATGAGGCTATTTCTACATCTGCTTTTTTAGTTCAAACTCGCTAGTCTGAACAAAATCTAGCCTCAAGCTAGTTTGGACTAACTGCAGCTTTTTAGTTCAAACTAGCCACACGTCCTACTTCAAACTAGCTTTTTAGTTTGAATTATTAAGCGTGGCTAGTTCAAACTAATTGTCCGAACTAAGCCATTAGTCCATGTCTACATTGCACTAAGCTCAAACTTAAAGTTCAAACTAAGCGCTTAGTTTGGACTGACCAGTCAAATTTATTAATAAATTTCTGAGTTTGAAGTAGGCAAAGCCTAGTGTAGATAGGGACTAAATTATTCCAGACTAAGTTTGCTTAATTCGGACTAATTGGCTAGTGCAGACATAGCCTGAGTGACAAAGCCCTATGATGTGTAGGGGTAGGAGGTGGCCCAGGCACCCCAGACGTAAATCTGACTGTGTTGCTGAAATGGCAGTGTGTTTTGACAGGATCCTCTGATCCAGCGGCAGTATTCCCAGACATTGATAGGGCCTTGGCTTGGGACTTGGAGTAGGGTGGGCCTGGGTTACTCCCTACTTCCACCCCCACCCTTGTGGTGGCAGCCTACCCATCTTAGGTTGTGTGGTTTGGGTTTGTTTGCTGTCTACGCTACCCAGAGAGCTCCTTGACTGCTTGTTCTGCCCAAGCCAAAGAGCTGAGCCACTGACTACTTTTGCTCTGCTCGGCCCAAATGGTCAAACAAAACTGTCAATTGACACTCAGGTGCTAGATGGCGCAGTGATGCGGAGTGGCTGCCCTCTGATGCTGACAGAGAGGAACACAAAGCTGCTGTATGCCCCCAAATGGCACTAATATTGGGCGATTTCTAGCCCCTAGCCCTGATAATTTTGCAAAGTTAGGCTCAGGGACAGAACTGCACATACATTATTTTGAAGGTTCTCCTTCCTTTGGTAAAAATAGGTGGCAGGTGACACTCTGAGGGTGTGCAGACCTCTAAATAGTCCATCAGCTTTGTCTGGAATAGTGGGTCTTACTTTAAAGACACAGTGTTGTTTTATTAAAATATGTATTTTTTGCAAAGATAAGTATTAAAAAAGGCTATGTCCCCATTGTAAACAAACCAACTATGCCTGTGCAATAGGAGATAAACTAAATGGATTTCCCTTTGCTCTAATTGTAATTTCACTGATGGTAAAGGAATATGCCATGGCTGCCAGTACCAAGATTAGTTCAGGCTGAAGTACATGCTAGTTTAATAAAAATAAATCCTCAGAAGAATGATAAAGTTGTCCTTAAGAAGTTACACCACTGATGTAATTCTAAAAATTTTAGCAATTGCCATCACTATTTCAGTCACCCTGATACTGACTCCTTGCACAGGAGGCTGGTGTAGTATTTCTAGGGAAATTATCCCCATATGGTAATTCAAATATGGCAGTTCTGCATAGACTTCTTTAATGGTTTTGCACATTGTCTGTCACTGTGACTGCATGTCCATCCATTTTAGCTGGACAGTCACCATACCATATCCATTGTTCTCTGGATCCCAACTGCCAATGTATACCCCATTTTCTGCTCTTCCCTCCTTCCACATTTCTCCAATATCTGCCAGCCTTGTTTCTTTGCTTCTGTCAGCTGTATTTGTCTAATTTCTTCCCCAGAGCTCCATCTTTTACTCTCCCACTGCAAGTTTCCTTCCCAGTTGCTTACGCATATATCCTCTTCTTGATCAATTCCTCTGTGTTCTCCTTTTTTCTTATAGCTTTTAAAGTCAGAAAGGACCATTATCATCTAATCTGACCTCCTGTACAAAACAGGCCACAGAACCTATCCAGCCCTGTGATTGGCCACCACCTATAAATGAGTTATTGAAGTCCTCAAATAATGGTCTAAAGACTTCAAGGCACAGAGAATCCACCAGCAAGTGACCTGTGCTTCATACTGCAAAGGAAAACAAAAACTCCAGGCCCGGCGGCCAGTCTGCCCTGGGAAAAAAATCCTTCCCAACTGCATATACAGTAACCAGCTAAATACCTGATTGTTTGAGTAGGTCTCATTAGCCAAATATCTGTAAAAAATTCTTTATAGTAACTCAGAACCCACCCCATCTAACATCCCATCACAGATCATTATATACTACTGATAAATATGTCCAAAGATCAGTTAATTGCCAAATTAGGCTGACTAATAATCTCTGTCCCCATCTCGGCTTTGGTCATCTGGCACCTTACATCATCTATGGGGACAATCCCTCTCTAATGCTGACCTTGGAAAGAGAGTCATCCATCTTTTTTACCTCCAGCAAAACTACTGTAATACACCCTGCAAAAGAGTTGAGGTCCACCTAGAAATTTCAGCTAGTGCAAGATGAAGCAGCCTTCCATTTTTCTAGCGAAATGAATTGCTGTAGTCTCAAGTCTCTGCCTTAACTTTTTGATACAGTTCAAAATATAGGTGATAATCTGTATGAAATCTGGTTATCTGAGAAGTTGCCCATACTTCGTGGTTGTGATGACCAAGAGTGGATATTCTTCTAAAAGCTATGCTCTAGGAAATATTTTGGGGAAGTTCCACAGCCTTTGTTATCCAGGGCTATGTCTACACTAGCCAATTAGTCCATGTCTACGCTAGGCTTTGCCTAGTTTGAACTAAGAAATGTCTCAGTTTGAAGTAAGCAAAGCTCAGTCTGAACCAATATGTTTGTCTGGTTAGTTTGAACTGAGCACAATGTAGACACGGACTATGGCCTAGTTCAAACTAAAAAAGTTCTAACTAAGCCATTACTTTGAACTAGCTGCACAGACTAATTTGATGTGTGGTTAGTTCAAACTAAGAAGTTCCCAGTTAGTTTGGACTAAGGAAGTCCAAACTAAGCTTTGTAATGTGGACATAGCCCAGGAGGTCAGGAGTGGGCAGCTTTTGCTGTTGGTTTCATTCTTGAACACTCCAGAATCCACAGCAGTGCACTCACTTCATGGCTTTTGCCTTCAGAATTTGCTTCACTTCACAGTTGCTCTGAATGAGAATCCAGAGAGCTTCAGGGTAATATGCAGGACTCATTCATTTATTTGAGCTTTTATTTGATTTGTGTTTTGATGGTGGTTTCTATGTTCTGTTATTCCTACCAATGACACAAAGCCACAGACTTCTCCACAGGGTAGCAGGTGGCTCTTTAACCCACTGTAGATTGCTTTACATAACTTGTGATTTTTTAAAAATTTCAGATAGCTACTATTTCTATAAACACTGCACTAATAAACTAAAGAAAAGGAGGAAGCCTGGATGACTTTGGGATTTTCTACCACAAGAGAGGCAGAATAACCTCATAGTTAGCATGCAAGGCTAGAAGTTGTAAGACCTGGGTTCATGTCCCTACTCTTCCAGTGACCTGGGGCAAGTCAACTTATTATGTACCTATGCTTTCCATCTGTAAAATGGGGATACCACCTTCCTACCATAGGAATATGAACAGAAATCTATTAAAGACTGTGAGCTGCTTAAATATGACTGTGCTACCACGCTGAGCTAAGTGGCACTTCCTTATAACAGTGCACTGTTCAGGATATTATATAACTTTGGGGCTCGTTGCACCAGATCTATGCCACCTCTGTAGCTGTAAAATTTGAAGAAGGGAATGGAGAATCAGCCCTCTCTTTTAATAATGTTTTTTCAGTTTCTTGTTCAGTCTGAGTTCATCAGTAATCTTCCAGTAGTGCTACCCAGTTACACATTTTTCTGCCTTTTTTAAGAAAAAAATAATATACATTTAAAAAACTAGCAGCAAGTAATTCTAAAGTTTAACACAATGAAACAGCAGCTTCCTCTTATTTGATGCGTATCTGGGTTTGCAGGCTTCATATTTGTTTTACTTGATGTGGGTTATTTCAGACAGGTCACTATTCTTACAGAATGTCAAAGCCAGGGAAACAGCAAAAATGTTGGCTAACATGAGCTGCAGCTTCATCTGCCGCTATTGGAATCACTGGATTATAGAAGGCCTCTGTTACTTGAATATGGCTTTTCTGAGTCCTTATTACATTTAGCTCAAGACTGAAAGGAAAGCTTGTGATCTTTCCACTGACCATCAGTATAGTGCTTTCTGCATTATGGTCTAAATAGGCACCTTATGTTGAGATTTACCATCTCCAAGTGTCAACAAAGGAACATTCATTGTAAGTGAGAATAGAATCACACTGTGTTTGGAAATAATCTGATTTAGTTTTAAGTCTAGGTTTAGCTAGATACAGTAATTATATTAGTACTGGTAAACCAAACTAATCTGCATTTACTGCTGTCTCACTTCATATATCCACAGAGCTTTCCAAATCCCTAGTGATATTTTCAATCACAAGATTATGCATGTAATGACAATAGACCTTTTTATCCCTCAAGTCCTCCATTTAGCCTCCTGAGGCAGATAATATCTCATAGCTTGTCAGAGTGACTAGGAAAATTCTCTAATCAAATATTCCTCCTGGCCATCATAGCACCTAATGACAGGGATTTTGATGGCTCTATCAGATATGCATCAAAAGGCTCACTTTCACAAGAGGAACAAATAATTTCACTTTAACGCAAAGCTTTGGGATAAACACACTAGGAAGGGTACGTGCCGGAAGATGAAATGGAGGGACACAACTATTATGTTTCCAATGAGACATACTAAAGAGGTTTATATTACATGTCATTTAAATTAAAACATTTTTATTACCAGTTACTTGGGAGGGGGTCCTTCATGATCTCAGTTGCCCCAGAGGGACTAGATAATATGCAAGCATCAGCAAATCCTATTACATTAATTGGAGCTATAAAGCTGCCTTCAGCAGGCCACCTCAGGACATAAGATCTAACAAAATCACAAGAAAAAAAAACGCCAAGATCAGGCTGAGTACATATCGGAATTAGACACCTCAGAAGGAAGCCTAGGTGTCTACAAGAAATCATGGTGCAGTGTATTGAACAAGTGTCTCTATAGGGTGTTAGAGGTACTTTGCTATTGATGGTGCTAGCTTTAAAGATGAAATCTAAAACTGAGTTCCCGAATCCTTGTGATCTCTAAAAATGTGGCTTTTCTTTAATCACAAAGAACTTTGCAGTCATAGCTTTCAAAAACATATTATTGCACACTGTCATTTGTGTGTACAAATGAAAAGATCAACATAAGGACTATTGTGCAGGCAGACTGATTGTTTTTCAAAACACACTCAGGCCCAAGAAATCCTGTGGCACTTTTAAAGACTATAACAAATTTATTTATTGCTTGAGCTTTCATGGGAGAAAAAAAATCTCACTGGTGTCTGAAGTAGGATTTTCTCCATGGAAGCTCATGTGATAAATAGTCTTTAAAAGTGCTACAAGACTCCTTGTTTGTTTTCCTGAACTAGACTAACATAGCAACTCATTTGGAACCTGTCAGTATGGTTTGAATATACTTTCACATTTGTGTCAACAAGAGAAAAGCTACAAATAAATACATAAGCCAGTGACTACGTGTGCAAAGCTGAAGTGTGTGCAATGAAGACCAAGTTGTGATTCCTTTGAAAACCTAGCCTTTAGGATTCTGAAGTACTTTTTAAAGTGGGGTCGGTTGGCTCATTTTATTAAGTCTCTCCACATTCTTCTGACAGCTTCACTTCTTGTCCTGTGTATTGTTGCTGAAACAACAGCTACATTTAAGTGGTGAGTATATATGTTTTTTAAATAGATATATACTGTAGTTGTTATTTTAGTGGCTCTTGATTTTAGCATGAGAGAGGCTGGCCTTGCATATTCATTACATTTATTTTTGTGTTCCTGCCTGGCTAGTGCACATAAGAACTGCCATTTCATTTTGCTACATACAGTAATTTCAGACTTGACACAATGGTTGCAAATTGATTTTTTTCTTTATTTGTGAATAAATAAAGCAAAAAAAAAATCTACAAATAAAGCAAAAATCCATTCACATCCATTATGTTTATAAAGTGTTTTAGACTAGAAGGGGCTACACATTACATACATTAGGTAGTGGTGTTACCATTATTCAAGCTCATGTGGTTAAAAAGTTTTCTATTCAATATCCTAGAGCACAGTTATTATGCAAACAGAGTCTACAGAGCATCTAAGGAGCAATGTTTGAAGAACTCTGGCATGTCATGACTTCATATAGAGAAGCATGACAGTTCAACCATGAGAACATAGTAATGCTTCCATATTTATGACAGATAAAGTAGTTAAGCAGATACAAAGAGATGGGGAGGGTGCTTCAGAAAAAAACCACAACCACAGAGTTCTTAGAAAGCAAAAATGTTGCAGACATTTTGTTTATATTTTGCCAACTGATCATGCAGGCAGTTTTAATATAACCCTTAAAGACATCTTAGGAATATTTACAAAATTAATTTCAAGGAAGTTCTCATAAATAATTACCACACATTATGTAGTATCTATACCTGCTACAGGCCATCTGGACACATCTAGAAATGCTGAGACTGAGCCAAACAGTTAGTACAGCTGGGAAGCTGATGACAAGGTTAGTTTCTTGGGAAAGGCAGCAGTCACTTCACTTAATTAGCACTCCCAGCAGATGGATCTATTCACAATTAGGCATCCATCTTGAAATAATTTGCTCACCTCTTCTTATGACCCAAGATGTTGCAGTGATAATCAGGGAAAGAGGAATTACTGATTTTTAAAAATATCTCTAAAGAACAGCTTAATTAAATACAGACAACATTACTCTATTCAATGGCATAAAGAGGTAATAATAAAGTACATGAGAGCTGTAATAATATGATGCTGTTTTCATAAATATAAGCTCATTTGTGTCATTTCACACTTTTGGAAACTAACTATTTAATTCTTGATTGTGATGCTATCTTTCTAAAATGTCTGAGTGGATTCACTGAATTGTAGTTCTCATAGAACAGAAAGTTAATATAATGCTTAGTTATTGCCAACAGGTGCTCTGCAACTGCCCCACATAGCTCCAATGAATGCACCTCAGTCTACCGTCTGTCTCTCTCGTTTCCTTTTCAAAATTTCTGTAGGTTTGCTTTGGTGTTCTCACAAACAGTTGAGGACTGGTTTTAAACCACCATATTCATTTCACTTCACATCTGCTGCAAAAATGAGTTGACGACTCCAGAGGAAATAAGTCAAGGAGCACTTATCTGAGGCAGAATGAACAGGGATTGGCAACCTTTGCCAACCCCTGTGGTGGTTCTTCCTCCCTGACCCTCAGCTGGTGCTGACGGCCCTCCTGCTGAAAAAATGTGGTGGCTGCCTGCAAATTCAGCAGCGCTGACAGCTGGAGTGGGAGCACTTCCCAGCTATTCCACAGAAAGAAGTCACCCATAGTGACTTATCTTGGTGGTGCGCCTGGGGACAGTGGTCCCCAAGTGTGCCATGAAAAGAAGCAGCTTCTTTCAGGGATTCCCAGGCATGCTGCAGAAAGAAGCTGCCCAGAGTGACTCCTTTGGGGAGCATCACACTACACAGAGGAGCCACTCTGGACAGCTTTTTTCTGTGTCACATGGAGGCATAGGCATGGGGGGGGACCCCCTGTGTCCCAGCTCCACCTGAAGGAAGCTACCCAGAGTGGCTTTTGGTGGCAGGAGTGGCAATTTCTCTGGTATTGCACAGGGTGCCTTGTGCTGCTCTGAATAGGCAGAGGTGCCACTGTTGGCGCACGTGCTGAGGTGGACTACCCCTGATTGTAGCACAATCCCACACCCAAATGTTCAGTTTGAGACCTTGATGGTGAATTAAATCCACTAACACAGACCCCCTGCAACCATATGAAGTCTCACTGAGATCAAGAGGTCTCTACACAGGTATCCCATTAGGTGCCTTTTTATTCATTTATTTTGAAATGTGGGTAGGTAAGCATTGAACCAAGACAAATGGGCCCAACTTCCCCAGCCACAAAAGTATCCCAGGGACAGCATGAAGAGAAAACAGGAAGACCTCAGAGCAGAGTTTATCCTGTCCCCCTACATACTTAAAGTTCCCTTTTACCAAGATCAAGGCAAACAGAGGTTCCAAATTTCCTTGGCTCAGATTTAAACAAACTCACATTTGCTGTGGAAGGCTCCCTTCTGCAAGAAGCGGATACCTCTCACTGTAGCTGTCTATCCAGTCACTGTTAATAGTTAGCTGTGATATCTTCCTTTGCATCCTTTTATATGCTGCTGGCTGGTTTTCTTGGGGGCTAATGGGCTGCAGTTATGTCTGTTTCCTGCTTTTTAACAATTATATCTTATCCCATCAAAGAGTACAAGTCCAGAACCTTGAGGCTTCCTGTCTTGAGTATCAAACAGGGAGCATATCCTGTCACATTCACCAGCAGTAATTTTTAGCATATTTACAGAAAGAAAGCTTTTTTCTTTCTTTCTTTTTTTTTAAAAAAAAGGCAAAATGATAGATTTAAAAGGCTGAAATTTAAGAAAACACCAAAATTATTTTTAAAAGGTGGTGATAAATTGAGGCTGCTCTAAACCATTTGAAAGAAAATGACATACCAGTAATCACCTTTATTGTACAAATTTTGTCAGTACTGCTATTTTTCACAGTGCACTCAACTGATTCAAGCAGAAGCACTCAACATTTCGTGAAATCATTGTGTTATGAATAGGACTGTTAGCACTGCTGGAATTTTTGTTACTCAACTTAAACACACTAATTTTGTCCTGAAATTGACCATACAACAGATAAAGTTGCATGGGCTTCATGTCACTGACTTGTCTTTCTCCTTCCCCACTGAGGGTCAGCCAGTGTATTATCACAAAGATGAGCAGCCTATCCTTGATGTTGCAGAGTGTTAAATTATTTGCCTTGAACTATTTTCAGAGCTCTGATACTGAAAGTTCACAAAGTTCAGCAGAGCACCAATATTGATTTGATTTTTTACTTATTTGTTTGGATTTTTAAGAAGAGACAATAAATCATATTTTAAACAGTAAGCAACCTCGACCCAACTTTCCATGGGAGCAGAGTTAGGTCACCATCACATAAATCCTTCAGTGCATTATCAGCCATAAAAGTAAAATCACCATTACCCACCATCACCCACAAAATGTAACAGTAACTTATTAAAACAGTACAGCTAAGGAGGAAAAAAAGAAAAGTACCTTACCCTCCCTCAGTATTGGATCCTCAACTGATATCTCTTTTACCTAAAGCTATCTATAAAAGATAGATCTTGCTAGACACTTTGAAGGTCAACAGAGTTGGGCTACTGTATACTGATTCAAAGTTAGGTAGTGCGTTCTATAGCCAAGGGACCCTCCTGGGACTCAGCGAACACCTCCATCTCTCATATGTCAAAAGAGCTCTAACTCATGGTCTGTCCACCTCCACAACTTGCTTGCCATGAAGATGTATGTTCTCACTATTAAAAAATAAACCTAGCTAATAAGCAGTCCCCCCACACCACCCTTACTCAATGTTACATGTATATATATTTGTACTACACAACATTGAATAGTTATAGCTTTGGCTGTTGATTCAAACATTTGGCACATTCTTTACTATATATTCTCTTACCCCATTTCTGATCTGCATCAGTATAGGATAAGGTGTGTATGGAATGACTGGAAAGAGTTGGGGGATTGATCCCATACAGTCTTGCAGTTTGATTCACAAACAAATTAATCACCCCCAGCTGCTTTGCATGGAGGTTCAGTTCAATAAGTTTTAACTCACAAGCTTCAGTTGCATCCGTTGCTATCACAAAGCCTTGTCTACTTCTCCTTTCTTTCCTTGGAAGATTTTAGGCAGCTGGTGGGGCAAAGGAAAGTTTGCCAGCATCTCCGAAGTGTAAACATTTTCCACCTGCATTTGTCAGGTTTTTGCAAACAAGACCTGAAGTTCACAAATTCACTCAGCCAACATTCAGGCTTAGCCGTGTGTCCAGCTCAGTAGTGTAGTGAGGGGTGTCTGGTGCCAGCACCCAGGAGCCAAGCCCACATTTGTGCTTCCCCAGATGCCCTGTGCCCCACATCACCCCACACCTTGCAACCCCTGCACCTTACTTGGTCCAGCAACCCCTGGAGCCCGGGGGCTTGCCCCCCCCACTACTGTCCCCCCTGTTGCTACACCACTGAAAGAAGTCCTTTCTTTGAAAGGGTTACAATTTGAGAGGATCTCCAAAGAGAGCAAATACAACAAACTCTGGTCCGGATTTTAACTTTGTGATTTAGGCCTCTTTCAGTAAAGGATCAAACCAGAAACTGAATCTGAACATAACAAACTTGAGGGCAATTTGGTTTCACTTCCAGATTTGAACTCAACAGTTGAGAGCCACCTTTAATTTGAAAACACACTTCAGCCTTTTTGAAAAGAACTCATTATTTTGCTTCCTAAAAAACAAATGGCACATAGGCAAGTGAGCTCAGGCTACTGAGCTCTGTTCCTGCCTGTGTAATAGAGTTATGCTAAACATTTTCCATGGCCATCAGCAAATTAAATATTAAAAAAAAAAAATCCAAAGGCCTAACCTAATGAAAGAATAGAACAGTTTCCCTAGCTTCATTCTGACAAGCTACCTTACAATTATAGGGGGCCTAAATACAGTGTAAAATGTCCCACCAGAAAGCAGATGGTCTCTGGTGTACTAAACTGAGGCACTGATAAAAACTACAGAAAAAGGGCCTTCAGCTCAGTCCCTACAGTGTCCCTTTTGCAGCAGTCCTAAGCAAGGCTGTAACAGGCACCCTGGAGCAGCTCCATTTAGCGGCTCTATCAAAGGGCACATTCTGCACCACTCACTCCGGGCACTGAAATGCCTCGTTACAGCACTGGTCCTAAGGGAATTCACAGGCGGCACTTGTTTGCTAAATGCCAGCCCTTTTCAACCACATTCCCTACCCCCTGCTGCTCCTGAGGATGTCAAAGGTTTATGTACCCAGAACACCCTGTGCTCTAACAAATCTTGGCCACACAACAGCCCCTTAAGGTATACTTACACAGCAAAACCACCAAACAAACTGCTCTTTGGGAGTGAGTCTCAGAGGCTGGATGCTGGCTAAGGGTCAGGGCCCCTGGCCTGCCCCACTCTGCCCTGTGGCCCAGATCCTGCTCCGGGGCCTGAACTGGCCCCAGCCACTGCCAGTTGTCATCAGCGGCAGGGGCCAGCAAGCAGCAGGAGTCTCAAAGCTGTAGTCTGCTCTTGCCACTGCCCACAAGTGGCAGAAGGCTCGGAACCAGCTCCGGCTGCTTGCTGGCAGTGGCAGGAGCCAGCTCTGGTTCTGAGCCACAAGCCTCCTGCTGCTTGCAGATGACAGGAGAAGCCAGCTCCAGCTTCGAGCCTCCTACCGCTTGCCAGCAAGCGGCCTGGAGCTGGAGCTGGCCCCTTCTACTGTGCTGCCAGCTAGGTGTGGCAGGCAGGAGATGCAAGGCCCGTGCCCTGCTGGCTCTGTGCAGCAATGTCCCTGGTCTACAGATTTGGACTTATCCACTGGTGTTAAAAATAACCCTGCAAACACTGGAGCTGCAGGTGGAGCATGTTCTCAGAAACCTGGGGAGGATGGCAGGGGTTTCAGATCTCAAGTTCCAGCCCAAGCTTGAACAGCTTCATGATGTGTTTTAGGGTGACAGTGCAAGCCCAAGTCTGTAGATACAGGATCCAAAACTCACTAGAATAGGTTGGTTGGGTTTTCTGCTTTGTAGACAGACCCTTGAGTATGTTTGCACTGCAAATGAAGACCAGGCTGTGACTCAGACAGAGTCAGCTCAAGTTTTTAGGTGCCCTAGGCCATATGCAATTTTGGCACCTCCCCTTCCCTCCCGTTGCAGGCGGGGTCTGACCATTGGCAGCGGTCAGGGCCAGCCTGAGGAGTGGTGCTACCACCAGGGTCTGGCTTGGGCAGGGAGCAGAACCACCACTGCTGCCTGGATCCAGCCCCAGCTGTGAAGTGGAGCTGTGGCCAGGGACCAGAGCCACGGCTGGGATCCCCCCCACTGCTGCCCCCACCAACCTTCCAATCCCAATGCCTCATACTCCCCTGGAAACACTGCTCTAAACCAACCCCGCTCCCTCCAACTTACCTTTTCTGGAGTGGAACCAGCTGAAAGACAGCTTCCTGCCTTGCTCTACCCTAGGCTATGTGTCTGAGTGGAGCAGGGTGGGATAGGCTTGCTGGCCGCAGCCCAGTCCTTGGCACCTCGTAACAGTTGGTGCCCTAGGCAACTGCCTAGGTCGCGTCTATGGAAGGACCCACCCTGGACTCAGGTGTGACCTGAAGCCCCCTTTCCAACCACACACTAACCTGATTCACACTCTGATTTGTATATACGCAGAATATGGGTCACAGGACACTATGGGTACAGCTACCCTGCAGTATAGAACCATAGACTCATAGGGTTGGAAAAGCCCTCATGAGATCATCTAGTCCAACCCTCTGCTAAAAGGAGGACCACTCTCACTAAATCATCCCAGCCAGGGTTTTGTCTAACCAGGCCTTAAATGTTTCCAAAGATGGAGATTCCTCCACCTCCCTGGGTAACCCATTCCAATGCTTCACCACCTTCTTAGTGAGAAAGATTTCCTAATATCCAGTCTTGACCACCCCAGGTAAAGAACCCATGGCTCACAATCCTGGGGCTAAAAATAGCAGTGTAACTATTTAGGTTTCAGTTAGAGCCTGGCCTCTGAGACTTTCCTCCAGACAGGTTTTCAGGGCCCAGACTCTAGCCTGAGCATGTACACTGAAGTTTTTAGCTCTGCAGTCAGAGTCAGCTGAACTGGACCAGTCACAGCTGTGCTGTGGGGGTTATACTGCAGTGTAGGGGAGAGCCCTGTTATGGGAGAAGGGATCAGAGCCTGAATCCCACTGTGACCCAAGGCCAAGCCCAAGCCCATTTTTTCATTGTGGAAGCAGCTCAAGCTGCAGACCCATCCAAACTTCTTCATAATGCCATCTGTGAGATCCAGGTCTAGAACTGTATGCCCTGGCTTACCACGCAGTACGGATGCTCAAGCACAGGCTTGGAAGAGACTCCACAAGCCTATGTCCCACAGATATGGGTTCACAGTGCAATATAGACATATCCTAAGGGAGGCCTCTGTAAACGTGGTAAATGTACCAGTCAACATAAATTAGAGGGGTCCTACCACTGGCAGCAGGAGTGCAGCATGGAGACATCTGAGGAGAGTTGCTGTGCCCAAAAAGACAGAATCATTGGGTTCGGCTTTCAAGAAATTATAAACAGGATTTTTGTTTCAAAATTACTTAGTCAAACAGAGGCTGTGCCTAGGGATGAACACTGGAGTTGATTAAAGCACATTTAAAGTTCTGTGGCTGGCAGAAAAATAGTCTTGATTTTTCAATAAAAAGAAGAAGGGAAAAGCCACCATTTAGCATGTGATAGGATTCAGAATAGGCAAATTGAACGGGATGCTCCATCACATCACGTCATGCCTTCATTCAGTTGCGCTTTCATTTTAAGTGAAGAGATTATTTCTGTAGTTTGGGATACTTGTGTGCATATAGTCAATGATAGGCAGGCTGTTAAAAGAGGAGGTATCTTAAAAGAGTCATTAAAATCTCAACTGATGAATACATTCATTCAAAGCAAAACAAAAAACAACTTTTGGAAAGTGAAACACAGCTTAGCAATCAGTACATAACCACTATGTGTCACAAGAATGTGCATGATAAATATAACTAGTCTAGGGTCAAACAATTCTAGTTGTGTGGAACAAAAAGGAGGCGTATTTTCAATTCTGATACCATATGATGTCAGGAATATATACTGTTATACATCTGCGCTTTGGTGACTGTTTTTATTTTCAATTAAATTCAAGTGCAATAGACAAGACAGATTAGCTCCTGAAGCTTTTTCTTCTGTTAAGTTAGAGTCTGATCCAAGTCATTTCAAAGTAAGCTGGAGCTTTTCCATTGATGTCAATGTGTGTTAGAGTCAAACTTTATTGCAAATGTCAAATTCTGTTTTCATTTAAACTGCTGGTTAGTTATGCAGGGTGGAAGCTTTTAACTCGATTTGAACATAAACCTCTAAGATCCACTCTGGACAGAATTTTCCTCGGAGTTTAGGGATTTTAACATCCTGTTTATTTGTGTGGGTCTCCCTCTAGTTTCAACTTCTAGGATTTTTTTTTAAATTAGATATGCTACTATATACCAGGGAGGCAAAACTTACTGACTCCCCCAAGCCTCCCTCCCTGCTAGGCAGAATCCTCTAGGTCCTCTCCTCTGCTCTAGGACAGAATCTCTGAGCTCCACATCTCAGTCTGCTAGGTGGAGAGTAGGGGATGAGGAGGCATAAGGGGCTTCACAAGCTGCACTTTAATTTTAAAAGAGTCATGTGCAGTTCTCCTTCAAGCGCTGCTCACATCATTCAGTTACAGGTGTCTACGTGCCACAGTGCACGGTAGTTCGGAAAGTCTTTAGCGTTTGCCTGTCAGGTCAGGGCACCCGGCCAATGCCCCCTCCGCGCCGTGACCGCGGCTATATAGGTGATCATGACCCTGACCCTACCAGTTCCTTTTTGTGCCATCAGCATTGGTTTCAGATCAGTGTAAACTTGCGAAATGCAGCTGCCTGTCTTTCACATGAAATTCAAGATACCTGGTTTCAAGCCATGCTTGGAGTGCTGCAAGACTTTTCTGATGGACGACCCACACAAGAAATGTCTCGCTTGCCTGGGTGAGTCCCAACTCACACTGGAGTGCTCCATTTGCTGGTCCTTCAAGTGGAAGACCCGCTTAGAAAGGGAGCGTCGCCTCCTCTTGATCTCAGGGAGTGGGGTACCCACCCCTGAAACTAGCCAAGCCACAAGCGCTCTGCCAGACCCCTGATTGGCCCGGGCTCAGGAACCCCACCACCGATCGTCAGTACCAGGCTCAAAACCTCGACCTGCAACGGTACCGCTCCAGCACCGAGCTCATCGGTCACCAGGTAGCCTCTCAGCTGTACCGAGAAAGGTACCGGCATAGGCACCCCCAACGGCCCATCAAGGGCACCATAACCCAGCTCCGGTGCAGAAGAAGAAGACCAAAGTGGCACTTTCTTCATCGGTACTGCAGGACATGGTACCGCCCCTCATAGTACCGATGTCAAGACCGGTACCACCAGGCCCGGTACCATCAACCAGCCCGGCACCAACACCGGTACTGCATCCAGTTCCACGCTAGTTTCCAACGCGGCACCAATCTATAACCAGGTACCAGCAACTAGCCCAACACTGGGACCCAGCACAGCACTGCCCAGCCTTCCACCAGTACCACAGTCCAGTACAGAGGGGCAGGAAACTTCACTCCATTGCTCCTCTGAAGAGCTCTCGATACTGGGTTACCAGACATCAGGTGGAGTGTCTTCCAGATCATCCTCCAAGGACCGTCCCTCCCCTTCTCAGGAGGAGCACCCGAGGAAGAGACTTCGCAAGAGCTCCCCATCCCCGAGCTCAGTGAGGTCACAAAGACCATACAAGGAGAGGTGTCCGTTCTCCCCACTGCACCTACGCCTCTAGTGAGATCACTCCATAACAAGTGGACCCTTGATTGGCTGAGCACAACAACCGATGACGCCTCCTCTAGCTACGTCCGGTCACCTCCACTGGAGTCCTCAGATCTCTCCAATGACGAACCTGATCCTGACTCTACACAACGCAGTAAATCCCAGGCCCAATTCTTCTCGTCACCCGATGAGCGTCTAATCGACATTCTGCTGACTACAAGGGAGATACCCACGTTGAGCAGGACCTCCTCCACCTTATGGCGGCGAACCTTAAATTGAAATTAGGAGTAATCCAAGAGGAGGATGACTCCCTCTTTGATGCATGCCATAGAGCCCCTCTAGCAAGGGTGGCAATCCCATTACACTCAGGAGTATATTGCATCGTCCAAGAATGCTGGCAAACGCCATTCTTGATCCCATCAGTGTCCAAGGTTGCAGATAAGAAATACTATTTCTCTCCAGATGGGTTCTCTTTCTTATTTCATCATCCCACTCCAGGATCCTTGATGGCCGATGCCATAAACCAAAGGGAGAGATGGCCAGCCGAGCTCCACACCCAAAAACAAAGAGGCGAAGAAACTCGACCTCCTGGGGAGAAAGGTATACTCCTCCGCGGCCCTTCAGCTACATATCTCCAACCACTCAGCCTTAATGACAGGTTACATCTTTAACTTGTGGGAGGCCATGCGAAACTTCCACATGGTCATCTCTGAGGAGCACCTGAGAGACTTCGAAGCAATGCTATAGGAGGGGGAGAGGGTATCCAGGGATGTTCTGGTGGCAACCTGGTACGCAGTGGATACAGCGGCCCACACCATGGCCTCCGCAGTCATCATGCATCGGTCGGCCGTGATATGAAAGTTGACTGCCTCTCCATAGAAGTGAGAGTGAGAATATGAGGTAAGAGGAAAAGTGAGGATATCATGCAAGCCACGTGCCCCACCCAAACACTCTGACTCTGGAGCTTGGGGGGGGGCACGACCCTTGGGAGGGACCTGACCCATCTATAGAGGCAGTCGGATACTCCTTCCCTCTATTCAGCACACCTCTCCCTTCGCAAGTCCATGTATCAGGAGAGTAGAGTACAGGCGCTGGGCAGGCCCATCTCTGGGGCCCAAAGTGTCAGAGAAACTCCGTCAAAGAGGTCTTTGGGAGGAAAGAAGTGGGGATCCCCGGAAGACCCTTCTTTAAAGGTGACCCTTCCATGGGTTATAGTAAGAAAAGGGGACCCTTTAGGTACACCCATCCTAGTATCAGGAGAGATGCCAAACGGCAAAGGTCATGAATGTTAAATGACCGGGAAGTGAAAACAGAGAAATTGGAGGAAAGGTGATTGAATTCCCATGTTAGATCATCCCCGACCAAAGGGACAGGGGAATGACCTGAGACGGGGACAGTGAGAAACCATCGTGGGGTTCTGGGAGGGGCTTACGCAACCTCAAGGCTAGGTGCGCATTTCTCTCCCTTGTCCCCATACGCTACTCTCCCGAGGGCTGGGTTTGATGGAGGGAGAAGCAACTGTATTGGAGTTGATCACCTTCAATGGGAGAAAAGAGGGCCATTAACCATAGTCCAAGGCCCCTAAAGAGTAGCTGTTTCACTTGTGTGTGTGTGTGGGGGGGAGACAACCATGAGGGCCCTCAGCCCAAGCGTTCATGGGGTCGCAGTGGGCTGAGCGAACGTTGAAGCACTTAGGGAGTAAGCTTACCCAGGTCTCTGAGGGCTGACCTAGGGTCACAGTTGCCACAGATCAGGGAGTCAGTGGCCGGGGCACAGAGAGACTGTCCCTTGAAAGGGACGGTCTAATGTGGACTGCTGTAAGTACTGGTAGAGGGCACTCGGTGCACAACCACGGTTGTAGCAATGCCTCAGCTGGTCGTGTCCGAGGCATCCCCCGCCACTGTAAAGGCTTCGCGTGAGGCCAGGGCACCTTCCTCAATGAAGGCAACCTAATCCTCCAAGTGTTGTTATGGGAGGAAGCTGCTAAAACCCATCATAGCATTACACAGATCTAGGATATATCTCTTGAACAGCGTCTAATAGTTAGCAATTCTCAGCTGAAAGGCTGAAGTTTACTAGGCCTTTGACCCGGGAGGTCAAACCCCCTGGACCCCTGGGAGCTGGGTGGATTTTTCCCCCTTTCTGGGGCGGATCCTTCTTGCTTTTCCCATCCTGAATGAAATGGACTTGTTTACCTCATGGGGTCCCTAACTTCCCCTACCTTGTTTGCATACATCTGTAAGCTGGGACCAGGCCAGAGCCTTTTTAAATTTCCTGCCCTGCAGCATGCTGAGGCATTTGGCCTAGGGCAGGAACAGCATGGGAAATTGCAGATGCTGTGCTGCCTTCCCTGGTGCCTGCCACCCAGATGCATGTCTCCTCTTATACTCCTGACACCCCACTCTATCCTCCCCTGCTCGTCACTCTCATACTGCCACTCAGATGGTTGTGGGGAAGGCAAGCATCATAGCAAAGTTCATGAGACGGGCAGGATCTATTTAAAAATCTTGAGAACTACAGCAGTAGATGTGTCTGGTGTGGGGCGGCAGGGTGGCATCTCACAACTGGGCATAGAGTCATGTGCCAGCTGTGCACCCAGATACCATCATCTTCCCCAGTGCATGGGGAACCTATGCAAGTTGGCTGGAAGTCCCAGGTACAGTATGATCCATCACCTCCTTCCTATGCCTATTTGCAGAGCTTCTTGGCTCCTGATTTTCAGCAACAGGAACCTGGGGGTTTAGAGAATGATGTGCCTTGTCAGACACTCCCCTGGGCTGGCTGGCCCTGCCCCCCAGTGCTGAGGGTGTGTGGAGACCCGGCTGATGGCGATTTGCACAAGGCCCCCGCACCCCCCCCCAGGGACAACCCTGGCTCCTCCTGTATTTGCACAGCAGTAAGAACTGAATAAATGGGGGACAGGACAATTTCTTGCAGTGAGTGGACTGCTGTGGGATATGGTGAGAACGACATGTCTGAGTTGCTGATGACATTCATGGACCAGCTGCAAATGGTGTCATGCCACTTCTGGGCTGGAGGAAGAAGCACTGACTGGTTTTATCTCACCATAATTCAGGCTTGGGATGATGAGCAGAGGCTACAGAACATTTGGATGTGCAAGGCCACATTCTGGTGCCTGTGCACTGGGCTCACCACACAGTACAGAACCACCAAAATGAGATGTGCACTGACAGCAGCGATATAAGGTGGTGATTGCACCTTGCAATGGCAGATTGGTATTGGTTAGTGGGCAATCATTTTGGAGTTGGAAACTCAGTTGGGGGGGGGGGGCATTGTCAGGCAAGTGTGCAGGGCTCTTAATTCCTGCTACACAAGGCTGTGAGTCTTGGAAATGTTCAGGACATAAAGAGATGGATTTGCAACAATGGGATTCCTGGACTGTGATGGCTGGCTGGCATACGTATCCCTATTTCGGCCACAGATCACCATTCCAGAGTACATTGACAGAAATGACACCTTTTCTGTGGTTGTCCAGTCATTGGTGGGTCTGGTCAGGGAGGGTGCATGATGCTCCCATCTTTAAGATTACTGGCTCTTCAGAAAGCTAAAAGCAGAAACTTGCTTTCCTGACTAGCAGATTGCCATTGGAGATGTTGAAATGCCAGTAGTGATCTGGGAGGATAGAGCCATGAAGCTATACAGCAGCCACCTCAAGAGCATCAAGGAAAGTTTCAGGTATCCACTCAGCAAGTGCAGAATCACAGTTGAATGCACTTTTGGGCCACCAAAGGGACACTGGTGGTGTTTGCTCACAAGACTGTTTCTCCGTGGCAGGGCCAGCGCTACTGTGAGGCAAGAGACAGACATGGCTTCAGGTGACAGTTCTTAGGGACACCTAGCCCCCTGAAGATCAGGCTGGCTCCCGCCTCTTCAACGCTTTCCTAGTAGCTCAGACACTGTTAGTCAACCTGCAGCTCTCATGAGGTCCCTTCCAGCCCTATGATTGATTGATTGATTGATTGATTAAGGCAAGTAGGCAGAGTGCACTTTAAATCCCTCTGCAGGCAGATGCTGGAGATTTGTGCACTTTGGAAATCAGTTTTCAACCTCTATGAATGAGATGGGGGGGCGCCAAATCAAAATTTGGCTTGGGGTGCCATGACCCCTTGAACTGGCCCTGCTCCATGGGAAAAAAAACCACCCCGAATGGCTACAGCGGCCTGCTTTGTTCTATATAAAATCTACAAAGCAAAGGGGGAAAGTTTCGCAGCAGTACTTGGGTTGGAGGTGGAGTGGCTTTCTGCTGAGTTTGAACAGCTAAACACAAAGTCTATTAGAACAGCTCAGTGCAGAGCCAAACAGCTCAAGGAAAATTTGAAAGAGCTCTTTAACACTGAGCCAAAGTAATACATTGTGGTGGGCTATGCTCTGCCTGACCCTGCTGTGTTGGGGCCTGTTAGGAATTGTGAGGTGCTTGGTGTGCATCTGTTAATGTAACATTGTCAACATGCCTGTTGATTTTTGTGATGCCTGCTGTACATTTATGATTATTACACTGTTTGTCACTGACTCTATGAGTCATATTACACTGTATACTAGCAAGTAAGTGGATGCTTTCAGAACTGCTGAGCACTCTGTAGCATCTGTTGTGAGCTAATAAGGCTGACTTATTTTCCAAATAATAGAACTTAATTCAATACCAAAACCAGGGCAAAGAAAAATCTGTGCAATTTAAAAGCAAAATCATTAAAAACTTAATTAAAAAAGACCTGAGCAAGAGGAAAGAACATTCATGTCCATTTTACCTACATGCTGTGGCTTTCACAGGTCAGTGTCTGTGAAGCTGTGATTATCCTTACGGTCCCCTGAAGTGGAATGACAGGGATAAGGATATGCTCTTTGATAACATTTGGAGTGTTGGGGCTGGGGCACGTAGGGCAGTGCTGTAATGGAGTTCTCCACTGAGCACAAAAGGAGATGAGCCTATGATTGTTGAACCTGTCGGTCTACAAACATCTACAGCATCTGTTTTTGCTGCCAGAGAAAACCCATTATGTCCTGGTGCATCTCCCTCTCCTCTTGCTAGTATCCTTTGGTCTATCTCCTGTCTTTTCTGTCTCCAGGCTGCCTGCAACATTCACCCTCTAGCCCAGGGGTCTCAAACACGCAGCCCATGGGCTGCATGCGGCCCCTAAAACTATTTCCTGCGGCCCGCAACAATACTATTGTTACCAGTATTGGCAATACTGTTGTATTAAAAGGTTTCAGTGATGCGGCTCTTGAGTTAACGTACCAGTTCTCATGTGGCCTTCTACTAGTCCTCATGCAGCCCTCGTGGTGATTTGAGTGTCAGACCCCCTGCACTAGCCCTTTGCTCATGATCTGATGCAGCACTGACTTGCAGAATATCATTCAGCATGTCTTCCCGAGTCCTCTTCTTTCTCCTCTTTGTCTGGATTAAGCATTCGATGTGTGTAGGGAAAACCCCTTAAAGCCACAATGATCGCAAGTGTGGATAAAACACAAAAGGTAACACTGTCAGTGTAGTTACAGTGAAAAGTGGAAGTTAAGATTCAAGAACTCCTTTCCCTTGTTTGGGTGGTTTAAGCAAAACATGCTTTTACATGGCCCTGCTGCTGGTGCCTGTCATACCTTTTCTCCTGTATCCCCCATGTAATATGCTTGAAGATGGCCACATTTCTGTGGCTGGTCAGTAACAGTGTTTGCATAGCCTCTTCTCCCCAGAGACCTAGGCAATCCAACACCTCCTGTCTTTTCCAAGCTGGACTGCATCTGGAATGTGTAGCTGGTGTACTTGCCAAGCTGGATGATCAGAAATAGGCATTTCAAAAATTCACAGGGCTTTGAAGTGGAGGGAAGCCCCTAGGCAGTAAAGTTCATAGTTGTGACCAGAGCAGTCAGTGTCAGGCACAGGGGGACAGCTGCTGGAGGACTGTTCAGGTTTACATAAAGTAACGCAATGCTGTGTTGACCTCAATACATTGACCATGGTTTCACACTGCTCAGGGAGGTGATGATACTGTATCACTGTAATGAGGCATTTATATGTGTGAGAGACGGAAACAAATTGAAGTGTGGACACATGACAGCTATATTGATTCAAAGCAGCTTATGTAGATCTAACCTTCTAGTCTTAAAATGGGAAGCCAACTTAAGGGTTTCCATCATACCTTCACAAGCACATCCGGCTGGTTGGTCAAGGTTAGGCGCTTGCAGACGTATGCTCAACAGGGTGGAAGAAAAAGTAATTTAAAAATATTCAGAATTGGATTTTTTTTTTAAATTTCAAGTTAAACAGTTTTGTTTGTTTTAAAAAAGACTATTTTAACTTGACAACTTATGTTAGGTCTAATCTTATTACAAGAAGTAAAAAAAAAATTAAATTTAATACAAATAATAATATTAAGCAGCACATGCTTGCTGGGTTTTAAAGAAAGTAAAACTGCTGAATTGCTCCAAGTCACTGACTAAGCATCTGGAACCAGAGTTTGCTAATCTGCTAAACTAGCTTTTGACCTCAGTAGCTTCTTATGCAGGTGCAGAGAGAATATTTTCTTCATGTGAACTTATTCAACTAGTTCAGTTCAGTGACCAGCTCTTTTGCCATTAAGAAAGTAGGTGGGAGTTGAAAAAAAAAGTAAAGCTTGTAATCCTCTTCCAATCTATGACTAAAAACTGGGTCTGAGAAGATGAAATCTACTAGTTCTAATATCTTCAAGGTCATAGTGATCCAGAAACAATGAGTTCAATTCACTAACTACAAATAATTGTTCCTTTGTTTAGTAAATCATGATCTGAGGACTTTTATAGCCCCTCTCCACCAAAACAATCCTTCTGGTAGCAGGGGTTTTGTTCAGGCAGTGTGTTATTTCTGCTGGAATCCTGCACATCTGAGATTTTCTGCCTCCAAATCCCTGTGCAGTGCTGCACCTGGGGGCTGAGTGCTGCTGCCAAATCCCCATATACTGCCAGAAATCAGCTGCAGAAAGGTGCAGTATTTGGGGTTGGGCTGCTGCTGAAACCTGATCTGGTGGCTTTTTCTATTGGTGTGGGAAGTGGGAGAGAGTGTGTCACAAATGGCTAGGTAGGTCTCTGGGTAGGTCGTAGCCCACTGGGTGTTGAGAACTCCTGGGTCAGAAGTTTATTACAGGAGTAGGTGAGTGAGGTTCTGTGGCCTGCATTGTACAGGAGGTGAGACTAGATGATCATATTGGTCCCTTCTGGCCTTCAAGTCTATGACTATATCTACATCAGAAATTTTAATTCAGACTTGCTAGTCCACACTAAAGAAGCCCAAGGTTAGTCCGAACTAACCTCAGGCTAGTTCAAACTAACTGCAGCTTTTTAGTTCAAACTAGTCGCGCGCTCTAGTTTGAACTAAAGTTTTAGTTCAAATTAGAATGTATGGCTAGTTCAAATGAATGGCTTAGTTCAAACTTTTTAAGTTTGAACTAAGGCTGTGTTCACACACACAGGGTTATTTCAAAACAAGTTGTGTCGAAACAACTTGTTTCGAAACAACACCTTATTTCGAAATATCTTATTTCGAATTAACA
>ML682038.1:1102276-1169431 GCA_007922195.1 Podocnemis expansa | reverse complement strand
GTCGTGTGAACATGGTTTTTTTTGTTTCGAAACAACGAGGTTGTTTCGAAACAAAAGTGCTGTGTGAACACAGCCTAAGTGCAGAAGTCCCAACTAACCTGGAGTACTTATTAGTTTGGACTAAGCTGTGCCTTGTCCGAACTAAGAAATTCTTAGTTCAGACTAGGCAAAGCCTAGTGTAGCCAAGGGCTAAATGCTTCATCTGGACTAATTTGGCAGTGTAAACATAGCCTAAGAATCTATTTTGTTTTAAAAGCAAAACATGTTTCAAAAAACCTTTTTTTCTTTTGTATCCAGCACTTTAAAGGTAATTTTATTCATTAAAAATAAAAAATACTGGTTTTGTTCATTTAATTTAATTTGATTTTTCCATCCAAATATACCTTGCCACAAATCACAAGACAAAAAATCATTTAATATAGTTTTATTTATTTTTTTCTAAAAATAAGAATCTGGACAAATGTAAGTTAAATTGTATTTTTTTTATGAATATGTGTAAATATAGTGTATCCTCTTGGTTACCAAATTTAGTACAAGGCTATATTTAGTTGTTAAACAATGTTTTAATGATTACCAACCAACAAGAATCAACCTTTCTCTAGAAAAATAACTGAAGTATAAAGCTATGTTCTGTTTGCATGCACAGATCAAATATCTGTGCACCTAACTCATAAAACATATGCACACATGCTTTGTGTTTTTACTTCAGATATTTGCATACACAACTCAGAGGCACATGCATGTCTGTGTTCAACTGCATGTACTAACTGTAACATTGAAAGTCTATCTATTAATTCTGAGAATGAAGAATGCACCATTGTTCAAAGCATGGCAAAAAAAAAAAAAAAAAGGCCAGAGACCTAGCATGGTTATCCTGAGCAAACTCTTTTCCGTTATTGCAACTGAAATAACAGTAATACTTTGAAATCAGATGTTAATCAAAACAGCAGATTTTTCTTTACTGAACACTAATTAGCAGCTGTGCCACTTTCCAGTCAGTTGGAGAGCAGACTAGACGATGGGCTGGTCAAAAATTTTTTGTGACTGACACATGAATGTACACACATCCATTCACACATCCTGACCAGATTATAAATTAGCTTTCACAGAGAGACTTTGGTTAATAAAAGGTTCTTTCAGCAAGGGAAACTCTCTTTACAAAAACACTTGGGTGAAATCCTGGCACCAAGGAATCCAATGGGAGCACTGCCATTGGCTTCCATTAGGACCAAGCTGTCATCCTCAGTTCTGATATTATCCACTCCCACCAGCACCGCACTCCCAGTTTAGTTTTCAGGAGGTTTTCATGTATCTGCTAGATTACAGAAGTGGAAAGACAACAGCTTCGTCTAATACAGATAACATTTTTAGTCCCTGGGCATGCATATCTGGATTGTGTTAAACCTTGAATGAACCAGACAATGTGTATGTCTGGGTCCCCAAGACAGAAGCCAAAGAGCAATCGCTACTTTTTGCTTCTTTTGGCAATTGGGGCATAATCTGTGTAAATTCAAGAGGATTACTCATATGCATAAATATCATTGCATAATGGCCTCAGATTACTTTATCTTAAAGAATAGTCATAAACTAAACAATAAAAACTGGTATAGATTCATTGTGATTGGCCAGATGTATTCCCAGAGCCTGGGATAAGGAAATCATAAGTCTAAATTCATAGGAAAATAGCAAAAAGAAAAATGTTTACTTTCTCCTTCACACATTCGTAAAGATTAATGATCTTACCCTTTGGCCTCAAGGACCAAGGCTCTGGGGCTCATATGGACGTATGCTAACTTAGCTGCTATGAGAAATGTATTCTGAAGCACAGAATATTATTGACTTTCATTCCAGAGACAATAATCCATTAACTGAGTGGAGGGATCATAATTACAGGGAAGAAACAATTGATTAAATGATGTATTCTGTGCAAGATCATAACCAAAAAGCATAGGAAAGAGTAGCTGACCTCTTGTGACAATATGACACACTAACCACATGAGATCCCCATATACTTATCTCAGGTAGAGTCTTTTCTTGCATGAGGCACACTGGGAATAGGGAGTGTTGGAGAGGAAGTATACTTTACCTCTGAGGCAAGTGGGTAAACTTGCTGGTGTGAGAGAACTTTAAACTGACTGAAGTTGTTTCAAAGGAAGACCCATTTCTTCATTCAAAGTGAAAGGTTTCTATAATGCAGAACCTCTAGCGGGTAAAGTAATCACATGGGGGACTTTACCTCTTTCTTCAGGAGGAAAAAAGCATAAATACCAATCCAACTTAAGAAATGTAACATTAAAGCTGAAATTTCATCCTTAGCCTGTTTTGTTACACCAAGATATTGAAAGAGTCTTGGCTCAGGCTCAGAGTCTAAATGATGTAGGGCCCGCCTGACTCTCCATAGCTCTGTGCTTTTGGGCCATCATTTACTCAGTGCAAAATGGGCATAAAATGCTATCACAGTTTCATTTTGCACCCATTTTGTGTTAGAGTAAATGGCCATACAGGGTTCAGAGCAACAGGAAAACCAGGCCCTGTGAATTCAATGTCTGCATTTCACACCATTTCTTTTTTTTCCGTATCGGTACAGATACCCAGACTTAAAAAGGAGATTTTGGTACATTATAAAGAGTTGTCTGAAAGATATTGTTTAGACAGTTCACTTGTTTTGCCTTCTCTTACACTTGTGAAATTGAGTGAAGAATTCTTCCGTTCCCAATATGTCTGAGAATGTTGTTAGCTTGCTGCTAGGTAATTTGATAACCATAAGAACCGAGTGTGTCGTTGAATTCCAAACAATGGTCCTTCATACTATAATCAGAGTCCTGGTTTCTTTACTAATTTTAAATTTTTTTTTAAAGGGCATAGATAATAGCAGCTGGAAGCTTCCAGCTGGACTAATTAACATAACAGCTGAAAGGAGCTCATTAGTACCTTTCTGAAGGAATCCCTGTGAATCACCCAGTGAATTTTGAGAGCCTGCTAAGGAGGAAATAAGGAGAAATATTTCAGATTTTCCCTTCCTTTAATAAAATATAATACTAATAATAGTCTATTGCACTTTTCATTGTAGTTGTTCCTGGAAGTGTTTTCTATAAAACACTAGGATATATTAAGACAACACACAACCCCAATGGATAAAAGGAATTCATGGATGCACCCACTATACAGTTTTTTATTACTACTGTGAGAACAGAGGGATAAAACCCTGTTGCTTAAGGCTGCCTGATACACTAACATGACACAGCTGAGTATTTTGTTAGTATACCTGTGTTTATTTATAATGTTAGACAGTTCTCTCCCTTTTCCTTGAAACATTCTCCTGGCCCTTCTGCATGTAAACATCTACACTGAGTTGGGGCCATCAGTACTAACAGCTGTCCTGCATCTCCACCTATCTACCTTATTTCAGGGACACCTCTTACAGAACTTTCTAGTGGTCAAAGTAGCAAACTCAGTTATTGATGTTCCTGCCCAGTTACTTTATGATCTTTGTAGACTTGAAAGACATGGTTGTGCAATAATTATTCCTCCCACCAGCATATCCTTAATATTCTTAATAAATAAAGGACAGAACATTTGCAGAAGTTATGAAAGTATTGAACCCATCACCAATACTGCTCAAAAGGAGAGAATAAATGTAACTAAAAGGCAGGTCTACACTGCTGACTCTTTTCAGTGGAAGTCAAAGGCAAATATGCAAGTTACCTAAAATATATTGCATATCTCCCTTTGAATCTGTTTTGCGTGGCACATCTACCATGCTGAGTTGAAGAGAGGGCCTTTCCATCATCAACTCAGTGTTACTTCAACTACTGGGGTGGTCTTCAGCAATCAGCTTCCTGCTCAAATGAGCGGGTCTTCACAGACCTGATCAGTCAATCGGGAGGGTCAATCTAATGGCACAAATTTGCTGCTTATAAGTGAAGACTAGCTCTAAGAAATCATCTCGTCTTCTTCCACTCTCACAGGAGACCCTCCAAGGCTGGGGGAAGCTGCTCCTCTGACAAATTGTCCTCCACTGAATGCATAAGCAAAGACCTGCATTAATGACCACTGACTATGTCAGCATTAACTCCCATGAAGTTTCCACTCCTGTCTCAAAGCTTCTGCTGAGTAGAGGACCCCCAGTGTTTGGGGGACCCAACATCAGCATAACTCCACAGGGAATCATGCTATTGACAGGGACAGGAACTACTAGGAAGGAGGCTCTCTATGAAATAGCTCAGCTTTCTGCAGCAATCCTGGGGCATATGGAATACATTCATGGTTTTTGGGACAGGTATGTGGTTGGAAGACCCCTACAAAGCAAACCAAACCCAGTGCACACATCATTCTTCAGAGTCACCACAAGTGCAATCTGTGTTTATAGCAATAACTGGAGGTCTGGGAGGGGCTGAGCACCCCTAGTTGCCACTGGGCAAAGTTAATCAGAAAGGCACAAAGCTCTTCCCTCTTTGAGGACTAGCCATTCCCACACTCCAGTGGTATTAGCCTTTACAAAAGTTGGCAAGTACATAGAGATCTCAACACAAGCAGCTTGACCCTGCCACTGCAGTCATGGTGAGGAGGGGAAAATACAAGGCAGGCTCTGCATATCACACATACACCCCTTTGACAACCAACTAGTTTTGGAGTGTCTACCAAAGACTCACCTGCTGATTTGCATTGAGATCTTCAAGCTGGTTTTGTGCATGACGGTGTGATCAGGGTGGACAGGAGTTCAGAGGGTTATTCCACAAAATGCACACATAAGCTTTGTCAATTTCCTGCAGGCAAATGTCAAATTTTAACAGCTCCATCTTATCATCCTTGCATATCTCCATTAAAGGCAGCTGTTTAGGGGAAAGTAACAGTGGGTTACTTACCCCAGTAACAGTCCTTCTTCCAGACGGGCTGCTCACATACATTCAGTTACAGGTGTCTACATGCCACAGCACACAGTAGCTCGGAAAGTCTTCAGCCTTAGCCTATCAGGTCAGGGCACACGGCCAACACCCTCTCTACACCGCAACCGCGGCTATATAGATGACTGTGACCCTGACCCTTCCAGTCCCATATACCTTCACCAACTCCGTTAGCAGGGATGGAGGGAGGGGCCTGAATGTTTGTGAGCAGCCCATCTTGAAGAAGGACAGTTACTGGGAAGTAACCCACCGTTCTCCTGCGAGCGCTGCTCACATCATTCAGTTATAGGTGACTACTAGCTGTACCCTTGGATGATGGGAGAAGTTACAATCTACCCACATTGAGTACAGCTCTGCCCAGAGCGGCATCATCTCTAGCCTGTTGGGTGATAGCGCAGTGCATTGTGAAGGTATGAACTGATGACCATGTAGCAGCCCTGCAGATCTCTTGGATCGGGACCTTAGCAATGAAGGTCGTAGAAGATGCTTGGGCCCGTGTAGAGTGGGATCTAGCAGTTCTTGGAAGGGGCGTGTTCTACCTTCCATAGCAGTCTTTAATGCAGTTCACAATCCAATGCGAAATACACTGTGAGGATATTGGCAAAACTCTCCTACTTTTGGCGACCGCCACAAACAGCTGGGTGGTCTTGAAGAATGGCTGGGTGCACTTGATGTAAGTTAGGAGTGCTCTCCTCACATCCAGTATATGCCACTTCCTCTGGTTCTGTGTAACCTAGGGATCTGGGTCAAAAACTGGCAAGCAAATTTCCTGGTTAAGGTGGAAGGGGGAAGCCATCTTAGGGAGGAAGAATGGGTGGTGATGCAAAACCACTTTATCTGAGTAGAACCTCATCTATGGGGGCTCTGAGGAGAGGGTTTTCAACTCTGAAACCCTTCTATCAGAAGTGATTGCTACTAAGAAGGCCACCTTCCAGGATAGGACCAGCAGGGCGGCTGAGCTCAAAGGTTCATAAGGTGGCTCTGTCATTGCCTGGAGCAAGATGTTCAGGTCCCACAGCAGGGTGGGCTTATGGGGTTGGGGAAAAGATCATTCCACCCCTTTTAGAAATCTCACAGAAGTAGGATGGGAGAAGACAGATTGCCCATCCACCGTCTCATGGAGGGCTGAGATAGCCGCTAAGTGGGCTCCCAGTGAAGAAGAAGAGAGGCCTTTTTCTCTGAGGTCTAGCAGATAGTCGAGGATCAAGTGTATTGGAGATGATGTAGGGTCTATACCCTTGTCCCCAGCCCAAATGGAGAATCGCTTCCACTTGGCTGTGTACAAGGACCTGGTGGATGGTCTTCTGCTATCAACAAGGACCTTCTTAACCCCTGTCTGAGCAGAGTCTCTCCTGCTCACTGAGCCAGAGCGCATCCAGGCTGTCAGGTGTAGGTGGCCTGGGTCTGGGTGCCTGAGGTGCCCCAAGTCCTGAGTCAGAAGATCTGCCCACTGTGGGAGGTGGAATGGGGTTTCTATGGACATGTCCTGCAGGAGTGGGAACCAGTGCTATCTGGGCCAGTCCGGACCTCTTAGTATTATGTTTGCTCCATCCCTAATGATCTTCAAGAGGACCTTCTGTATCAGCGGAACCGGTGGGAAGGCATACATCAGGGGCCCTGACCAGTTGATGAGGAAGTCGTCAGTGAGCGGCCCTTCCTCCTGGCCCCTGAGGGAACAGAACTGGGGACGCTTGTGATTCTGCGTTGTTGTGAACAAATCTATCTGCAGGGAGGACCATTTGTTTATCAGGAGGGAGGACATCCTGTTGTGAAGGGACCACTTGTGGTTCACTAGCAGCTTTCTGCTCAGTGAGTCTGCTAGCTGGTTGTCCACCCCCGGTAGATGAGAGGCCACTGGAATGAAACTGTGATGTATGGCTAATTCCCAAAGTTTGCAAGCCTCCTCGCAAAGTGGTGGGGAGCCCACCCCTCCCCACCAGTTCATGTAGAACATGGCTGTGGTGTTGTCCATGAGGATCTGGACTGACCTGCCCCATTTCTTGTCTAGGAAGGTCATGCAAGCTAATCTGATGGCCCTTAGTTCCTTCATGATTATGTGGAGAGGAGTGTCCGTCCAGGACCAGCACCCTTGGGTGGAGAGTCCCCCAGAGATGTGGGTCCCCCACCCTGCATTTGAAGCGTCTGTTATCAGGGTCACTGAGGGTCTGAGGGCCTTGAAGGGAATGCCCCCCACGGCAAAACAGGGATCCCTCCAAACCTGAAGTGCCCCCAGTGTGTCCTGGGGTACAAAGAGTACCTTGTTTAGGGAGTCCCTCCATATGCGAAACACCATGGAGAGCCAGATCTGGAAGAGCCTCATCCTCAGGTGTGCCGTCTAGATTACTGAGGTGGAGGCTGCCATGTGGCCAAGAAGCTGCAGGCAGCGGCAGGCCAAAGTAATGGGGGATATTTCCAACTCCATAATGATGGTGCAAATGGACCAAAATCTGGAGAGGGGTAGGAATGCTGACCCCTTGTGGGCATCTAGGTGTGCCCCTATGAACTCTATGTTATGAGATGGACGGAGTTTTGACTTTTCTTGGTTTATGTGAAGGCCCAGATAGTTGCAGAGCCTCATTACCACTCTGACATGGAGCTCTACCTGGTGACTTGATTTTCCGACTATTAACCAGTCGCCTAGGTAGGGGTAAATTCTTATGCCCCGGCTATGCAGGAATGCCGTGACCAGCACCACACACTCTGTGAACACCCTGGGGGCCAAGGAGAGCCCAAAGGGGAGAAAGGTGACCTGAAAGTGGTCATTTGCTACCCTGAATTTTAGGAATCGCCTGTGGCAGGGCCACATGGCTATGTGGAAGTAAGAAGCTTTTAGATTGAGGGCCACGAACCAATCCATGACAGACAGAAACAGAAGGATCTGTGAGAGGGAAACCACGCAGAACTTTATTTTCCTTATATGTTTGTTTAAAGCTCTGAGATCTAGGATAGGTCGAAGGTCCCCTTTGGCTTTTGGGACCAGGAAGTATTGGGAGTAAAACCCTTATCCCCATTCCTGCCTGGGAACCTTTTCTGTGGCTCCGAGGGAGAGGAGTTTCCTGCATTTGAGCTCGAGAAGATGGGACAGTCCCTGGTTTCCGAGGGTTGGACAAGAGGGTGGTTTTCTGTCCCAAGGAATTGAGAGAAATTGAATACGATACCCCTCCATGACCGTCTTGAGAACCCACTGGTCGGACATCATGCTGGCCCAGTGGTGTGTGAAGCAGCGTAAGCAGTTGGGGACCAGTTGAGTTATAGGTTCGCTGCCCACATGGTAACCATCAAAAACACTGTTTCTTCCCCAATAGGCATTTGGGTCCCTGCCCGTGCCTGTCCACTTGCGGAGTGTGGGGCTTCTCACTCTTTCCCAAACGGGCCTTATCCATGTCCTCAGGATGTCATTGGGGAAAGGTGAGGGACCTCAGAAATGAGTTCTGCAGCTAAACTTGTTGTTTCAGCTGCTGAAGCTGTTGTTGAAGGAGCTGATGAGGCTTTAGGGAGCATCTGCTAGGTTGTAGGGTGTAGATCCCCAGCGACTGGAGTGTGGGTCTCGAGTCTTTCATGCCATGGAGCTTCACGTCCATTAACTCAGCAAAGAGATTAGGGCCTCGAAGGGGAGGTCCTGGAGGGTAAGTTGCAGCTGTGGTGGTAGGCCCGGGCCCTGTAGCCAGGCTGAGCATCGCATCACTACAGCCAATGCCATCATACGGGCAGCTGTGCCTACGCCATCCCAGATGGCAATGACAGCATCAGTGGAGGCCATTTCCCCTTCTTTGAGGATCCCGTTGAAATCCCTAAGGCGATCCTTTGGGATAATGCTATGGAAGCCTTGCATGGCATTCCAAACGTTAAAAATATACCTTGTAATAAGGGCCAACTGGTTAGCAATGCGAAGTTGAAGGGATGCTGTAGAGTAGGCCTTCCTGCCAAGGAGGTCAAGTTTTCTTGCCCCCTTGTTTTTGGGGGTAGAACCCAGCTGTCCTTGTCCTTCCTTCTGGTTCACAGCATCAATGACCAGCGAACCTGGAGTGGGGTGCTGGAACAGAAAGGAGAACTTGTCCCGGGGAATATGGTACTTGCGGTCTGTGACCCTTGAAACCGGTGGAATCGAGGACGGGTTTTGCCAACATGCCTTGATGATACTGTATACCCCTTCATGGAGAGGGACCGACATCTTAGTGGGTGGGGCCCTACGGCCAGCATCAAAGAAGGGATTAGTTTCCTCCTGGATGACCCCGAGCTCCAGGTTCAGGTTTGCTGTCATACGGCTCAGCAATGCCTGGTGGGCACAAGAGTCTTCGTTATGGTCAATTGGTCTCTCAAAGGTATACTTGTCAGGTGAGGAAGAGGAGCAGGCCCGGGAACCACTACGGCGTGTGGAGTCTGGATCGGGCTCATTGTCTGAGAAGCCCGAGTCCATAGAGTTCACAGGAGACTAGTCGGGGCGGTGCCTTGGGGTCCGGGTATCCTCAGCCGCCATGTCCCGCCAATTGTGTGACCAGTCGGTGAAAGAGGCCCCGGAGTCCCGAAGATGTAGAGGTGAACAGCCTCTACTAGGTTGCGCCAAGGGGGATGGTCCCTCTGACGCCAATGGTGCTGGGGATCTCCTTCCTTCGCTGAGGCGTGGGCAAGGGAAAGTGCTTGAGGCACCGTTTCCCCAAATGGTCTCCAATGTTTATCATCATCTTGAGCAGAGAGGATTGGCCCAAGAATGGGGGTGAAGTCGATGTGGAGGTAAGGGAAGGGGCCCCTGAAGCCTGCCTGGGAGCATGGTACAGACACATCCTGAAATGAGCCCGGAAAAGAGGCCGGGGAGCAGTCCTCACCGGATTGCAGTATTGGTGCTGGGCTTGGCAGTACCGGATCTGTCAACGGGTGGTCCCCAGTGCCGGATTGCAGTGCTGGGGGTGGGTTGCTGGTTGGTAGTGGGGTAGCGGACGGTACTATCACTTGTGCCAACCTGTCTTCTGGTGCCACGGTCGGTGTCAATTTGGGCTTCTTCCATGGCACCGTTGACGGTGCCATCTTCAGTCTGGCATTGGGATGGTTCAGCAACCAATGAGTATGGACCCCCAACGATACCGATGGGGGCATTGACCAAGTCTTCGGACTCGGCACCCACAAGTGGTCCCGGGGTTGCGGTGCCTCTGCTGGTCAGGGAGCCGGTGGAGCACGCACAGCTCGAGTGGCATTAGAGGCTTGTGCAGTACTCCCGGCGAAGGAGTGCAGACGCAGCTCTCTGTCCTTGTGACTCCTCTTTTTGAAGGACTGGCAAAGGGGGCAGCTCTCGGCAAGATGGGACTCACCCATGCATGCGAGACATTTGTCATGTGGATCATTAAACTTGAACACTTTGAAGCATCCTAAGCACGATTTGAAACTGGGCATCTTGAATTTTGCAGTAAAGACAGGCACCTGTTTAAGCAAGTTTGTTGGCTGATCCAAAACCGACTCTGAGGGTGGAAAAAGGAACTGGGAGGGTCAGGGTCACAGTCACCTGTATAGCCGTGGTCACGGCGTAGAGAGGGCATTGGCCGCGTGCCCTAACCTGACAGGCTAAGGCTGAAGACTTTCCGAGCTACCATGCACTGTGGCCCATAGACTGAATGTATGTGAGCAGCGCTCGAAGGAGAACCAGGATTGTGATTCCAGCATGTCCATGAGACAGGCAAAGTTGACACATTTTATGGGACTTCTATTCCTCAAGTGAAAAAAAAATCAATAAAACTGCACATTAGAAGGGCACTAGGGAATCTTCCTAGAAAGTATACATTTGTCCTCACAACTGATGAACCATCCAGAGAACACAAAGGAAAATACAAGGCAAACATCTCTTCAGATAGAGCGCTACAATGATATCTTTTGTAGCACAGACATAATCGTATTCCACCAATAAAAAATAACTATTATGAATATCTTTATGCTCTGCAGCTTATTCAGCACTTTTTAAGATAATGTTTACTGGAAAGTTTTGCTTGTGTCATTTTTGGTTCATGGCTGGCTAATCTGTTGTTCCGTATAGCTTAATCACATTTTCTTCAGTCTCCTATTGACAATACTGGCCTGGGACAAATAAAAAGCTATCATTCAAAGCAATAACATAGCCTCTTAACTCAAACTGACATAGAAAGCATTGCAAGTTAGAGCTCAGACAAGTCTAAACGTGCTCTGTTAATGGATAACATTTTTAACAATAGAGCTATTGGACCCGGCTGGAAATAATGGGCCATAATCATGGCAGGAATTAGTGCACACGACAGGTGATTATGTTCTGGAAATGTTCCAGGACCAGCTGTGTTGAGTCACATTATTTGTAACCTATGTAATTACAGCTTTTCAAAACAATTTTTATTTGGAATTGGGGAAAGCCAGTGCAGTGGGGACAAAAACAACCACCACAATTTGGCAGAATTAAAAAATGTGTCAAAGCTGGAACAATGCTTCTCTGTTTTCTCAATTCCCAGCTTAGACTGCAAAAGAAACCCTAACGTAATCACTATCACATCTTTTTTTCCTTTCTCATAGTTTAATTACAGCACCTGCTTACACATGAATGGTCCAGCAAATATCTGCCTAATGCATGAGGAGGGAATTTTGTCTGAAACATCAAAATGGCTGAAAATGTAAAAACTAAGCCTATTTATTAGATTTATTTGAATGTTAAATAATTGGCACTTTCTTTATTATAGGATTATACCAAGATAGGAGATGGTGAAAGAAGCTTTCTTCATTAGTGTATAAATGACCACAAAATATATATTTTAAAACACAGAAACCTGTAAATATACCATAATAATCAGGTTGTACATATAACAAGCCTGATTAATTTCATGATTTTATTGCTGTTGTCCTTGTCCTCTTTTTTTCCTTGAGTTGGTTTGTTACTCACTGTCACATCTGGCTAAAATCAGATTGGGAATTCTGCAGGGAAGGGGCCATATCTGGTCTTTGTTTTTTGAAGAACAGAAAACACTTTTTGGGGCTGTGTTAAGAATTACTCTTTCCAATTGCTAATCTTACTTACACTAGCATTCTTGAAAATGTGTGGTTTTGGTCTTTGAAATTTCTTCCTTAGGTTATATCTGAATACACATCTAAAGAGCTGATGGATGGGGGATGGATTAAAAGCATTAGAAACGTGAAGCATTTTAAAATTTGACTGCCACTTCGAAAAGTGCCATATTACCAGGCAGCAATGCAGGTAGCCAGATTCCTAATAGAACAAGTAATGTAGACCCAAATCAGATTTTTCTCAACAGCAATTCATTCGGTACTTTTGTATATGCTATCTGCGATTTCTGAACCATTGGGGGGAGGAGGGTGAAAGGGAAGGAGAAGGGAAGGAAGTTCTAAGACCTTTCAAATGGTTCTAGTTGCCAGGGTAACCATCTTACTTGGCAGTCAATATGTTCAGTGTGTTTCTGTTACTGTGTGCCGACCCCCACAGGCAACATTGTAGGGTGGCATTGGGGAAAACATCAGAAATGAAGAGGACTACAAACCTTGACACAATTGCATTGAACAGATTTTTTTAAAAAATCACTTATCCGTAAATAGTTTAAGGCACTCTAAGATTTTCCAGTGGAATCAGGTGTAATTTTGTGTAATAGAATTGCAGGCTTTGCTAGGGCTGATGGGAGTCTTTGAGTTTCAGAATGATGCCTGCAAGGCAGAACAGAAAATAGAATTTGATTTAACATTGGAAACAATGTGCTACTTCATGTCATTCTTACTATGTCCATCAATCAACATCACTTTTAAATGAACAAAGGTAAGAAAATGAAATAAACATTTCTTTAGCAATATCTGAGCAGCAAAGCATTTTTGAGTTTATCTATAAGGGTATAAAAATTCATTTTATATTATATCATATATTAAGAGCTTTCAAAATTAAAACTACATAATGCTTGCATAAAAAATTTCATTCATGCATCTCAAGGTGTTATAAAAATGAAAGTACACATGGAAAATGATTTTCCCAAAGTTATACAGCAAGTCAGTAACAGAAATTCAGGATCAGCCCTCAACTGTTTTTATGGCTATGATGGTGTATTGTTTCCGTGACACCATGATTGTTCATGTGGTTTTTCTGGCGAAGTAAAAGAAAACGTCTCTGTTCTGAGAAAGTTGTCATCTTAGGTCCAAAGCTACATTTGCCCCACTCCCTCTTAGATAGTCCTATGAGAGGGCCTCAGTTATGATGAAGCTGGCTCAATAAAAGTTGACTAAGAGAACTGGAGACCAAAAAACCCAGTATTATAAGAGCAATAGCATTGTTGACTCTAACGTGTCGGTCATATTTCAGCATCTCAGACTATCCTCATGTTAAGTACAGCACAATACCAACGAGACACCAAAACATTAGAAGAACTATTCATTGAGTTCAGTCTATTTTTATAACCTTTTTCAAACAGAAGGTCTTAAAATACTTCATAGTCACAGAGAACAGAAATAAAAGTTGCATCACAGCAAGTTGTAAAGAGAGAAGGGATTGCAAGAGAAAAGGCATAAGAAGGTATGACAGTAAAGATAAGAGCTTTCATGTAAGGTGCTAATGTGGATAAACATTCTCTCTCTCTTTAGCTGCAATGCAAAGGCATAAAGGAAAGATGCAAGAATAGAAAGGGGTTAATAAAGGGAGTCAATTAATATTTTCATTTAGCTATATGACGATCCACTTAATTAAGAATTTTACCATTTGTTTAGGATGGCTTCTTATGGGTTTTGCAGTGTATTGAGAAGCACCATGTGAAAAATTCTGTGTAGGAGCAATTCATTTAGCAATGTATTGAGCTAAGTGATCGCTCTAAGAAAAGTCATCAATGAGATATGTGATGAATTCTGTGCTCTCCAAAGGAGCACAAATTGTATCTTGTGCACACTGAAGTCCTCTATCACTGACCATATATAGAATAACTCAGAGATTCTCAACCATTGTGGTTGTGGCATGCAACTGAGTGTCAGCAGGAGCCTCCCCGCTACTGAAAAAAAAAAACCCTGCCACCAAACAAACCTATCCAAACCCAGTCCCCTTGCAGGAGGTTTTTTCAGTGGTGGGATGTGAAGGAGGATTTTACCACTCCCAGGATTTTGGCAGCAGTGTTTTTTGTGGCAGTGGGGATGGGGTTCTTCTGGCAGCAGGGTAAAGAGTGTCATGCATGGTTGAGCATGCCACCAACCGTGTTGTGACACAAAAGCGATTGAGAACTGCTAGCATAGCCTGCAGCTTACAGTGCTGGATACCTCCTGCTAGTTTGCCTCACCTGGGGCTGGAAACTACTGCAAAATAATTCTGTGAATATATATGCCTATGTTCACATTAATTTATATCAGCCATTCTTGTGGCCTGTTTGTGCTCTATATTCAGCAAGAAATTAAACTTAACAGGTGTTATTCATTTTTATTGCTTTTGTTTTGATAATTATTCTTATTATGGCCAACACCTATGGACCCAAGTCAGAGGCCATGGTCCCTTTGTGCTAAGCACTGTAGACAAATACTTGGCCCAGAACCTCGGCTGCTGAAAGTTGATGTAGCAACTTTGACTTTAATAGAACTTTGCCAATTTATACCAGCTGGGGATGTAGGCTTTTGTGTGTGTTAACAAGATGAGTTGCAGAAAAGTTTTAAATTCACTCTAGAAGCCTCACTGTAAGAAAGTTATTCCCATCCATTCAAAAAATATAAAATACCTTGTTATTCCATTCACACTGCTTGATTATAACCCTTGTGGTTATCATCAAGAGTCACAATATTTTCAGGTTTTCCTTAAAGTCCCTACCCCAGTTCATGGCGGAATCAAATTAGACTCCAGTTACTTTTATTTTTCAGCTTTCACTAAAAAAGTAAGACTGTTTTTAGCTCTCGTAGTTGCTTGGAAAAACCTGAAGTTTGCGAACATGACCTCAGTGCACCTTAAAAACTCAAAAATCAGAAGGTAAATAAAAGGAACTCCAAACCTGCTATTTTTTTAAAAACAAAGCTCAACATTTCAAGCCAATCTCATGACCTTTCAGTTCTTATGGTTGGGAATACTCTTCTCAAGTCCCCTCCAACAGTAAAAAGCACCTGGAAATTTCTTGCATTTGGCATTTTCAGGATTCTCCCCTTCCTGGACTTCAATGTCAGATTGTGACCAGCAAAAAGAGGGCATAGCTAGATTCTCCAGCTGTAAGAGCAGCCCCTTGGACCCATATATGTACCTTAGTGTAGGTTACAGCAAACTCTGCCTGTGTATCAAGACCTCCTGCCTTCTCCTTCACAAGCTCTGCAGTGCTGTTGTGCATTTCCATCATAAAGTCTGCGGCACATTAAACAATGGGGAAAGCATAAAGTCAAGTGAATATCAACAGTGACCACAGGATGTTAGACTGGAGGTCCAGGGCTTCTGATCAGCTACTGTTTTTTTACCTCTACTCATGCTCCTCTGAAGGTGCACAAGATTGGGGTTACTTTTGTTTCCCTTCATGCTACTGTCCTACCACACATATAAAATGCTTGAGGTGGCTGTAGATGTATCGTTTGGTCCTGCGAGTGGCAGTAATGCAGACTCCCTGCGGCGTAGTTTATCGAATATACTGAATGGGTCAAGGATATCAGGCCTCACCATTACTTCCTATTAATTATTATTTATATTACAGTCACATAAAAGGCAGTTCAGATTTTATTGCAGACATAGTGGTAATGTTCTTTATTTGAAAGCACTGGAAAGTTTTTAAAGGAAGCCATTATACATTATTATACCTTTTCTCTATACATGTGCTATATATCTAAAGTGTCTGTGTATATCATATTATGTGATAGAGTCTATAATAAAAATTCATGTATCTGGGTATATTACAAACCTAGAAAGCTGCAATATGACTAGATGAGTTGTATTCCAAGCTCAGATGGGATGTGTTACCAAAATAGCCAATTAAGACCAGAAAAATTCAACCCTTAATACAGCTGTTTTGTACTAACTTGCTAAGATTTATTCTTGGCTAGATTCAAGAGCAGCTGGTAGCAGGCTATAATTTAAAAAAAAACAGTTAAGGAATGGCTTATATTCTTTCCATGATGTGCAAGCTTAGCCCTCATCAATCTAGATTTTTTTTCTGAGGGATGTATTAAACTTGAGGTAAGGTTGAGAGTACATATAAGTCATTAAAGGATAAAAATAGCATTACAGGAATGTTGTGACTATCCTAAAAACAAGTCTTACAAATGCATGACATTCAGATTTAATGCTGAAGTTTAAAAGAAATCTAAATGAGTTAAGCCATAGCCATTCACAGTTAAGGAACCCAAAGACTTTTAAGGCCTGGGAAGAAATATAATGAGCTTTAAAAATCAATTGAATCTCATCAGGGACTACAGCCACTAAGATCTCTTAGGCTATGTCTACACTGGAACGTTAGTTCTAATTAAGGAGACTTAATTTGAACTAACCTTTTAGCTGTACATCAGGCTTCCCTTAGTTTAAACTAAGGAAGTCCTTAGTTCAAGCTAAGGAACAGTTAGTTTGACCTAGTAACTACTGGAGCCTAGATTGAACTAAACGTTTAGTTCAGGCATTAGTTCAAAGTAAGTCTGGTGGCGACCAGGACTAACCTTTAGTTTGAATTTAATAAGTTCAAACTAAGGGAGTTAGTTCGAACTAACAATCTATACTAGTTCATGCTGTTAATTCGAACTGATACGTTTGAGGTTAGTTTGACCTAACTGTTCCCGATGTAGACATAGCCTTAGTCATGACTGAATGATCATTGTATGGGATCTCTATACTAATGTACTCAGCCCTTATGAGCAACTGACACCCTAACTGAATGCAATTTGCACAGCTAACTGCAAAAGTGTGTTCTGACTGCACCGTTGCAGCTTACTGTTCTCTTCACAGCTGGGTTTAAACACCATAAGATCTGCAATGAAGACTTAAGCAAACCCTTTGAGAGAGTTTTCCCAGACTTGCTCTGAACAGTCAGGACCTTGAAAGAAAGTCTTATTCACATTTCATCTGCTGCTTGCAAGTGTGAGATGATGTGGTTTATCCATACAACAGAGAGGCAACCTACCAATAAAATAGGAGGTGTAAAAATAGCACTATCCATCCTGGGTGACTGCCTGGGATTATAGCACAAGTGACCGCTGGCATCACAAAGAAGAACCAGAAACAGTGTTATCAAAAAGGTAAGTGACTAAACTAAAGATTTTTAAATATAAAACCAGAACACCTGTCCTCGCTCTCTTCCCCTGGGGGACAGGAGATGGCAAAGTTTATTAGAAGAGGGTGTGAAGTGAGTTGGCAGGCGTGAAAACCTTACTTGGTTTTTTTTTAATCTCTAATTGTGCAGATTTATATGACTTCACCAAGAAACACAATTTAAAGCCATTCAGGGTCCCAGCCATTTCTGAGTCATCATTAGTTTAATCTCCCCCTTGTTTCTTAATGCTTGTTTTCTCCCAAGTGTTTTTCCCCCCATCTGGTATATTTATAAAGCCTTTCTTACCTATTTGTATACTCAAGGGTTAAAGTATAATTTGGTGGGCCCAGAACCCTCTTAAATTTCCAGGCCCCCTTTCCACAGGTCCAGGCACCCCTCAGGCAGGTGCGGACTGCCATCCCACAGGTCTGGGTACCCTCATGTGGGTCTGGGTTCCCCCTTCACCCACCTTAGTTACTGCCCACCAAACACCTGTACCACCCCCACACCTACCCCCAACTCAGCTACTGCCCTCCAAATTCCTGCCCCCAACACCAGCTACTGCTCCTCCCACCCCTACCCCCACCCCAGCTATTGTCCCCCCCCCATCAGGGCCTTCACCCATGGCCTCCTCAGCCCCCATCCCAACCCTTTCTCCCCCCCCAACGCGCTTTCCCCACTGGCTGCCCCAACTCCCCAGGCCACCCTTACCCACGCTGCCGAGGCTGAGGAGCCAGGCCACAGGTGGTGCTGGCTGGCCAGCAAGAGGGGGGCCCAGGCCTGAGACTGAGTCCAGGCCATGCACGCCACCAGGCCCAGCAGGAAGGGGCAGGTCCATCGCAGGCTGCGGGGGAAGGAAGGGAGGGGGTAGACGGGTTTGCTCCAGCTCGTAGCACCTTCCCTGTGCCAGCCCTAGGGAACGCACTGGAAAGCTGCATTCTTTCTATTTTTCAGGGACCCCAGAATGCAGCATTGTGGCACGTTTCCTTATTTTGGGGGCCCTGGAATTCTGCCCCCTAAAAATAGGGGGGGTGTTCTGGGGCAGTCCAGCTAACTTTAACCCCTGTATATACTACTATATTTCATTATACCATAACACAGTGCATAACTTCTTTTGCAGTTAAAGAGCTGTCTCAGCACCCTGAAGTTACTAGCCCCTATGAAAAGCTTCCCACCAAGCTTCACTCTAGATCACAATCACTCTTCTGGTTCTGCTTGCTTGCTTCCCAGGCCCTGATATATGCAGACAGCCATTATTGTACACTTATACTCAATCTTCATATATTTTATTTTCAGAATGAATCTACCTTCCTCTGTACTTTATATGATCATTTCAGCTGCAGTATTATTTAAATTAAACAAAAATACCTTTCTCCCCTTTTTAACCTCAGAAAAACCCTCTAGCAAATCCCTCTTGCTTAAACACAAAAGATTAATCGAGCTACACTATCACCACCGATAACTGTTCTAGGAATCACATCCATCAATCTATGCACACAGAGTTGGCCCCCCAAGATTATTCTTCTCCATTCGTTGCACTTTTTATTGGATCTCTACAAAGCCTGTTTGCTTCACTCCATCTTCGCTCTAATGTGATTCTTCTTTACAATCATCCTTCACTTATTTCATGTATCCCACATAGGCAAAATTTAGATTCTTTAGGAAATAAACTCTTTTTCTTGTGATCACTCAGCATACAATTCCAGAGACAACAACCACCCTAGTTAATGTAGCTGAATCTTGGATATTATGGTTCAGATTCTTCACCAGTCAGGAGCCTTGCTTTCTGACAGCACTGAGGGTACGTCTACACTGGAGCATTAGGCTGCCTTAAGGAGGCGTAAGTTGACCTACAGAGCCCTGCGTCCATACTGGGTTTTTATTAAGCTGACTTAAGTGCTTTCTTAAATTGACTTAACTCCACCTGTTAAGGTCAATTTAACTTTTAAATTGACCTTATTAAGTTGACTTAAGCCAGTGTACACAGGGAATAGCCCATAAGTCGACTTAATTGGCCTCCAGGCTCCCTCCCAATGCTCCTGGCCACCAGGAAAGGGCGAGCTAGCACCTGCCAGTGTGGACACAAGCTTTTGACAGGAGTTTTTCAGTGTGGATGCTCAAAGTTGACCTTGTTCAGTAGACTTAACAAAGCCTCCAGTGTAGACGTACCCCTAGTCAGTTGTCAGCTCTTGATCAACAATTGACTGCTGAGTTTTCTTCTCTTTTGTCAGGGACCTGTTAGGAGGGAGTATGAAAGTTAAATTGCTCCATGTCTATTTCCTTTCTATTATTCAGTTAGCACCTAGTTTTCCTTGATGTTTCCCTCCTCAATTTTTCTTTCTAGTGATCAGCTTGCATTTTGTTACCTAGAACTTTTGTGAATTTCAGGCATAAGTAGGTATATTGCACATACTCAGGATTTTCTTGGATCTCCTGATACTCATTATTTATAGAAGTCATTTCATTTATTAGAGGAAGCCTTCCCTTTGTTGTAAACTTTAAGCATCAAGACTACTTCAAAGCTTCACCTCCCTGCTTTTGTCTGCCCTTTGGTTAGTTAATGTTTTGGCTATTTTATAATAATTAATTCAAATTATTCTTTTGATTGCACTCCATATTGCTATCATTACTTTGTTGCTGGTAGGCTACTCAATATTCTGATCTAGCCCAACTTTTAGACCACCACCTTTCATGTTTGCAAAGCTTGCATTTTGAGAATCTTATTAGAACAGTCAACGGAAAATGCAAAAAAACTACTGTTACGTTTGGTGCCGGTACTGCTTTTGCTAGTTATCACCTTTTTACTACTCTTTCACACATTCCACAGAGCTTCTCTTCTCACTTGTATGTGCTTCCTTTTGTTCAGGTGGCATGTCATACTGATGTACTAATGAACTTGTAGCTCAAACAGTGTTAGATATGTTGCTTAAATAAATGCTAATAGAAGAGTTTGCATTCAACAAACACTAAAAATTAGCTGACTTCACAGTATGAAAAGTCAGAAAGCTACAGATATGTTGTTTCATGTATAAGGGCGTGTCTTTTTTTTTCTGGTGCTTATCAGCAGCTTCTGGATTCAGGATGTCATTTCTGTTCAGATAATTCATTGATGGTTTTTATCTAAAAAAATGAAATTTGGAAATCTAGTAAGTGTATGTTACAAGCTCATTGGTTTTTATATTTGCAGTGCATTGTTTTATGGAATTTCTGAAATATAAGTGTTGAAAAGTGGGTAGTATAGTTTCACGGCAGCTAGACTACATGAAGACATTACCTACTAACAACATCCCATTATATTTTCAAGATTGACGTAACATGTCAGTGCATTCATTTCTTTTTAATTTGTCAGGGATACCGGTTTCCCAAAATCTAATTTAAAAGATGAGGGGTTAGGGAAGTAAACCAAACTTGCAAGGGGGTCTTGCTGGTGTTCTCTCCCTTGTGTCCTCTTTGACTTTCATGGTTACAGTTTTGCCCTTGACTTACCTTATGGATTATGACACTGACATACATTCATCCAAACAGAATGCAAGTCAGTTGTCACCCAGTTTATCTCTGACTTCTACCCCCTCTGTTTTACCAATTTACTGGTGCTTCTCTTTCTACATCCTTCAGTTTCTCAGATACTATGTCCTTCTCTTCCATCTCCAGTGTGCTCACATAGTTGTCTTTTCTCACATTTCATAGGTTTATACATCTGTTTTCTATAACTTATCATATATTGTCTGCATGGGACACTCTCTCAACCACTCCTTGCCCAAACTTCTTTTCTTCATATATTGACAAATGTAAGTCCTCAAGCTCTCATGTTCAATTTGTCCAGCATACTCATCCATTCCTAGAAATGGAAGAACTGCACCATCTTAGCTATTGCTAATAGTTTCCTGTCCACTTCAGAACTCAGAAAAATAACCTCTCTCCAATTAATGAACTCATGCGTCTCTATGACCTAAACCTCCTTTTTCATCTTCCTGAAACGTCGCTTTGTATTCTGACTCATTATTTATATTCTTCTGAAACTTGATTTTTTTCCTTCAACACTGTGTTGATATTTAAAATAATTAATATACCTTATTCCCTGGCTTCCCTAAAGGTTTGATACAGTCTTATCTACATCTCCCCAACTCCCCAAGTCATTTCAAACCAAATGTAATGGCCCATGTCTTCTCACTGGCCTTTAAATGCGAATCCGCTCCCTTCTGTAGCCTATTCCATGTGCGCCTTGGTTTTTCTGTATGGTTATCCTCCATGTGAAACATAGCCATTTCACTGAAACCATTTTGACTACTAGCCCCAGCTACTTTTATAGATGCTCCCTAGCTGATGTACTGATAGCCCACATTATGTGTGCCCTTTTCCATTGTCCAAACATGAAAATGAGACCATCGGTGGTTCAGACTTTATGTGATGAAGCTAGTCACATCATTTATTGATGCACTGGGCAGTGGTCAGATACCAAGGTGATGGGCATGGTACAAGAACCTGAACAGAATAGGTCATTGAGTCTCCTGTGACATTTATATGAATGATTATATACAGAATCTTTTTTTTTTTTTTTTGTGACAGTATGATTTGTCTAGGTCTGAAAACAATGAGGTTAACAAGGACAGCATCAACCACATCTTTGATTACACTCAACTTCATTTTATGTTTCCACCTCAATATTATTTGAGATGTTAATTATCATCATTAGATGGCCACCACATGTATAACAGCTATCATATTATTAAAGGTATCACTCATTTTTTTCACATGAAATATCAGTCAAATTCAATACATTTTTCTTTTTGGAATTATCTGGACAAGAATTGGTTTTACAGTCTAGTTTCAGTCATCACAACTGAACAACCATAAAAAAAACACTACAATAAAAAAACCATTTAAACTATTTACAGCAGCTCAGAAATAAATGACTAAATTGCAGTGTTGTTTTCATTATCTAGCTCAGTAGGTTTATGATATTCTATCATAATTTTAAATACAATATGGGATTCTATTCTTTGAAGGGCAAAGAGATCTCTGTGTAGTTACTAATTTATTGTTTCCCACATTCATATAAAATAATTTCATAATGAATAAACTTTCAGTTTTCAGAATCTGATATTTAAATAGGTGGATGCTTTTCTGGGCAAATAAATCATGGTAGACCTGAAAATCTCAACTATTTTCTGGAACATTTTTGTGCTGTCACTGGTTTCTGCAGTCCTGATCATTAGCCATATACATTTTCCTAGTGAGATGTTGACTTGGAGAAATATTGAACTAACTGGCCTGGGGGCAGAGATTCAGAGGAAAAAAAGCACATTTATTTGGTGCACCCTTCCTAATATAAAATGGTATTTTCTACTAGAAAGCTGCTGTTTTAAAACCAAATGTGCAAGTGATATTTATAGTTCATTTGACTATCATGAACAATGCTTTAGTTGTCTTATTAGAAGGAGCTTTGAAGCTACATTTTGGTTTGTAAATGTTAAGACCACATTTTGCTCTCAGTTACAAAACCAGTGAAGTTAATTGGCTTGTTCATGTGCCAAAAATTCTCAGTTCTGATTGGAGGAGCCAATGACCCAGAAATCAGTAACGGGACATACAAAATTTCCTCTTGAGGCGTCTGAGAGCTTTCATTAGCGTATAAAAAATGAACTGGGTCTCTCAGTCTTATTGTTGGCAAGTGAATGTGTATACACGGAAGTTGCGTGTGAACACATTTTGGCTGACTCTGCAGCAAAGTCCCAGACTACCTGCGTCTGGGACAGATGGAACACCCCTCTGATCTTCCAATGATGGAAATTTCAGAAAAGAGAGATGCTCCTGCTGCCTGTGCCCGTGCTGCACTCGAGGCCGGCTCAAGGGGTGGTGGCGCCCTGAGCCACTTTTGTTTTTGCACCCCCACTGTGGTGGGAAAGGTGGAACCTGGCCTCTTCTCTGGGCTGGCTTGCCCTGCCCCCAGGGCAGGGAACAGCTGGTCCAGGGGTAAAGCAGGGCAGCCTAGAGGCCAGGCTTCACTCGCCTGTCCCTCCCCTGGGCCAGCTGTTTTGCCCCAGAGGTGAAGCGGGCCAGGCCAGAGGTGGGGGCGAGAGAAGAGAGTCCGCCTCATGGGCTGGCTGGCTCCACCCCTAGGAGCAGAGTGGCTGGCTCAGGGAAGGGGCAGGAGCACAGGGTCCGGCGTCTGGGTCTGCTCACTCTGCCCCATCCCCAGGGCCCCTAAGCTGTGGTGCCCCAAGCTGATGCCACAGTGGCTCATGGCTAGAGCCCTGGCTGTACTGTGTGGGAAAGAGAACGCTTCACTTGCTATGGCAGTCACTCTAGCTTGTTTCAAATTTAATAAATTTACCGAAAAAAAGAAAAATCAATAGATAGCATGTTGTGAATGCTCGTAAAAATGTATTGTTTAATGGCTGGAAATCTTTTTTAGTAAGCCCAACCAGCAAGAAAAATCTTGGGAGCCTAATAGATTTATCCTGCTTTGACAAGCAGCAATAATATCGCTGAACATCACCATGCTAAGATTTGAAGGGAGACAGTGCCATTCAGCTAGAGAGCCACTTCCTTCAAATCTTCACTATTCCCACCAGCCATGGCTCGGTCTTTGTTGGCCAAACCAATGTGAACAAAGTAACACATCAGAGATTCAGACTGTGTGTGCACAGACTTGTGCAGGTATCTACATGCATGTGCAGTTTGCAGAAGCAACACCTTGTGTGTGAATTTAAAGAAGTCTCACTCCTCTGTGTATGTGGTTAAGAGGCAGGGAATTTGCACTTGTAAAATAATAATAGAAGTCTTACTGTTTCCTAGTGCTCCTGCTGCCTGTTTGTTGGACCAATCTATTGTCTCTACGTGGACTGTAGACAGTCTTTTTGTTGTAAGTCCACAATGAGGAGTTGATACCTGAGTAAGCCATCTTGGTTCTACTCTAGTTCTAGTCATTGTGAGCATAAGTAATATTTTAGGGAGGGTTCTGGGTGCATTTTTGCATGTGCATGGTATGCATGCTTATACGGAAGCCTGACGGTTTACTCAGAGGAATACAGTAAAGGAAGGATTACCCAATAGTTAGTATGCTAATATAAGACTCAGGTGACTCGGGTTAAATGCCTTGTTCTGCCAAGACTTCCTAGGTAATGCAAGTCACTTAATCTACCATGTCTCAGTTTCCCATTTGTGAAACAAAGCTAATAGCACTTCCTTTTCTCACAGAGGTATTACAAGGATAAAAATTGTTGAGGTGCTCAGCTAGTATGGCAATAACAGCTATATAAGAGCTTTGCTACTTATAGTTAGGTGAATTCTGCACAAAATTTTCCCTGAAAATTGGTTTTAATTTTTAACAAAACTTGCTTTGACAGAGGACTTTACACTCCTTAGATTTTGTTTTTGGAAAATCTTGTAGCAAATGAGATTATTGACAAGTATGTTAACTGAAGCAGTTAATTTTATGTGAATAGTCATAAATTACCAATTTCAAATTTGTTATTATTCATCTCCAGATATTAACACACTCCTTAGATATAATTTACTTATGTACATAACTCTGGCTGCCTATGGAACCAGCAGTCCCCTGGCTCATGTATTCAGAGGCTTCCAATTTAATAAAACAAATGTCTTCCATACCAGAGAATCCCCTTGCGAGTGTCTGCAAAAACAAACAAACAAAACAAAACAAAACAAAACCCAGCATAGACTGAGAATGGATAACCCATTCTATTTCTGAAGTACAAAGAATAAAAGAAAAGTCCTCTAAGAAAGAAAACCTTCTCACTTTACTGGATAAAGAATGAAAACTTAAAGAGGAGAAAATAACATAAAAATGCTCATGTATAATAATGGAGGAAACTTGCCTTCTCCCACCTCCATATAAATAACAAAAATTCCAAGAATGTGATATAAAACCAGGATTTGCTCATCATGGCTGTAGAATGTGTCTCCAATTAGTTGGACAAAAGGAGAAGAGCTATGGATTTTTTGCTGTTATGATTAAATAACACACAGTACTCTGTTGGCGCAGGATGTGCATGTGTGTGTGATAGAATAAACTAATTTTCAGTCATATCATATCATAGGGCTGGAAGGGACCTCATGAGATCATCGAGTCCAACCCCCTAGGAATTGAACCCAGGACCTTCTGCATGTTAAGCAGAGGTGTTAGCCACTACACTAATTCACTGCATTATTTGCCTTGCTCTTAGTTATTTGATAAACTGTTTCATATAGTTTCACAGACTCATAGACATTAAAGAGAAGGACCCATTAGCGCCTCCACTCTACCTGCCTGCTTTGACAGGTTTGGTTCCTTATGGTATGTTTCTTTATGCTTCGTCTAGCCTTATATTAAAATGTCCCAGGCAACTTAACGTAACTCATTTTATATAATGAAAGTGCTACACCATGCTAATCCAGGAGCAAACATATGTCTGGTTGCCTGGCGTAGGCTACCCAGACACAGCATACCTGACACTTATGGAACTCCTAGCAGGAGGCCATATGAAGCTAGACAATGGTGTGGGAGCTTGGAGTAAAATTATGGAAGGGCCTTTATGGGTACCTCTATGCCAGAAAAGAAATCCAAATAGCAGAGAGTTGTGGAGCCTGAGTCGATGGTTTCAGGATTTCCAGACTCATAACAGCATAAACCAGTGGTTCCCAACATTTTATCTACCGTGGCACACCTTTCCTACCTTTAATTAATTTGAGGCACACCACCATATAGTTTCCATATGAGCTCATGAATATTCATGAGCCAATCCAGAGCTCTTTTGAGTAGTTTTTCAAAAAATTGTGTGGCACACCTGCTCAGGCCTGACGGCACTTCAGTTGGGAAACATTGGCATAGACATTCAGGCTTAGGCTGCAGCCTTGGCTCAGAGAACTCCCACACCATTGTCTAGCTTCATATGGCCTCCTGCTAGGAGTTCCATAAGTGTCGGGTATGCTGTGTCTGGGTAGCCCACGCCAGGCAACCAGACATATGTTTGCTCCTGAATTAGCATGGTGTAGCACTTTCATTATATAAAATGAGACACCATTGGAGGGCAACAAAAATGATTATGTGGCTTGGGCACATTACATATGAAGAAAAACAAGGAGTCTCGTGGCACTTAAAGACTAACAGATTTATTTATCACATGAGCTTTCGTGGGAGAAAATCCCACTTCATCAGATGCTTTGAAGAGGGGGAACTTACATAATGGATGAAAATAAATGCAGGGGAATGTAAAATATGGAATCAGGTCATACTGCAACAGCAAATCAGAGCATTTGTAAGGATTCAGACTCTAGGAAACAACACAGAGGGAAAGCTGAAGTCAAATTACCTGTTATAATGTGAAAAGAATCCATAGTCATGCTTAAGTCCTGCTTTCACATAATCTAATTTGCATATTAGTTGGATTTTAGCTGTTTCTCTTTGAAGTCTGGATGTCCCATTGATTTTTCTTGAGGATCATCATTAACAAATCATTAATGGAGTGATTAGGAAGATGAAAATGCTCAGCAACTGTTTGTTTCGTGTTGTGATTTCTGATGTCAGTTTTGTGCCCATTTATTCTTCTGCATAGGGACTGTCCTGTTTGTCCAATGTATAAGGTGCAAGGGCATTTCCAGCACGTGATGGCATAAATTACATTAGTGGATGAGCAGGTAAAGGACCCTTTGATAGAGTAGCTGGCTTGATTATGTCCTATGATGGTGTCTTTTGTGCAGATATGTGGACAAAGTTGGCAATGTGGTTTGTTGCAGGGATATGTGCCTGCTTTCATGTGTCTGTTGTTAAGTCTGTAGTTGCTGGTGAGTTTCCGTGTAAGGTTTGGGGGCTGTCTGTAGACACGGAGGGGTCTGTCTCCCAAGGCTAGAGAGAGTGAGGAATCATCTTTTAAAACAGGCTGTAGGTATTAATGATCTGCTGCAGAGGTCTGACTTGAGGGTTGTTTGTGGTGACTTGTGGTATTCTGTTGTTTTCTTTCTTGGGCCGCTCCTGTAGTAGTTGACTGCAGGGTACCCATCTGGCTCTGTCACAATCTGTTTCTTTACTTCTCCAGGTGGGTACTGTAGTTTTAAGAAAGCTTGATAGAGATAATAAAGATGTCTGTCTCTGTCTGAGGGATCAGAGCAAATGTGGTTATATCTTAGGGCTTGGCTGTAGACAATGGATCCTGTGATGTGTTTAGGATGGAAGCTCAAGGGATGTAGATAGCTATGCCTATCAGTAGGTTTTCAGTATAGAGTGGTGTTGATGTGTCCATCCCTAATTTGTACTGTGGTGTCCAGAAAGTGGATCTCCTGTGTGGAGTGTTTCAGGCTCTATTTAATTGTGGGGTGGAAATTGTTGTAATCTCTGTGGAAATCTTCAAGCACATCTGTGCCATGGGTCTTGATGATGAAGATATCATCAATGTAGCATAAGCAGAGGGGAGGTGCTTTGGGATAAGACTTGAGGAAATATTGTTCTAAGTCACTCATAAAAATGTTGGCATATTGTGGGGCCATGTGGGTACCCAAAGCAGTGCCACTGACTTGGAGGTATAAATTATCCTCACATCTGAAATGGTTGTGGGTGAGCACAACGTCACAAAGTTCAGTCACAAGCTGTGCTGTGGCATCCTCTGGGATGGTTCTTCTAATAGCTTGTAATCCATCTTTGTGTGGGATGTTGGTGTAAAGAACTTCTACATCCATAGTGGCCAGGATGCTATTTTCAGGAAGCTCACCGATTGATTGGATTTGCCTCAGGAAATCCATGGTATCTCATAGGGTCTGAGGAAGGAGTCCATACAGCCAGAAAGGCCTGGTGTAAGAGTGCCAATGCCTGAGATGATGGGGCATCCAGGGTTTCCTTTTTTATGGCTTTTCAGTAGTAGACAGAATATTCCTGGTTGGGGATCTGGTGGTGTGTCTGCCTTTATTTGTTCCTGTGTTGCCTTAGGTAGTTTCTTGAGTAAGTGTTGTAATTCCTTATGGTATTCTTCAGTGGTGTCAGAGAAAAGAGGTTTGAAGAAATGTTGTGTTGGAACGTTGTTTATAAGCCTCCTGGTCATAATCCAGTTTATCCATGATGATGACTGCACCTTCTTTGTCAGCCTCCTTAATAATAATGTCAGAATTGTTTCGGAGGCTGTGGATGGCATTGCATTCTGTATGGCTGAGATTATGATGTAAAGGATGTTGTTCGTCCACAATTTCAGCCTTCGCACTGTGGTGGAAACAATCAATGTAGAAGTCTAGTCTGTTGTTCCAACCTTCTGGAAGAGTCAGCGAAGAATATTTCTTTTTGCGGTGTTTGGAGGAAGGTATCTGTGTGTCACTGCATTGGTCAGCGGTGTTATGGAAAAAAATTTTTGAGTCTTAGACGACAAAAGGTCACTGCAGAATTTTATCTTTTGTGTGGCGGTTGTGCGGCAGAAGGAAAGTCCCTGAGACAGTACAGATTCCTCCACTGGAGTAAGTGTGTAGCTTGAAAGATTAACAATGTTGTTGGCTGGATTGAAGGTGTCACTCTTGTTGTCCTTAGTGGTGTATAATAGTTTGGTGTCTTGTTTCTTCTGTAGGAAAGTAAAGTGTGTGTTGTAGTTGATTGTTCTCTTTTTTGTGAAGTCCATCCATGCATATGAAGAGAGACTGAAGGAACAAGGCTTGTTTAGACTGCAGCAGAAAAGAATGGGGGGGGGGCAGGATTTAATAGCAACCCTTAACTACCTTAAGGAGGTTCCAGGAAGAGTAAAACAAGGTAGCTCTCAGTGAAAGTAGATGAAAGGACTAGGAGTAATGGCTGAAGTTGTGGTGAGGGAGGTCTAGGCTGTGTATTAAGAAAAACTTTTTCACTAGGATGGTGATGAATACTGGAATGGGTCACCTAAGGAGGCAATGGACTCTCCATCTTTGGAAGTTTTTAAGGTACAGCTTGACAAAGGCTTTTTTGTTGTTTGTGTTGGACTAGATGACCCTCTGAGGTCCCTTCCAACCTGAATCTTCTATGATTCTATGCTATTTTAGTTGAACAAAACAAAAACAATGAAATAATTCTCCTCATTGAAGAGGGTTTTATTTTCTTAAGCAGGGTCTCCTGCACAGCATCCAGTGTGCTGCATAGATCCTGACCCTGGTTCACTAAAGCAGTGTACTTCCAAAAATCCCTTGTTTTAATACAATTATGTGAGGGCATACGCTATTTGCTGAGTAGCCAATTTAGTTCTAGCTGGTACCAAAAGCCTGTTGCTAGCATCCAGATACCTCTTATGGTTTTTAGTCTGTTCATTGTGGCATATTTTCCTGGGCACAGCTGTCTAGTTCTCATCAGGCTATTCAGACTACTACGGTATTCTCTACTGGCTATGTTTCTTCTTGGACACCAGCTGAAAACTGTTACAATTTGAAAACCACTGAACCTAAACTATGAAATCACCAGGGAAACAGAATATTTGCAGGGGTGGCCAAACTTATGGAACTCAAGAGCCACACAAGTTGAATATTAAACCTTGCTGAGAAGCACTGAGGCATATAGCCATATGCTTTTACCTACTCCAAAATTAATGTTTACAATTCATTGCATGCTTTAATTTTATCATAAAAAGAGGGCAAATATTGACCTTACTAATGTCAGATTTAATAATTACCTAAGGTTACCATGAAAATTAGGCCTATATAGTAAGAATTTAGCTGCTGCTTGTTGTAGAAGACTGCAGGCTAGTGGCAAGTTTTTTTAAAATCCTGACCATGCTGCCCTTCTCCCCACCATCCCTGACCATGCCACACTTCTTCCCACCATCCTGAATCCCTCCTGAACTCCTAGGCTGGGGCTGCTTTCCTAAATTGATTTGTGGATGTTTTTCTGGGAGCCACACTTTTTCATTCAAGAGCCTCATGTGGCTCTCGAGTCGCAGTTTGGCCATGCCTGGTTTGTAGTGTATTTGCCTAAATATTTTATATAAGACAAACATCAAGAAATTTTCTTTTGGCCAGACATATGAATTTGGCACAGAATCATTAAAAAATAGCCAAATACTCCCATTCATGTCTTACAAGCCTTAGAATGGGAAAGTAGATCATAGCCCCTAAGATGATCTGGCTTGCTTGCATTGTCTTCTGGCATGGGCCTTCCACCGATGCAGGACCCAGGATCAATAGGAGGGATCCATGGTCTTCTGCCTGTCACTCTTCCAGGGCTTCATTAAAGAGACTCAGGACCATGGGTTGCTCACCACTGTGGGACCTCAGGCCTGGGGCCCTGGCCCCCCACCACAGTGGCTTGAAAGGAAGCCAACACTAGGGATGCCCTGGGGCCAGAATCTGCTCTCTGTGGCATGCCTGCCTCAGCCCTGGTCCAGCTGGTTAGCCCCCAGAGGCATGGCCAGCAGGATTATGTTGCAGCCTGCAGTGCAGCCATCTAGGACTGCACTGGAGTGTGCCAGCCGGCCCTGCCTCCGGAGCAGAACAAACATGTGCCAACCTGTTCCTGGAGGTGGACCAGCCAGCCCAGAGATAGGATGGGAGCGTGGAGCCTGGCCTCTGTTCCCAGTGTCCCCCTCCCCCCAGCACCAGCAGAGGCCCTCCCAGTGCTCCCCTAAGCCTTGCTGGCACTGTGTGGGCTGAGCAGGGGGCTGGATCTTGCAGGAGCCTTAGGGGCTGAAGCCTGGGCCCTCCTTTTAGGCCAGGGTCCAGGGCATCAGCCCCTGTGTTGATCCAGGTCTTCACCCTTTTGCCTTTGAAGGTGTCCTAGTTTTATGGCATTGCCACAAGGTATGCCTAGGTATGCCTCATCCCACCTAGGAAGAATGCTACTGCCATGTTGAAGAGCAACAAAGAAGTGCAATATTGTGATCCTTTAAATGTTGTAGGTCCCAAAGGACCAGTAGGATGCAATGAACTTCCCAACAGACCAAGCAATCTGGCTGTTACCCTGAGTCCTTATCATCACCACTACTTCTATGTAAAATGACTTCAAGTTGACCATCAAAGGGCTCCACTGCAGTTACTGCTGAAGAGACAAAGGCTGCCATGCAAGAATGAGGAAACCATCCATGGGATTTAGCCCTTTCAGAAATTCTCCATGCTACAGAAATAGTGGGGAGGCCGTGCTCCCAAAATAGCAGGCTTCACAAAGCTGGTTTGGTAGGGAACAATCCATGTAGGCTTTTGTGGACTAATGAAGTGTTGATCAAGGTAGTGTGTGTGCTCAGCACAGATTTTCTTCTCTTGGCAGTAACACCTGAAATCTAATTTTTCCCCTGCTGTGGCATTATTGCTTCTAGTTGTTTCCTGTATTCCTTCATTAATTTCCCTCATCATGGAGGTTGCATCTGCATGCATCTTGTCTGGCAAACTAGAACGAGTTTTAAAGTAGCAACAAAACAAATTGTTTGATTTACTATTTATTTGGGATGGTTCTGCTTAAGAACTTTGAACTACTTCAGCACATTTTTGAAGCTACACAGCGTTATTGATTTCTCCAACTTCTGTATAGTAGAAAACACCGACTCAGCTGATCTGTTCAGTGGTGCTGTTTTATACACTCAATATGCTGCTGTTGCTGCTGAGTGGTTAACCCAAAGGCAATCCTTTTAATGTAGCCAAACTGGTATGCAGACAATAGCAAGGACTGTGGGAAACTTTGTAAAGATCATTGTGAATACTACTAACAATGGGTCTGATTCTGGTCTCACTAGAAAGTGATTCCATTTACAGCTATGGAATTACTCTGTTTACTTAACTGGAAGTGCGTTCAGAACGGGACCCCATAGCTTCCATTCTGATCAAAGGGCTCAGTACATTAAGACAGCAGTAACTCCTTCTTCAAGATCAATGTGTCAAACCAAACCTTAAGAGGGTGGGAAGACTGGCATTTCTGAAGTTCTTGCTAAAAAGTGGAATCTATCACTCAGTTATAAATACCAGAAGCCCTGTACTAATGATCATAAAGCTGGCGCCATCTACACATATTCTGTTTTAATGCCCAATGATTATAGCAACATGCAGAATATTCACAAAAAGGACAAACAAGTTGCACTTCCTATATGAAGCCACGTGGGCTGCGATTAGTGCAGAATGCTGGCAGCACAAAGGGTTTCTGAGCCATCTAGCCAGTGAAGGGAAGAAGATGCTGCGGATTGTACCTTAGCTCTGCTCCAGAAAGCAAGAACGGAAGAAAAACTCAGAACAGACTGATCTAAATAAGAAAAGCCTTGCAATGCACCTTGAACAGAGTCACAAAGATGCTGGCAGTAGGGCTGGCCCAAGGTTTTCTGGTGCCTTAGGCCAACACTGATTTTGGGCCCCATCCCCCGGCAGGGATCCACCCACAGGCAAGAAGTGCCATCACCTGGTCCAGCCGCAGGTGGGGGTCTAGCCCCAGCTGGGGAGCAGTGCCACAGACAGGGGCCTGGCCATGGGTAGGGAGCGGAGCAGGGCGGGATAGGCTTGCTGCCCCTCCCCACCCCCAGCCCAGCCCTTGGTGCCCCCAGTGACCACTTAGGTCACCTCTGTGTAAGGACTGGCTCTGACAAGCAGAAGTGGAGAGAGTTCACGGGTTGGGCCTCTGACACAAGCAGCTGTGGCAACATGGGGACTGGGAGCAAGAACAAACTATTCTCACTCAGTCACACTGTGTGGGATGAAGGAAACCTGGAAATGCCAACCGTAATTGAAATCTTTATTTTCAAAAGCGGTTATCCATTCAGATAGGATAAGAAACACTTCCTGGCATTTAAGCTCTGAGAATGCTGTGCTGAGCAAAAGGAGTGAACCTTTCTTTCAAGGGCTGTGTTCTCACTGGATTTATGCATTTAATGACCTTGGCAGCATTATAGAAAAAGTCTTTGACATAGAGATGTATTGTTTGTGTGCAATTTCTTTAAAGATTAGACATCAACATATTGCCCTCATCATCAGATACACAGATTTTTTGGTTCCCTTTTCTCTCCCTTGAATAAACCTACTGTTGAGTGTGGAAAAAAACATTCCAGCTGTTTAATTTCCAACTTATCCTTCCTATAATATCCCAAGATAGTAGAAACAAAACAGTATTCATGCAGCTTTTTGAATCCTCCTTCAAGACTTCAGCATCAGAACAAACAGTAACTTTCTACCTTAGCAATTCCAGTTTTTTGGCAATGAACTGATTTCCCTCATCCAGATGGACTAAGATGTTGTATGTTTTCCTTCACTGGAGAGTGTGCAGTGATACTAGGCAGACAGAGGATGGGAATTTGGAAGATTACCAAATTAAACATAGGATTTGCTGTGCTGCATCACACCATTGTTTCCCCAGCTCAAGAACCCTGCCTTTGGCAGTGGCTCTCTGTCTCATACTTCCAAGGAAAAGGAAAAATCTCCCTTGCAAATAATACATCTGGCTATTGGTGTGCAAGGGAGATAGGAAATTATTTCCTGTGCCTATCAATAAACAGCTTGAACAATGAAGTTTATTGGTGTGTTTAACTGCAAGAGATACAATTGGTCAAAGTATCTGTCCCCTATTAAAACATATAAAGAATATATTTTTGACACTTCCTCTCCCAGAATCTGGTACAGTGTGGTGCTGTGCCTCCCCTACTTCCCACTCCTAGACCCCGACTTACCCTGCTTTCTTGGTGGACCCTTACTTCTGTGACAGTCCACACTAGCCTCCTGTGTGTATTTGGTCCCAGTGGGTGTGCACCCTACAGCTACTCAGAGGAGTCCCCCAGCGAGTGCCCCCAGCCTCCAGATACCACACTAGGAACGTCTATCCTACAAAGATCGGGACCCTTCCACAAACACTGAAGACTCATAGACTCCATTCACACATTTATCAAAGAAATGAGAATGCCCCAGCCTTGCCCTCTCATACCTTCTGAAGTTCACACAGCTTTAGATAAAACAAACACTAGTTTATTGATTAGAATATGATTTTAAGTGAGCATACAGCAAATCAATACATGATCATGTAATAAAGTGGTCAGGAGTTATCACAAGCAAAAAAAAAAAAAGATATAAAATGCATTCTAGTTAACATCACTGTTTAGTCTCACTCGCTAGCTTATTCTCATCATTCTTATCCACAATACTGGCTGCCCGGGGTGTTCAGCCAGTCTTTTCCCTCCTGGCCATGTGGATAGGTTCAGTCTCTAGGAGTTGCTTTCAAGATGGTTCCAAAGGGGCAGCCATGTTAGTCTAGTAAAATAAAAAAAGCAAGGAGTCTTGTGGCACTTAAAGGCTAACATTTATTTATCTCATGAGCTTTCGTGAGAGAAAATCCCACTTCTTCAGATGCTTTGAAGACGGGCATCTTACAGAACAGATGAAAATAAAATGCAGGGGAGTGTAAGACATGGGATCAGGTCATACTGCAACAGCAAGTCAGAGCATTTGTAAGGATTCAAACTCTAGGAAACAGCACATAGAGGGAGGGTGAAGTCAAAGTACCTGTTATAATGTGAAAAGAATCCATAGTCACAATTAAGTCCAGCTTTCACACAATCTAATTTGCACATAAGCTCGATTTCAGCTGTTTCTCTTTGAAGTCTGGATGTCCCATTGATTTTCTTGAGGACGGTCCATCCCCAAGTCATGAGAAGTACCTGGGAACATTCGTCACATATGTACAAATACATGATGCTGCAGGAAACATGATACTGTAATAATAATGCAGAACATGTTATGAGTATCCATAAAGGACTCCTTGCATGGCATATTTGGCATCAAACCATGCAATTACATTGCAAAAGTGAACAGGATACTTACACATATCATACTCTGTGCACAGATGTGCATCCCATGACAGCATGATCAATGGTTGTGATATTATCAAGGGATACCAGATGTTACTATTATAGATCATTTACCAAGTTATGCTTAACTAAAGTTAAAGGCAGTTAATCTTTGAGAAGCATTATTGTAAGTTACCATAATTCTTTTTATAAGCTTTGTGGGCACCATTGTAGCTTGTTCTCAGCACGATGTTTTACTGGAATAGTTCCTAAATTTCTGGGCCATTACCGATAGCATATACCATGCAAGCATAACAAAAGAAAACTTCACATACTCCCAAGGAATTCCCGTAACAATAAATTCCATAGGTTGCTCTGCTGTCCAGATACTGGAACTGTACAGATTTTCAAAAGAACAATCATGTAACTTACTCCTGTTATACCAGTGCTGCATATGAACAGATCACAAAATCTTTTCTTTATATTCACACAGGCTAATATAATGATTGAAAAAAAGTTCTAAATAATCCTGTTCTTTGAAAACTCTTGACCCTACAAACTTTACTTCTTAGTAAATGAAGGTATGTGCTATGCAATGCTAGTGATGGAAATGTCTGGAAAAGCAGAAGTTAGGTGGTTTCACCAAATTTTCTTATCCCTTCTTCTCTTTGTCTGTGTTGAATGTAATCCTTTCCCACATGAAAGCATTTCAATAGTGTGGCTATGTTATTTGGTGTGACATTATGTAACAAAATTCTGATAGTTTCCATTTTAACATTTATTTTTACCCCATCCCTAGTGACTCATCATTCACTAACACCGGTGTCAGCAGCCACTCTAGAAAGGGTCGTTTACTGAAACACGTCTGACTCCAAGTGCGTGCACACTTCCAAAAGACTACTTTACATTTTTCTTATGGTTAAGCAACAGTGTGTTATGATTAACTACTTTTGAAATATGATTCATCAAAGCAATTTACCTGCACACACATTATATAAAAGAAGTTATCAGTAGATTGACATACTAGAAAATACAACAGGTCTCATTAAAACAGAGCCCTGTGGCACCTTATAGACTAACAGATTTCTCCAAGCATAAGCTGTTGTGGGCTACAACCCACTTCATCAGATACAACTGACGAAGTGGGTTGTAGCCCATGAAAGCTTATGCTCAGAGAAATCTGTTAGTCTATAAGGTGCCACAGGACTCTCGCTGCTTTTCCTGTAGACAGACTAACACGGCTACCCCTCTGGAAGATGTTTACAGTGGTGAGCACAGAGGCAAAGAAAGTCAGAGAGTAAGCAAACAAGAAAACCGTACTACAATTCAGAACAGTTTAAAATAATATTGCAGTTCTTGTTTTGTGGAGAGTCCCACAGCTATGCCCTACTCCAGGCTTAAGGCTGAGCCTATATATTCAATCTAGCACATAATCAGGGGTTATCTGATTGGCTGGCCTCTGATACTGAAACTGTATTGTGTTTCATCATTTAAGGTCTGAGGCAAAGCACATTGAAGTGAATTAAACCATAGTTAGATTCTGAAAACTGATTGAATGCAAACATGCAAATAACTAGCCTCTGTTAATATATCAGAAAATGATATCCCTTATTGGACCAATTTCTGTTGGTGAGAGACAAGCTTTTGAGCTTACACACATCTCTTCCTGAGTTCCCGGAAACTCCCTCAGGGTAGGATTATACTACAGTCTTATATCTCTATAATTAGGTCACTCAGGGGTATGAAAAATCCACACTCCTGAGTGACACAGTGATACCAAGCTAATTCCTTGTGTAGATAGCTTTAGTCAACAGGAGAGAGTCTCCTGTACATGTACTTTAAAAACTTCAGGTACTAGAATGACAGCCTTGGTGAATGAAGTTCACTGTGTGACCAAAGAAAAGGTGAAGCACTGTCAAAGACAATTAAAGTTTTCCCACACTACCTGGAGCTTAGACACCATAGAGACTCACCACAGTTATGGTAGATAGGACAGATATGTGCCTCAACCATATTTTGAACAGAATGCATTTGAATGAAGGTACCACTGTATTCACTCCCTAATCATTAAGTATTCATCTTAGTGCAAAATATGCCTTGTGAGGTGTTAATTCATAGAATCATAGAATAATAGGGTTGGAAGGGACCTCATAGGTCATCTAGTCCAACCCCCTGCCAGAGGCAGGACCACTCCCACTAAACCATCCCAGTCATGGTTTTCTCCAGCCGGGCCTTAAACACCTCCAAAGATGGAGATTTCACCACCTCCCTCAGCAGTTCATTCCAAGGCTTCACCACTCTCCTAGTAAAAAAGTTTTTTCTAATATCCAGCCTCGACCTCCCTAACCGCAACTTGAGACCATTGCTCCTCGTTCTGTCCTCTGTTATTACAGAGAACAGTCGAGCTCCATCTTCCTTAGAGCATCCCTTCAAGTAGTTGAAGGTTGCTATCAAATCCCCCCTCCATCTTCTCTTCTGCAGACTAAATAAGCCTAATGCTTTCAGTCTTTCCTCATAGGGCTTGTGCTCCAGCCCTTTAATCATTTTGGTTGCCCTCCTCTGAACTCTCTCTAGCATGTCCCTGTCCTTTTTGTAGTGGGGAGCCCAAAACTGAACACAGTATTCTAGATGTGGCCTCACCAGTGCAGAATAGAGGGGAATGATCACATCCCTTGATCTGCTGGTAATACTTCTTTTGATGTAGCCCAGTATGCCATTGGCCTTTTTGGCAGTAAGAGCACACTGCTGACTCATATCTAGCTTCCCATCCACCATGACCCCCAGGTCCTTTTCTACACTGCTGCTACTTAGCTGAATGTTTCCCAGCCTATAGCGGTGCATGGAGTTTTTTTGTCCTACATGCAGGATTTTATGTTTTTCCTTACTGAACCTCATAAGATTTTTATTGGCCCAATGTTCCAATTTATCTAGGTCTCCCTGAATCTTGTCCTTGCCCTCCAACGTGTCTACTGGTTCCCCCCAGCTTGGTGTCATCCACAAACTTACTGAGAATGCAGTCTGTTCCATCATCCAGATCATTGATGAAAATGTTGAACAGAACCAGCCCCAGGACTGACCCCTGGGGCACACCACTCGTGACTGGTTGCCAACTAGATATGGAACCATTGAATCCTACACGCTGAAACCGTTGATCAAGCCAGTTTTCTATCCACCTTATAGTCCACGTATCCAACCCATACTTCCTTAATTTGCCAATGAGAATGCTGTGGGAAACTGTATCAAAAGCCTTGCTAAAATCAAGGTATATCACATCAACGGTTCTTCCTGCATCCAGAAAACCAGTCATCTGATCATAGAAGGAGATGAGATTGGTCAGGCATGATTTACCCTTGGTAAATCCATGCTGACTGTTCCTGATCACTTTATCTTCCTCTAAGTGTTTGAGGATGGATTCTTTGAGAATCTGCTCCATAATTTTTCCAGGGATGAGGTGAGGCTGACTGGTCTGTAATTCCCCGGATCCTCCTTTTTCCCTTTCTTGAAAATAGGCACTACATTTGCTTTTGTCCAGTCCTCTGGCACCTCCCCCGTTCTCCATGAGTTTTGAAAGATAATGGCCAGTGGTGCTGCTATCTCATTGGCCAATTCCCTTAGCACTCTTGGATGCAGGTTGTCCAGCCCCATGGACTTGTGCACATCCAGCTTCTCTAAGCAGTCCCTAACCTGACCTTCCGTCACCAAGGGCCTGTCTTCTTCTCTCCCATCTGCCACACCCATGGTAGTGGGCTGGGAGCTGACCCTGCCTGTGAAAACTCAAGCAAAAACTGCATTGAGCACTTCAGCTTTTTCCTCATCCTCTGTCACAAGGATGCCTGCCCTATTCAGCAAGGGGCCTACACCATCCCTGATCCTCTTCTTGTTATTAACATACTTGTAGAACCCCTTCTTGTTATCCTTTACATCCCTCACTAGCCGCAACTCCATTTGTCCTTTGGCCTTTCTGATTTTATCCCTGCAGTCCCGAGCAGTATCTTTATATGCCTCCTTGGTCATCTGACCAAGCTTCCACTTCCTGTAAGCTTCCTTTTTATGTTTAAGCTCAGAGCAGCGTTCTCTGCTAAGCCATTCTGGCTGCCTCGCATGTTTGTTCTTTCTCCTAATTGGAATGGCAACTTCCTGTGCCCTTAGCAGGGTTTCTTTAAAATATAACCAACTCTCTTGGACTCCTTTCCCCTTCAGATTAGCTTCCCAAGGGATCCTGTCCATCAGTTCCCTGAGGGACCCAAAATCTGCTTTTTTGAAGTCCAGGGTTTTTGTTTTGCTTCTTTCCTTCCTTCCTTTAATCAGGATCCTGAACTCAACCATTTCATGGTCACTATTGCTTAGCTTACCATTTACCTCTATGTCCCTGATCAATTCTTCCCTATTTGTGAGCAGCAGGTCGAGTGGTGCAAGGTCCCTAGTTGGTTCCTCTAGCATTTGTACTAGAAAGTTATCCCCAACACTCTAAAAATTTCCTGGATTGCCCATGCACTGCTGTATTGGCCTCCCAGCAGATGTCAGAGTAATTGAAGTCCCCCATGAGCACCAGGGCCTGTGATCTAGAAGCTTCTGCTAGTTGTCCATAGAACACCTCATCCACCTCCTGCTTCTGGTCTGGTGGTCTATAGCAGACACCCCCCACAACATCCCCTTTGTTGCTTTCCCCTCTCAATGTAACCCACAGACTTTCTACTGGCACACTGCCACTTCCATAATGGAGCTCTGAGCAGTCAAGTCAAGTCAAGTCAAATCATAGGGCTGGAAGAGACCTCATGAGATCATCGAGTCCAACCCCCTGGGAATTGAACCCAGGACCTTCTGCATGTTAAGCAGAGGTGTTAGCCACTACTCTTTTACATATAACTCTACTCCTCCCCCTCTTCCCTGCCTGTCTTTCCTGAACAGTTTATACCCATCCATGGCAGAGCTCCAGTCATGCAGACTATCCCACCACATCTCCGTTATTCTTATAATATCATAGTTCCTTGTCTGCGCTAGTATTACCAATTCTTCTAGCTTATTTCCCAGGCTCCTCGCATTAGTGTATAGGCACCTAAGATACCCGGCTGATTGCCCTACTTTGTCATGTTGATTTTCAATTCTATTACATAAACCTCCTTGCATTTTTTCTTGGACTTCACCTCCCCTACTCTCCTTGCATATTGGGGTTTCAGTAGAGCACTTAAGACATTTATTTGATTAACCCACCCCCATGTTCCAACTACCTTCTCTTTTATTGCTGGTGCTACAGTCCCAGCACCCCCCAAGTTCCATCCCTTCCCCCAGATCACCCACATTGTCACTTACCTGTGGGCTTTGGTCTCTTTTTAATTGAAAACTAAGAACTCACTGCTTAATAATAACATGATGAACTGTGAGTAGAAACATTGTAGCTAAAGTTACTAGCTGAAATGAAGTAAAAAATGTGTTTATCAGAAGTCTGGGCAAACCACTTTCTCAAAGACTAAGGAAGGCCAAGCTAATGCCTCTAGTCAAGTGTTGTAGCCAAATTCTATAATTAATTTGGAATTTTGAGGAATTTTTTATCAAGCTGGTAAACAGGATGAGGATTCTAGTCCAAACCTGACCACAGATAAATCAAGACTAAAACCAATCTACTATGGACTTCTCCAGGGGATGATCAGAAGTACTCAGATTTTAAGATATGTTATAATAATTCTTTTTATTGCTAACAGCATAAGCATATACTTGATAAGAATACTAGCTGATAAACATATAATGAAAGAACAATGAAATACATCAATGCATCCAGAAAACCTTGTACAGTTAAGAATAGGCTATAACAAGTAATGATTCTATGAGATGGCTCACAGTTTATAGGTTATACTTATACTCCCCTGCAGTAAAAGTGCTGATGCTTCAATTGGAGTACAGACCCTAATCTACTGAACTAAGATAAAACAATAAAAAACTATCTAAGAGAAGATAAGTTTGTGGGTCTGTGAAGATCTTCTCTTGAGAAAGTTGAACCCAGGTTTAAGGAAATGGAAGCTTCAAATTCTCTTCCATATGCTAAGCCTCAAATACCTTTTTCTTACATATAGCAAGTTCTATGCCTTTAAACCCCTCTAAAAGTAAATTAAAATATCTCATTCTTCCTTACTCAAATATACGTCTTGACCTTAAAATTGTCAGGGTGCCTTTAGGTCATTGGTTGAGGAATTCATGCATATAATTGACCTATTTTCCCTAACAGAATATTCCGCTTCATCTTTCCCCTTTTCCTGTTTACGAATTTTGTGGGTTTTGTGGTGGTCTACTGAAACTTCAAGGGTCTTGCCTCAAGTTGTTATTCAGCTGTTGGCCCACATAATATGATCCAAAATAGCTTATGTGAGGGTTTTCACCAGAGACTGTGGAACACAGATCCACCTTTCACCCATATTTCTTCTTCACAGTTGCCACCTACCTCCTACTGCAAAGCTATTGCATTCAGACTTGTTATTTTTACAAGGCTTGCAGGTCCCTTGCATATCAGCTCTTAATACAAAAGTTATGCTAACTTACTTACTTATGCTAAGTTTAATACTATAAAACCAGGATTTCTGAAACTTGTACGGCAAGATATAAATATATGAAATAACACAGAAAGTAATATATGCAGGCAAGCTAACTATAGGTATAGTTAAGGGCTACTGTGTCAGCAAAGTTGATGGGCAATAAAGTAGCCATTCTTTGGCAAGGAAGAAGGACAGGAACAAACAGATCTGTGTCATAGTAAACAACAGAATGAAACCTACACATGAGATGCCCCCATTTCCCGTCCTCACAGCAGGAATACACTTTATCTAGGGGGCTACCCTAGCCTCAAGAAAATGCATTTCAAAGGAGGAAGGGGTGGACTGTAAAAAATGAGGGGAGCAAAAACCCTTTAAAATCTCCTTCTCCCTAGCCATCCCTTTAATTTTCCTAAGACATTGGGAGATCCTGGCCTGTGAGTTTGGTCAGCAATGTTACTGAGGCCATGTTGAAAGATGTTTTCACCTTGAATGAAGTCTAGTTTCTTAGGTTTTAGTTATTAGAAAGCATTTTATTTGTATTTCTCTGATAACCATTTCTGACTTTAATGACTTATACTGTACTCATTAAAAAGCTCTCTCTTTGTAGTGGAATAAACTTGTTTTATTCTTTAATCAAAGCAAATTCAGTGTTGCGTTTCAACTGAGTTGTGTGGTTAACATCATTTAAAATAGGAAACTGCTGGATATTGATCCCTTTAGAACTGTAACAAACCTAAAATATTGGACCTATCCAGGATTGGGACACACATTGGGGGGGAGGGGGGAATTCAGGATTTGGAGTATGTTGGTGTCACCCTGCAAATGGCAACCAAGTCTGGTGGAAACCAGAGTGACTGGAATGTGTTGGCATGCTGTAATGTGAAGGCTAAACACATCTGATGAAGTTGGTTGCAGCCCACAAAAGCGTATGCCCAAAAAAATTTGTTAGACCTCAGTGTGCCTCAGGATGCCTGTTGTTTAAGCTATACACAGACATATGGGGTGCGACCTGCATGCTGGCAGGCTGATTGTGTATCAGCTGTGTTGAAAGCTACAACAGCAGAGCATTGTGAAACACCCAAGGTTGCAGGGCAGGAGTGACAGTCCCTCATCGGTCTGGATTGCACCCTGGAATGCCATTCACATTTGGTGGTAGGAGGGTATTTCAAGTTACTAGCTTATTCAGTCTTTGATTTTTCTACTGAAACTACCTAAAATGTTGTCAGTTAATGACAGTTCTGATGGTTATGGTTTACTCATCTCTATCTGGAACTGAATGGAAACCACCAAGTCATGTCACAGAGGACTCTAATTCTATGGCAACATTAGTTTACTCTTAACCTTGGCCCTATTTCAGTTGGTTATCATGACTTAATCTATGTGTCATCTGCAGAAATTAAACCTGGCGCCTGTGGATCTAAAAATGTGATACCATTCTCTTTGAGCAGCTACAAATTTGCTGGTTGCAGCAAACTCATAAACCAAGCCATCTGCAAAGGTGAGAGTTGGGGAGGTTTTACAAAGGCACACACTGAGCAAGAATGGGTTACATCCCCCTTCCAGGTCTCTATGCTAAGTTAAACGTTTGCTTTAAGAAAAATCTCTAGACAGAAAGACCTTCTCTATACTAATGCTTTACTTTAAACTCCTCACCATTATTTGCAGTAGTGGGGATGCTAACAGAGAGATGGTGTTGATGCCAATGGTGTTTTAAATCCCCATGTTTTTTAACAGCTGGTGGCTTGTGCTAGTCTCTAGTGCTATACCAGTGGAAATGCACTGAGGTGATTTTAAGATGAAAAGACTTGTGCAGACCTAGCCACATAGTTAATCTATACTCAGCTGAGGTCTGGTGAGCCACAGTCTGTCACACTGTGAACCCTAGCAACTTAATGTTAAATTATAATAAATTGCATAGTTGAGGGAGGTAGGAGAATTTAAATATTTTATGTGGAGGGCTGGGGGTCAGAAGACAGAAAAGCAAATATTTAAGTAATATTATCTGGATCAATTTTATTTTATTTCTTCTTCTTCTTCTTAAACAGTCTGTTTCCTAAACACTTCTGTTCTATTTTCTCTGGGTCTATTCTGCTCTAACATGAATGGGACAATTTTACTCAAGAGATTTCTGGCAAAAGAAAATGGAAGACAAAAGTAATTATTGATGATTTTAGGCAACAAATAAAAAGTTGAACAAGACAGTAATTAAAGTGAAATCCTGAAAGCTCGTGGTCTACAGGGTAAAAATTAAAAATAAAAAGTCTCCAAATCCCACTTTAATTTTTCTTGTCATGTAGCCTATCCAGCTTCAATGAACAGACAAAATGTTCTAGTATCTCCCTTTGTGTACATGTATTTAATACTCCTTCCTGGTCTTACATTACAAAAAGTTGAAGGTACAAAGGGTAGTTGCTGAACATTCGGCAGAGTAGGCTTTAAACACACTTGAAATAATGATATTGTGGTATGTGGCAAATAAATATAAAACAGTAGTTAACTTCATACTATCAATGAAGCTGACCAAAAACAATGCCTTCAAAGTTTCATTTTCACTTTTGCAGAGCTCCTTTCCTAGGGCAAACATACTCATTTTCCATTTTCATACCTTTAGTCCAAGCCAATATTACAAGGCATATCCAGTTTTAGATATTTACAAATCTGATTGCTTTATGAAATATAGCGTTATAATAGAGGAAATACAAGATTGTCACAGTGGCGCTGAGTATCCATTCAGGGTTGCCTACATTTACCCAGTGTGAGCTTTTCTACACCCTGTCAAATATTCATTTAGTTTCCTTGCTTGATCAAGAAATCATGATCATGACTTCTGACTCATAGGGCAGGGTAGAGCAAATAAGTGGTCTCTGGCCTCAGTGTTGGAACAAACCAAGACAGTCTGGGGGCTCCAACCCCCTGATCAGGGTGGAAGCAGACAGTCTGTATGAAGGATTCCTGGTAGTGATGCTAGTGGCAAGTGTGTGATGGGGCTGGAGACAACTGGTACTACTCTACTCCACCAGGTTCCAACCCAGGGCCCTATATTGAGGGTTCAAACTGTCAACCTATGTTCGTTCTAAGCTGTGTGCATGTGCGTCCGCCCATAGGTCATGAAACCTGTGCACATAACAAAATAAGTGCACACAAAACGATTCAACAGTGCTAATATTTTTATGCTACTTTAAGAAGGTGGTTTCAAGTAGCATGCTTCAAATAAGGTTATGTAATTTATAAATCATTTTCATCACCATACTGAAATAAAATTTAGGTATTATTTACATCATACACACTTGCTTCATTGCACTCACAAGTTTGATCATTGGAGTGTGCACAAATTTGGGCACTGGTTCTGAATATTTGCACAAAAGAAATTTTTGTGCACACAGCCTATGAAAAATTAGAGGGAACACAACTCCCATCATATTCCTTGAGTCATTCCCTACCTTTAAACCTTCCTTGACTGGCCATGGCTCAGCATCCCTGTTGCTCTCTGCAGTCAGCTGGTCCTTTACAATAGATTGAGGGGCCACAGCCATGGAGGTCTGTAGGGGTGGCGGTTCTTCTGCAGGGGTGTGCAACACATCCTTCCTGCTCCCCAGAAAGCCCTGACTGAGCTGACCAGGTGACTTTTATCTGGTCCTTCTCACCTGAAGCATGTACAGCAAAAGTGAAGGGGGCTTGGCCTCCTTGCAGGACTGTAATTAGGGCGGGGCAACCAGTTTTAAAGGGTGCCACATGACTGGCAGCCGCAGCCCCTACCTGGCCCCAGAGATACATTCCTTTCTGGGTGCCTGTCAAGGCTGTTTCCCCACTCTGGCACTCTGAGTGCAGAAGGTGGGGGCCTGCAACAGGCCTGAAAAGTCACTGGCCTTAAAGCCTGCTCTTAAAACTCTCCAAGGCCTCCAATTCCTGGCCTTGGAGTGGTATCGCTGTCACCGCCAAAATGCAAAAAACCTCTTGGAAACCCAGGAAGGTGTGCTTGTGAATTCCTTCCTGTGAGGTATCCTCAATCACTTTTATTCCTCTCTCTGGAGAGTGACTGAACCACAGCTGGAATATCAGCTGAAACTGGAACACAATCCCTTTTAGCAGCTACCTGTGCAGTCTGAGGCATGTGCACACAAACCTCTTGTCTTTCAGGACACAGAACCAGAGCTTACTTAACAAGTAAAATCTTTAATTAAAAAGAACAGATAAAAAACACAGAGAGTTGCTTCTCTGGAATTTAACTTAGGTAGTTACAGGATAGGGGGAGGGGGTACATGTGCTCAGCACAGAGAAATCCAAAAACAAACTAAACCAAAGAAAATACCCTGACTGCGTCTAAACATTTCCTGTCCTACTCACACCTGGTCAGTAACAAACAATTTATCTTTGGTAAGGATGTTGCTGGATTCTTTCTCAGGCCCTTCTGGCCTCCTTCTGAACCTCCCAGGAGCTCTGCTGCATCCAAACAGGAACAGGCAAAGCTGCTGTTCCAATTAAAAAACCTGTGCTTTGTTCCTATTGGCTGTCCTGGGACTCACTGACCAGAGTTAACCCCTTGCTCCCCAAGGGTTACTACAGTGCCAGGCTGGGGCTGGGGCTTCAGGAGTTTAAAATTTCCTGCCTTGCTCCTGAGCATGCTGAGATGCATGCTTAGGGGGAGGGGAGCAGGGAGAAGCCTGTGGCCATATGGCCAGTGCAATGCCAGCCGGGGGACTGCACTGGTACTGCAGACAGGTAAGGGAGCCCCAGCTGCTGCCGGAAGGTGGCAGGGAGCCGTATCCATTCCCCAGGTGCCACTGGGAGGCAGTGGGAAGCCTAGCTGCTGTCAGGAGGCCATGGGGAGCTGGCTCTGTTCCTAGCCACTGCCGGGAGGTGGTGGGAAGCCCCAGCCACCTCCTCGCAGTGGCTGGGGATGGATCTGGCTCCCTGTGGCTTGCTGGAGGTGGCTGGGACTCCCTGCCACCTCCCAGTGGCAGCTGGGAATGGATCCGGCTCCTCGTGGCCTGCCAGCAGTGGCTAGTGACAGATTGGGCCCTGGGCTGGATCAGGGCTGGGTCAGGGAGGGTGTATCTGGGGCTGCTTGCCCTGGGCACCAAAACTCCTAGTCCAGCCCTGCCTCCTTGGTCAAAAGTGATGGAGTAACCCTTGCTTGTCTAGTGCAGGGTTTATACACTGCATCACAAGATGACTTGTAGAACTCTTGTATTACTTATTCCTAGTAATAACAAATACACTCCTTATTTCATCAATACTTGTGTCTCATTTGATATGAGAAATTAGATATTTCATCTTATTTAAATGGTGGGTAAGTCTCCCAAGAGCTTCCCCAAGACTTAAAGAATCATTTCAAATTGGAGAAAAGTGTTGGAGAGTGTACTATGATTTGTTCTCTGCAGGGAGATAGATTAGGGGACCTAATGAATTTTCACTATCTATGAAGCTAGAAAAAAAAATGGTAAAGTAATCCTCACTGCAAGATCTCAGGCCAACAATATTTTTATATGTTATTCATTTTCATTCAGATTTTATTTGGTGAGTGTTCTCTTTCTTTGGCTCTGAGCCTACATTTTATCAGAAGGGCTTCTGATAAAACTTGGGTCGTGGGGAAGAAGCCTGTAAAATTGACAGTTGCAAACTCTTCCCTCTAGATTCTGGTTCATCTGGGCATCAGGCTGGTCCCTGTTATAAATTAGAACAGCTTGAAGGCCTTCTTAAATTATACTAGCAGCAAATGACCCCAAGGACAATTAGATAGCAGAGGTTCAAGGCAAAGTGAAACTTTGGTCATACCCCATTAGGCACTGGCCACACCCACCGTTCCCTCTAAGCTGTATGCGTGTGTGCGCGCACACAGGTCATGAAACCTGTGCACACAACAAAATAAAGTGTGCACAAAAAAATTCAATAGTGCTAATATTGGTGCTCACAAAGAAATGTTTTTCGCACACAAAACACAGTCTACGAGTGATTAGAGGGAACATTGGCCACACCCTCAACAAAGAGCCTCCTTGATGCGTGAAACATATTTACCAAGGTTTATTTGTCAATACCCAACACCCCATCTGTACAATTCCAGCTACAGGTTTCTTTCATACCTGCTCACTCACAGAAAAATCCCTTAAAACTGAATCACTGTTGAGATATTTAAAGAAAGGAGTTGCTGAAGGCAAAGCATTTTCTGGGCTCTGAGGATATAATCTGAACTGAGAACTTGACTCATTGCAACATCTGTGTGTCAATATTTCACTACTAACAAATATTTTCTGTAAGAGTTTGTGGTAAAAGAGATGTTTGTGGCTGGCACACGTATATACACATTTAGAGAAGGTATGCAAAAACCCCAGTACTGCTATATATTCACTTTAAGAACAGCTCTGATTTTATCGGTGTTCTACTGAATCCCACCCCAAAACACCTTATTCTTTCATATAAAAGCGTTTCACTGGTTTGCACATATCTCGGTTTCCCTTTCTCCACTTGCCAGTTCTTTCTCTGTTCCCAGCTCTCCCAATAACCCCACAAGCCCAAACCACTCTAGTTGTCCAGTACAAATGGAAAACAAAACCCAAGCCACACTATTACTCTTACCGCTGCCATTCTTTGTATCTATTCACTGTTTGCTTTCATTGGCTGCAGGGTACCTGCCCTATGGACAAACCACAATGTTCTCTGTAGTTAATTGTCATAACTTGCATATGCACACATTAAATAGGAACAGTCACCCTTTCCCAGTATCAGCGCATGTTCTTTGTCTTTGTAACCCTTGTGAGGTTTGAAGGCCATGGCTTGGTTGCATGGGGGAATGGAGCGGGGCAGAGTCATAGGGAAAGAAATCTTTTATCTGACCAGTTTTCAGAAAGATCAAAGTTTAGTTATCATTGGAGTGTAAATGTCACAATAATATGGAACTGGCATATCAGGATAGAACACATCTTCTTTTCAACTTTAAAGGCATTTCTACATAATGTGACATTTTGGTAACATTTGAGGATGTTTAAAAACAAAGATAATGCTCAGATTTTCTGTCCTTGTGCAAATAGGCTGCTTCCCACCTGCTAAAGTAACATTAAAAATAAACATATTTCTGAAGACACCTTTTTTTTTTAAACGGAGTCCCCTTAGCAGCATTTAGTTCAGAGCAAAAAGAGGGGATTTATTTAGAATGAGAAGACGTGGAGTAAATGTGGCATCATAACTTGTTTCTACATCTCATTGCTAATGTACCACAGCAAAAGTTAGACTTCTTGGGAGTATAGAATAGAGGAGCTATATGAGAATTTAAAAAAAGAGATAAAAACAGTTAAAACAATTATTCTTTTTGAACATTAAGCAATTTCCATTTAAGCCTGTGAATCTAGCATAACTAAGGAGATGGCAATGCTTAAACTGCTATTGCTTGAAGGAAGCACACAAACAGCTGGTTATCTGGACAGTTTCATTTCTTGATTTTTGCTCCTCGCATAAATTCCGCATTGGATCAAAGTCTACTGTTTTTATTGCTTTTCTCTAGATTAAATATATCTCATATATCATTTGCTGATGCTAAAGGGTCAGAGCATAGCAAATAAACTGACAACATTATAAAGTAGAGTGAGAAACATTTTATCAAATCTCTAATACCTTGGAAGCCATTTCCATGTCTATGATTTCTCCAAGTTTTCAAGCACACCAGTGTAGAGAGAAGTTACATGAGAAAATGTCATATAGCTTTACCTACCTTAAATTTCATCGAAATCCAGTTGGAATATCTTCTAGAAATAGCTGTTTGTTTAACCATTAAAGCAGAGATTTGCATATTCAAAAATAGCTGTGGAAATTCAATTTTTATTTCTGGGACCTACAAAACCAATGCATTTTTATTAGTGCAATTCAGTAAAGACTTCTGAAGCCAATACTGGCAAAAATTCATTTTGATGCACTACCTAAGATGGTTTGGAAGCATGAAAGCCCATGAAATCTCATGCCATAAATAAATTTGTTAGTCTTTAAAAGTGCCACAAGGCTCCTTGTTCTTGTTGCTGAACTAGACTAACACAGCTATCTTTTTGGAACTTGGCAAAATAAAGTTCACTCTAGATTTAAGCTGGTTTTGTTTAACAAAAACAGATATGGCCAGTTTAAAACTGTCTTTAAAATACTGGGGAGGGAAAGAGCAATGAAGATCTGTGAAATATAAACAGGACAAAAGGAAAAGTTAAAGATTTTAGTTTTGGTCTATTGGGTATTAAGAATAATAATGGAAAAATACCCCATTCAATTCAAAACTTTACTCTTTTTGTTAGAGAACACAGCACTCAGAACTTAAAGACAAGCATCTTGTATTTCAGGGGTCTCAAACTTGTGGCCTGAGGGCCACATGTGGCCCCTAAAGTTATTTTTTGCCACCTGCAACAACACTATTGCTATCAATGTTTGCAATATCGTCGTATGAAAAGGTTTCAGTGGTGCAGCCCTTGGGTTACCGTACTAGTCCTCATGTGTGGTGCGGCCCTTGGGCTAATGTACTAGCTCTCATGTGGCCCTCGTGATGATTTGAGTTTGAGACCCTGCCCTGCTGTATTTTATCCAACAGAGTGCATATTTCCCACACCTGCCAAAGGGCTTAGGTCCTGACCTGGGAGAAACCTCATCTAGCATAAGAGGAGGATTCATGCTGGATGCTCATTCAATCCTCTTCCTTTCTCCTAAGACTGACAGCAAGCAGTCAGTCAATGGGGAGTCAACTAATGACTGAACTGAGACTTCCAAGAATACAGTGCATAAGACATGGGACACAAGAACGATGAGATGGGAGCAGTATTAATTACCAAGGACTATGCTGATCTAATGACCTAAAGTCAGTGACCTAGAGAAGAAAGAATCAATTGATCATTACTTAGCCAGGCCCCAGACTATAAATTCTATTTAAGTGCTCATTTACTGTGAACAATAAATATAACTGTGTTAATAGTTACACTCCATCAGACTAACTCGTGTCAAGAGAAGTTAGTGAGCTCTGATGCAAGTAATTATCAATATAAAGAACAGAAGATGCAAGCAACAACACTTGATAGTTACTGCAGATAGATGCCTGGACACTGGGTGCTGCTTTAGCCACATATTGCCTATTGTAACAGGTTTAAATTGTGTGTTTTAAACCATAAATAACACTCTGTCTCAAGTGGTGGTGCTAGATTGCTGACCAATCAGAATCTTCTACTGAGTAAATACTACAGCTGGAAAAACTAAGGTAAGACGGTTAAGTGACATGCCCAAGAAACAGAGAAAGTCAGTGCAAGAGGTGGCATTAGGTCTGTCAAATTCCTGGCTTACAGCTCTGTTACAGCTCTTAGAAAAACACCTGTATTTTAAACAATTTCCTTTAGCAACCAAAACTGACAGGCCTACTGACCTTGCTGTCCATCTTCAGACTTCTACAAAGTCAGAGACCTGTTTAAGATTTTACTGTTGAAAAGGTGTTTCAATAACTTCAGCATTATTCAGAACTGAATGTTAGTACTGAGTTCTTAAGCACCCCAAAATCAGGGAATTTGAAAGTTAAGAATGAAGATGTGCCCACTCTATTTCATGTTCATTAGGTTAGTGTTTGACCATGCAAATCAAGACGCCATTTCTCAGACTACAATGTGCTCGAGTTCCGGATACTCACACAAGACATTCCAATTTGGCTTGTTATAAGCCTCCTTTGATGTGATTTTATGCTCAGCTACCACATCTTATCTCCTGTGTGTGGCTGAACTGCCTGGTTTCTGCTGCACTGTGTGCATTCCATGCCTGCCGAGTGGCAGGATTTGCCTTTGAGATAATTATTCCTTTGCTTTATTGAACTCTGATAACATCAACTCAGAACTATACTTGAGATTCTAAGCACTCAACAATCCAGAAATTCAAAGGTTATTTTACCGACAGGTACAACTTGAGCACATCATGTTAAAAAGGATTAAAATTTTGCCACAAGACAAAATACTATTTATGATCAAGGAAGACAAGTAGTAGTTGCTATGGAAATGTTCTTTTGCATTATTAAATTCCTCATCTTGCACAGGTTAGGGTGAGTTTCTTTTAACACAGGATCATGTAAACACAGAGTTCCTGAGAAGTTAAGCCTATAAAATAACTCAGAAAGAAGTAATTGTGGTGGTGGTGTTATTCTTTCTTATTTGTTTTTATTACCCACAATACCACAGGTGTTTTCCAGACATGCAAGAAGGGATGAGAGCACTGCGTCAGGAAGCTCACAGCCTGAGGAAAGACAGAAATAGAGAGAGGTTAGGGGTAGCAGAACAAGAAAACAGGGATTCGAAAAATATCCAGATCAACAATTTTCACAATAGGCAGCACTGAAGAAGTGAATTTTTAAGAGCTTAAATGTGGAAAGTAAAATCCTGACTCTACTGAAGTCAAAGGTAGAACTCCGATGACTTCAAGGGGGCTATGATTTCACCAAGAGAGGGTATAGTCTGGCAAATAAGCTCAGTTAGGTCAAACCACATACAGGTGGTACATGGAAGATCTGTGGTGTTGTTCATACAGAACCATGCAGGAGTATGCATCATGTTACTGTAAATATTTGGTGCAATCTTCATAGGCAGTACCAGTATGTGATTTCTAGAATCACCGAAGTCTATTTCAGGGAATTCATTTGTTGATATATGCAATTTTGTGGTTCATTACTATGGAAGACTTACGTAGTGCTAGAAGCAACTAAATTGAAATGTATTACAAAGATATTTCTGTATCAAAGAAAGCAAGTTGTCAAAACTATATGCTTTCTAAACATTGGCTTGGACGTCTTAAGAAAATAGCTGCTCTGTTATTTAGATTAGTTTGTTTGTTTATAGTGTGGCCAAATTATACACTGCAACTGTACTGATAAGGGTTTTTTTTTTCTCTGATGAAATGTATTGGGTTTTGGTTTTGCTATTTTCCCATTGGTGCTCAGCTTTCTGAAACTTTTCCCCTCAGCTGTTCACTCCCTAAGTCTCCATGATTAATAGTTAGCTTAAATGCAATCTTTTCTTCAACCTCTTCTTTCAACCCCAATTCTATTTTATAATTCTACTCTACTTTGTATTGGGGGTGAGCATTAATAGGTGGGACTACATCATTTCAGCAATGATTACAGCACCTTAAAGTGATTCATATTTAAGGATTATAAGAACTAAACAACGAGGCACTTGTTAACTGTGATTTGTATCAATCTGTGTTATAATAAAAGCACCAAGGATTGGGATAACTTACCGGTAAGTTGTTTTTAATAAGTATTGCCTGAAAGACTGGTAATTATACTGGGGTGGTAGGCAATTACCAAATGGAGAAGATAGTAAATGTAGAAACAAAAACAACAACAAAAACTATATGCTTTCTAAACATTGGCTTGGCCATCTTAAGAAAATAGCTGCTGTTATTTAGATTAGTTAGTTTGATTTTACATGCATAAAAACGTCCACTGAGACAAAATATAGGTAAATACATATTAATATTCTGGGTGAGCGCTTGGTGGCAACCATGATAAGTGAGGTTTCAAAGTTGTTTCAGATATAAATTGTGGTGGTGTTACATGCTCACATGCTCATAGACTTAGAAAACATTAACTTTTAACTTGACATTTTCTGACAACGGTCCTTGGCTCAAACGCTGATTTTCTGATTTTTCTTTACTGTAAAATTGAAATACAGTTTGGAACATGGTCTGGGTGAAACAAAAAACAACCAAACAAGGAGCCCTGTGGCACTTAAAGACTAACAAATTCATTTATTGCATGAGTTTTCATGGGAGAACGTCCCACTTCGTCAGACGCTTTGAAGATGATCCGATGAAGTGGGACGTTCTCCCATGAAAACTCATGCAATAAATAAATTTGTTAGTCTTTAAGTGCCACAGGGCTCCTTGTTTGTTTTACCGAACTAGAGTAACATGGCTGCCCCTTTGGAACTTGGGTGAAAAAAAAAATTGTCTTTCCATTTTAGAAAATGTCAGGATTTTCTTTTTCTTTTTAATGATATTAGAGCAAAATCTTGACTTCTTAAGTCCTCATTGAGCATGTGCAGTAGACAACAGTGTCCTCAAGTCTACAGGTGCATGCAGTGTAAATATGCACTTGTGTAGGTTCACAGACTCTGGCAGCCCCCCGGCAAAGCCAGCAGAATTTGTCAGTTGCTCATGGTGAAGAGGGGTGAGGACTGAGGAACAAAGTTTGTCAACTTCTCTGTTTAAGGGAATTCACTCCAGATTTTCTTTAAAGAAAGACACACAGGAAATTAAGTCAAGTAACCTCAAACTCTGTTAAATCAAATTTGAGGCTACACGAACAAATACCTAGAAGTTAGGCTGTTCAGAACTTCAGATGGCTCCAGCAACTGTAACTGCACATACATGGCTCCAGAGAGTGTCGCTCTTACACTGTCTTTCAGTTCCATACCGCACAAACAATTTCATTGCTCTTGAAAGCACAGCTAAATGCCATGGCAATGAAAATGCTTGAGTGTTTCCACCATTGCTACGCCTTATGCCACTTTATAGGTCTGAATACTAATAGTGCAGAGATGCCCTAAGCATTCCTAAGGCCTCATACGTGTTAGATACCAGGACTGGATTATATTCTTTCAGGAATTCTGATGCAGTCAAATAATGAAGTGACTGAGCTACTAAGAAAAATATGCAAACTCTCATTCATATCAGCTACTATGCTGGAGAAATGAAGGATAATAAATATTGTAGCTGCCTTTTAAAAGTCTCTCGGGATGGCTGACATTCAGCATTACGGATTAGTGAGTTTCATTCAAGAATGGTACCAGGTAAATGGTTGAAACATCACAAAGCATGTATTTTGGGAAGGTCTCTATTTAGACACTGACCATGCCTGACTCAACCTAATTTACAGGATGTGACACATCCGCCACTTAAACTGGTGACTGGTTTAACAACACAGTTAATTGAAATCCTTACTAAGGTGGTTTCCCAGGTTACCAGTGTGATGCTAGCAGGCCGGGTGCCAGCCTTAGCCAAGGCTTTAGGCCTCAGTTGAGTAACGACAAATTCATTGCTGGAAACTAGTCTAGCCCACCTATGTGTTAGTGTGGTTAAGCTAGATATTGAAGTTATAACAATATATTTAGACATTATTAAATGCTTGTAAGTTGCTGCATGCATTAATCTCTCACTTATAATACCTCTATCATATGCTATAAGGTAATATGTAAGTTTTCGCTTTATCATAATAAAATGTTTGCTCTGAAATTGTGAACTCACAGTGGGGTCATCTTCTAGCCATCAAGACGGCCTATCAAAATTAAATGGGCCATTGTCTAAGAATCATAGAATCGCTAGACTGGAAGTAATGCTTAATTTGTAATGAAAGAGGCTCTGTGACTCAAGCAAATTTTTTACATTCATAACTGATACAGCAAGACCAGATGTTCTGGGGATATGAACTTCCAAGCCTAGGGGTGCTGGGGCTCAGCCCTGGCACAAATAAACACTGACTGGAAGAGGTCTCGTTAGCTCATCTAGGCCAGTCCCCTGAACTCATGGCAGACTAATATTATCAATACCACATCTGACACGGGTTTGTCTAACCTGGTCCTAAAAATCTCCAATGATGGACATTCCATAACCTCCCTTGGCAGTTTATTCCAGTGCTGAACTATCCTGGGAATTAGGAAGCTTTTTTTCTTATATCTAACTTAAATGTGTCTTGCTGCAATTTAAGCCAATTGTTTCTTATCTGATCCTCAAAGGTTAATAAGAACAATTTCTCTCCCCCTTCCTTGTAACAACCTTTTATAGACTTGAAAACTCTTAACGTGCCCTTTCAGTCTCCTCCAAACTAAACAAAGTTAACAAACCCAGTTTCTTCAATTTTCCCTCACAGGTTGTATTTTCTAGACCTTTAATCATTTTTGTTGCTCTTCTCTAGACAGCTGTCACTGTCCTCCTACCTTGAGTTTGCCCACATCTTTCCTGAAATGTGGTGCCCAGAACTCAATACAATACTGCAGCTAAAACCTAATCAGCATGAAGTAAAGCAGAAGAATTACAGCTTGTGTCTTGCTTACAATACTCCTGATAATACGTCTCAATACAAAAATTTTGTTAATTGCCCCCTCATACCTATGAGAGGCATTAATTTTACTCTTCATTTTGAATTCTGGAAAAAGAAGAAGAAAATAAAAACAAGTGACAAGACAATTTTCATTTCTCTTTTTTCTTGTTTGGACTTTCATAGGACTGGAGCTACAAAACAGAAGCAGAGATCCCTAGGGTCAACCTCGGTTTGTCCTAAGAGTCCTTCAGAGCTGTGGCACCTTTTAAAACTATAGACAAATGGTTCCCAACCTTTTTAAGGCTGGGGACCCCTCTTCAGCAGAAAAAAACCTTTGCGGACCCCCTGGCCTTCTATATGATGAAGCTGTGCTGCTGCAAAGCCTGCAGAAACTGGCCCATGCTGCCACGGCTGGGCAGCAGTAGCTGGAGCTGCCACATCCATGCCCCCCCGTCCCTGCCAGGCAGTGGGAGTCACTGTGGCCTTGGCCCCAGCCAGCCCTTACAGGAGAGCAGAGGCAAGCTGCTGCTGGCACTAGTGAGTGGCGTGGCACCAGGCAGTCCTCTGCGACTCCTCCCTCTCAGCCAGGATCCAGCCCTGGCAGGGAGCACTGGGGTCGCAGCTAGGTTCTGGCCCTGGCAGGGAGCAGCACCGCGGACCACCTGGAACACATCTGCGGACCTGACCTGAGGTTGGGAACCACTGCCATAGACTGTAATTCATTTGCACATGTATGTTTGCTTGCTTTAACCTTGTAATAACATTTTTTTCCTAGTTAATAAAATTTTAGTACTTTATTAAAGGATTGGCTACAAGTATTGCTGCCTTTCCTGTGAGATCTAGATACAAATTGACTCGTCCACTGGGATTGCAAGCAACCTGAATCTTGTGTGATGTTTGGGGAATAGCAACCAACCACCAATAAGTCCAGATTGCCCAGGTGACAAGATCCAGAAGTTTGAACTTTTTCATCAATTTAAGCCCAGATCTTTAGTCATTCTTATTTAGTAATTTTAGTCTTTGAGTTTCTTCTGGTTTCAGCATTTATTTGTTTGAGCAACTTTTCCTATGTACTTTGAAAGAATCTAATTATTATATGTGATCTCCTAGGTAGCTACTCTAGTATTACTCTAGTATTTACTATCTAGTAAATATGAAGATGCTGTATTAAATCAGTGTGAACTAGTGACAAGGTTGGATAAACAATAAATATAAGGAACATTTTAGAAACAGATTACTGAGAAGTGTTTGGAGCCATACTTCTTGTCTGAGCAAGACAGATGTTATGCATGCTATATGCACTTATGTTACACAGTAAAAAATATGATAAAATTTTGATTAGCAAATGGAATGTGTATTGGAATTCCAACTATTCATTTTCCACAAGAAAGAACTGCCATTTTGATCCTTATTTATTTCTCAAAAACACATAATTGACTAAAAACCTAAAAAATTGTGTGTGGAGGGAAAAAAATAACCTCTGTCAGGTTAGAGATGACCAAGTTAACCTGTTTTCTTGAAATGTTTGTGCATTATTTTTAATAAAATATTTGACATTATATCATGCAAAAGCAGTAGCTCATTCCCTTTCATTCTTTTGCCTTTGGTAGCTCTTCCTCTATGTAATTACATTTCCCCCTTATCAAAATTGTTTATCCCATTCCTCCTTTGTATTCTGCCCAATTTCTCAATTTTTTGTCACATTTTAACCATTCAAAATTGAACTAAGAGGCAACCTCTCTTGTTTTATTATGTGGGAGTCAAAAGTTTGATTTTTGGTTTTTGGATCAGATGCAACTCAGGAGTCACACTCTTTGGAGTGACTCAAGATCAAGAGCACCACCTCAGAGCAGACTGTCAAGAAGCAGGGCAGACACCTCAAATTGGTTGTATGTTCTATAATTAGATTTCACCAACCCAGTACCAAGTAGTACTAGCTCTTCCTAGAGCACTATAACCATGGAGTTTTACCACTGAGTCACAGACAGTTGCCTCCGTTTTCAGAATGGAAAGAGAGGTAGATAATGGTGTCCTCCAGGGCTGTGGACTGTTCAACATATACATGAATGAGCTGGAAAAAGAGGTAAACACAGAGGTGACTAAATTAACAGATGATACAAAACCATTCAAGGTACTTAAGTCCAAAGTAGACTATGAAAAGTTACAAAGGGGTCTCACAGAACTGGGTGACTGGACAACAAAATGGCACATGAAATTCAATGTTTGTAAATGCAAAGTAATGCACATTGGAAAATATAACCCTCCCCCCCCCAATGATCGGGTCTAATCAAGAAAGAGAACTTGAAGTCATTGTGGATAGTTCTCTGAAAACATCCTCACGATGTGCAGTTGCAGTCAAAAAAGTGAACAGAATGTTGAGATCATTACAAAAGGTATAATAGGACAGAAAATATATTGCCTCTTTATAAATCCAAACCTAAATCTTGAATATTGTATGTAGATCTGGTTGTCCCATCTCAAAAATGATGCGGTGGAATTGGAAAAGGTATAGAAAAGGGCAACTAAAATGATTAGCAGTATGCAAAAGCTTTCCTATGAGGAGAAAGTAGTAAGATTGGGCTTTTCATCTTAGAAAAGAGACACCTAAGCGGGAATTGAAAGAAGTTTAAAAAATCATGACTGGTATGAAGAAAGTAAATAAGAAAGTGTTATTTACTCTCTCATACCACAAAACATAGGAGTCTCTAAATTAAATTAATGGGCAGCAGGTATAAAACAAAAATATTCTTCACACAATGTGCAGTCAACCTGTGGAACTCCATGCCAGAAGATGTTGTGAAGGCCAAGATCATACAAAACCTACCTACAACGCATTCCTCTACATGGCTGGACTTCACAACGAAGAGAAAATCCATCTATGACATGCACTTTGCTTTTCTACAGAAGAAAAAAGATACCAAACTATATAAACCTCTATACACCACTACAGGAAGCAAGAGTGACACCTATGACTCAGCCAGCAACATTGTTAATCTCTCAAGCTACACACTTACTCCTGCAGAGGAATCTGTTCTATCTCGAGGACTTTCCCTCTGCCCCACAACTGCCACACATAAGATAAAATTCTGGTGTGACCTAGAGGCCTACTTTCGTCGTCTAAGATCAAAGACTCAAAGAATATTTCCATAACACCACAGATCAACGCACTGACACATAGATGCCTTCCTCCAAACACTACAAGAAGAAATATTCTTCATGGACTCCTCCAGAAGGCCGAAATGAGAGACTTGACTTCTATATTGATTGCTTCCACCACCGTACCAAGGCTGAAATCATGGACAAACAACATCCTTTACATCATAACCTCAGCCCTGCAGAACATAATGCCATCCACAGCCTCAAAAACAACTCTGACATCATTATTAAGGAGGCTGACAAAGGAGGTGCAGTTGTCATCATGAATAAATTAGATTATGAACAGGAGGCTTATAAACAACTTTCCAACACAACCTTCTACAGACCACTTTCCTCTGACCCCACTGAGGAATACCAAAAGGAATTACGACGCCTACTCAAGAAACTCCCTAAGACAGCACAAGAACATAGAGACAGAAACACCACCAGAACCAAGGCCAGGGATGTTCTATCTACTACCCAAAATCCATAAAAAAGGAAACCCTGGACGCCCCATCATCTCAGGCATTGGCACTCTTACTGCCAGCCTATCTGGCTATGTGGACTCCCTCCTCAGACCCTATGTTATCAACATCCCCAGCTATCTTCAAGACACCACAGACTTCCTGAGGAAAATACAGTCCATTGGAGAACTTCCTGAAAACACCATTCTGGCCACTATGGCTGTAGAAGCTCTTTACACCAACATCCCACACAAGGATGGATTACAAGCTATTAGAAGAACCATCCCAGATGATGACAAAGCGCAGCTCGTGACTGAACTTTGCGACTTTGTACTCACCCACAACCACTTCAGATTTGAGGATCATTTATATCTTCAAATCAGTGGCACTGCTATGGGCACCCGCATGGTCCCACAATATGCCAACATCTTTATGGGCGACTTAGAACAACGTTTCCTCAAGTCTCATCCCAAGACACCTCTTCTTCACCTGTGCTACATCGATGACATCTTTATCATCTGGACACATGGCAGGGATGCTCTTGAAGATTTTCACAGAGATTTCAATAATTTCCATGCCACCATCAAATTGAGCCTGGAACACTCCACACAGGAGATCCACTTTCTTGACACTACAGTACAAATCAGGGATAGACGCATAACCACCACCCTATACCGAAAACCTACTGATCGGTATAGTTACCTACGTCCTTCAAGCTTCCATCCTAAACACACCACACGATCTATTGTCTACAGCCAAGCCCTAAGCTTTAACCGCATCTGCTCTGATCCCTCAGACAGAGACAGACATCTTGAGGATCTCTATCAAGCATTCTTGAAACTACAGGACCCACCCGGGGAAGTAAGAAAACAAATTGACAGAGCTAGATGGGTTCCCCGAAGTCATCTACTACAGGAGAGATCCAAGAAAGAAAGCTACAGAACACCACTAGTCACCACATACAATCCTCAAGTCAGACCTCTGCAAAAGATCATTAAGGACCTACAGCCTATTCTAAAAGATGATCCTTCTCTCTCTCAAGCATTAGGAGACAGACCACTCCTTGCTTATAGGCAGCCCCCTAATCTTAAACAGATACTCACCAGCAACTACAGATCTAACAACAGGAACATTGAAGCAGGCACACACCCCTGCAAAAAACCACACTGCCAAGTCTGCCCACATATCTACACAACAGACACCATCATAGGTCCTAATCAAGCCTGCTACTCCATCAAAGGCTCATTTACCTACTCATCTACTAATGTGGTTTATGCCATCATGTGCAAGAAATGCCCTAACACCTTACATGTTGGACAAACAGGACGATTGCTCCCTAAGAGACTAATGAGCACAGAGCTGATATCAGAAATCAAAGAACAAAGAAACCAGTTGCTGAGCACTTCCATCTTCCTAATCACTCGATGACGGATTTGTTAATGACTGTCATTAGAGATGTACCTGAGACATCAAGACTTCAAAGAGAGACAGCTGAACTCGAATTAATATGCAAGCTAAATTCTGTGAAAGCAGGACTTAATCGAGGCTATGGGTTCTTTTCCCATTACAAAGGGTAATTTGACTTCAGGCTTCCCATGGTTTGAGCCTGTAAATTGCTCTGATTTGCTGTTACTTTATGACCTGATCCTATGTTTTGCACCCCCTTGCATTTAGTTTCATTCCTTTCTGTAAGTTCACCCATCTTCGAAGCATCTGAGGAAGTGGGATCTTCTCCCACGAAAGCTCATGCAAAAAATAAATCTGTTAGTCTTAAAGTGCCACACAACTCCTTGTTGTTTTTTTACAAGATCATAACAGCATTCAAAAAAGAACTAGATGATGGAGGATAGGTCTGTCTATGGCTATTGACTAGGCTAGGCAGGGGTTGCCTTTTGCCAGAAGCTAGGAATGACAAACAGGATGGATAACTTGATGATTACCTGTTCCATTAATTCCTTCTGAAGTTCCTGGCATTGGTAACAGTTGGAAGACAGGAAGAAGGGCTAGATCTGGGGTTGGCAACCCCCGGTACATGTGCCAAATTTGGCACATGGGCCAATCCTCAGCAGCAGGCAGTGCTGCTCAGGCTTCCCTGGTGACCCTGCCCCCAAGTGTGGCCTGGAGGTTGGGGGCCACAAAAGCAATAGCAACGGGGCGCTGCTCAGCTGGGGGGCCAGCACAGCATGGCTCCGCTTGAAGGCTGACACGGCATGATGTGGTGCGGCTCAGAGTGGCAGGGCTTGGGGGTGCTGGTGCAGCGTGGCCTCAGGGTCAATTGGCCCCACAGTGGAGGGGAGTGGGGTGGCTTAGCCCACTCTGCACCCTGAGGGACCTCAACCATGCCCTCACACATACTCCAGGGCCATCTGCCCCCAGGGACCGTAGACTCCCCCCTCCCAAGATGGAGTCCATGACTCTGCCCCCATTTGGCCACACCCCCACCACCTGCTGAGGGTGCGGTGGACAGGGATGGCATGGGGGCTAGCAAAGGTTGTTGGCCCCTGGGCTAGATGGACCATTGGTCTGAACCAGTATGGGCATTCTTATGTTCTTGAGTTCTCTACCTGCGAATCCACTCAACAGCTGGAATTGTCAGGAACAGTTCAGTGATGGGCCACTCTGGCAAACCATGGCAGTCATTTTTAATATATTGCCATTCAGTGTAAGCATGAGGCAGGTCAGGCCAAGTACCATTCTACTTCCTGACTACTTTACATGAAAATGCACAAGTTGGGAAGGACTTGATGCTCAAAAGCAATTGGAAATGGGACAGAAGGTGTTAATGGGATGTGGTGTTCCTAATGTCAGTGTATCCTTGAGGGGCATGCCTTTACTCAATGTGTTGGGAGGCTGTATGATGAAGGGAGGGCTGAATAGACCAGCTCCTGTACATGGCTTTCCCCTCCCTGTAGCACTGGCAACACAGGGTATTGTGCAAGGGTGATAGAAAAGCCAATGGCAGTGTCTCTCCTCTAGAAGACCAGAAGCAGGGGTGATGCTATCTTGAAAAGAGATTCCGAACAGAGGCTCCCAATCTCTTCCCCGGTTCCCCTGTTGCCCCGACTTGGCTATGTGCACCTTTCCTGCCCCATCCTTCCTCTGGCCTGGCCACATGCACCTTCTCCCCAGCTCCCCTTACCTTGGCCCCGGCCACATGTATCTTCCCCTGCCCCTTCTCCTCATGCCTCTTTTTCTGCCCCCCAAAGCTCTTCCTCCATCTCCCATATCCCCAGCCTGCACAACTGAGTCCCCGGACATGTGCATCTTCTCCTACCCCCTGACTCCATACACCCTGGCCCCATATACCTTTGCTTGCACCTCCAAGCACTTCACATCCCAGCCCCTAGCTCCTTCTCTTGCCCTCCGCACCCAGCATCCAGCTCCCAAGACCCTCCTGCCCAGCACAGCACTGACCTTTGTTGGAGCGAGGGAGCCTCCAGATGCTTGAGGCTGATTTAGATTTTCTGCCCTGGGCTACATGCTTGAGAGTGCAGCTGGGTGGGAGATTTAAAATGGCTCGTCTGGTGAATTAGGGCCCCATGACCCACCATGCCCAGTGCCAGTGATGCCACTGTCCAGAAAGAGTCTGGGGAACAGCAATGCTGTCTAAATGACTGACATATCTTTTCTGTAGGATGCCTGGCATCCATTGGGCTTAGAGGCACTCCCCCTTGCCTTCTTTGTTCCACTCCAATGCCCCTTCCTAGTGAGGAACGTTTTTTTTTAAAGGAAACTCATTGAGATGAATTTCCATAATCTCTGGGCTTGCTGAACTCCACCTCTGAGTTTTTCTGCTAAAAGGTATCAGAGTCATAATGCTCTATTTCAATGTCTGGGGTGCATTTCAATTGGAACATGCCCCTTGCAATTAGCAGGACTTGGGGATGGCAACATGAAATGCACCTTTAACGGGGTGGCTCAATGGAGCCGCTTCGGCATGCCCGGCACAAAGCCCCATTTGCCCACCATAGTTACGGCCCTGAAAGGTATGTTAAAATCCCACTGCATTTTGAAGAAGCCAATCCGGCCTCTGCATTCCCAGTTTATGCAGAGTGAAGCATTATACCTTTATATTAAGTGAGGCATCATTTAATGATGTATGCAACTTAATGATCACTTGATGTATGCAACACTCAAAAATAGGAGTTATCAAGGGCATGTCCAGTCAGATCCTTTTGAAACACTTAAGAGTGTTCAGGATCACTGGTTTCAGAAGCTTGTTCATTTAAACACAACAAATAACTTTGCCTTTGCAAATTGTTCCTGAGAAAGATCCCCTGGTCCGATCATCATGGAAAATGTTATTTCCAGACCTTATTTCTACTATCCCTTCTGTGTGACTGCTGACCAAGCAGCGGTCTTGCCTCTTTTCCTTCCTCCTTTTCCAAAACAATACACAATGTTCTTTTCATTTGCTATCTTTGAAGTGACCTTGAAGTCAAGCTCAGTAAATTTTCCCTAAAATACTTTTAAATATGCAGATTTCAAGACCAGAAGAGATCACTGTGATTATCTAGTCTGACCTCCTGGACAACACAGGACACAAAACTTGCCCCAAGTAATTCATAGAGTATATCTTTTAGACAAACTATCTGATCTTGATTTTAAAATGGCCAATGAAGAGAACATGTCATCACTTTTGGTAAATCGTTTCAGTGGCTAATTACCCCCGTTATCTCTTGCCTCTATGCTTCAGGATCCTAAAGCTTGTAATAGTGTTTGGGAAATACACATTTGGAAAAGTTAGTGTCTGTCAGGAACAGCTTTCTGAGAAGGCTGAACTTTTCCCACAGCAGGTGTTTCCAAACTTTTGAGACCAGCTATTTCCTGTGACCCCATAAGGCAAAAATGCACAGTGTCCACTAAATCAAAGGAATTTACATATTATGTTATTTAACACTCTCTAGTGTTACACATAGTTTTGCGCATTGCAACAGAGCTTCTAGAAGCCTAGTGGTATGTTAGAAATCACACATCCAATCTTCAGTGTGACACAAAAAATAGATCAGTTCTCAGATTTGATGGACATAAGTGTGGTGAATCCAGCTTCACACAAATACATGCCATGAATGGCATTCATCAGCTTTGAAGTGTGTGTTGAGAGTGCAGAATATTGATTCTCGACAGTGAACTAGAACTCTAGGGGAGAAAGCTGGGCATACGTTCCGCACAAGAACTGAGTGCAAGAAACTTTGATAAACTGTTCAATTGCAGCAGTTCGCAAATCCAGGGCATCAGGCTTGCATTGAAATCGGTTTCACACCCAACTGACACGTCCAAGTTGGGGAAGTAGGATGCAAACAAACTGTTGCTCCCACTGGCTGAGTTGCTCAGCCATCACCTGTGTGGGAGGCTGAATAATTTCATTTTCAGCCTGGAACTTTCAAAGCTGCAGGAAGAAGTCATAGTTTGTTTTCAACAGGTTATTCTTCCAGACAAAAATTTTCTTCATGAATCCTGTGATTCAATCACTCAGCTGAAAGATATGGGTGTTCTTTCTTCCAGATCTGTATTCCATTTATTCAGTCCCCCAGATATGTTTGTGATGTAAGCAAGAAAGCACATCTTCCTTTGGTCATACAGAAAAATCAACATATTTACTCCTTTTGCAGTCCATTGCACAGGCACACAGCTTCCTTCTCCACTTAGAAAACTGTCCCAGTACTTTTCCTCTTGAGAGCCAACAAGCTACAATGCGGAACAATATGTTGAGATCAGAATCATAGAATCACAGAACCATAGAGTTGGATCCATTACTTCACATAGTTTTGTAAACAGACATGCACCAAGAGGGTGAATCTTGATGTAGTTCATGATAGACAAGAACTGCTACAAAATGTTACCTCGCTCTAGACACAGAGAGATGACAGCTTTTCTCTGGGAGTCATGCAGTGAGTCCACTAGGCTCATTGCTAAAAAGTGAAGCAGATACTCTACAGAAAAATGAGTCCACTGTGCCAGATCACAAATCAGAAAGAGGAAATTATTTGTTAAGCAAATGAGGCCAGTATTTAGGAAAGCCCAGTGTTGTGAGACTAGGGCAGAATAGAAATATAACAACTTACAATGAGTCTTTATTCTTGAGGTCTGGGGCCTGCTGGGGCAGACCAGCCATCCTGGGAGCGGCACGTGGCAGCAGAGCTCCAGGGGCAAGGCCAGCTGGTGCATGGTGCAGCCTCCAGCAGCGATCCTCCAGGGCCAAGAGGGCTGTCAGGCTGCCACGCTGCGGACCCAAGGATTCTGGCAGAAGAGACCTGCCAGGCCTTGGGGGCCCAGTCAGTGCTGTGCCAGTCTGAGCAGGGCTGGATTATATTAGGGGGGCAGCCACTACCGCCCTTGCCTTATTCCAGCCCTGAACATTTGCACAGCCATTTTTTCCCAACTTGCACCACAAATGCCTTAGCAGGACAGTGCACAATATAGATGGGCTCATGCCTCAATGATGTCACTGTTCTGATCTACAAAATGGCAGCTTCCACACAGCATGACTTCTCATGCACTAAAATGGTGGCCTCTTGGTGTGGCATTCAAGGAGCAGATCTGAATGTTTGGGGGCAAATGGCATCATATTGTGGGCTGAATCTAGCCCACTGGATCTGCAATCTCAATCTGCTGATGGCACAACCCCATGTGAGACTGTGACATGGAGTTTGGGAACTTATGCCATAACCCAATTAAAATCATAATATCATCTGCATAAGAAGCAATTTCAGTTCAGAATAATAGATCTGATGTGATTATAAAACTTACAGCATAAGCGCTTAAAACCTGTCATGTTCATGTTCAGCTAGTTCTTTGACATAATATAATACTGGGCTATATGACTGTATCAGCCAATCAGACGTCAGGATTTCACCTGATGTTTACCAAGTCTGAATAGTCTGTCATAATTTAAAACAGCTGAATGCTCACTTTGTATTCAATAAAGGAATGGTCAGGAAGCCCAGTTTTCATATGTTTTTAATATGTTCTGCATTTTTATGCCATTAGACATCTGTTCATGCAAAGGACCAATTTAAAACCCAGTAAGAGTGTGTGATATTCACAGAATTTGAATAGACATAAGCCTTTTAGAAAAACGTAGAGCTATCTAATGCAACACAACCTTCCTATATTTAAGCTATCTTTATGAAGGCTGAGCAAAACTGCTTCTGCTGCCATCCACATTAGCCACTTATTCTGAACAGTTTGTTACAGCGGAAGGAAATGCTTTCCTCACCCAAAGGAATGTTCTTTTTATTTCCTGTGGAGAGGGACCAGCAATGCTGAAAGTGATTTGTTAAATATTTTATTCATGCTGATAACTATAAAGTCTTGTTCCTCTACCATACTTTTATCCAAGGATTAGCAGTGCAGAAATACAGTCCATTCTAGTCCTGTGACTCTATGACCTCATCCTTTGGTCTCCTACGGCCCAACCAGCCCTACGTCATTCGTCCTGGGCTGGGTCTGAAAGTCCCTCCCCTCCTGTTCTACCATGTCTGCTATGACCAGCTGAAGATACCCTCCAACCTGATCTTGCCCACCTGCTATGGCTTGGACATGACCTCGAAATTTGATTGTCCTCCCCTCCTACTACAACTGCCTCTTTCTGCAGCTCTGGGCTTGGGGGAACTCCTTCCTCCTCCTTCCTGTTCTTGCTTGTCTGCTATGGTTCCATACTATGTTTAAGACTAGCTCAGCTCCCTTTTCTGTTACCAAATGCCTCCCTCTCCTGTTACAGACTGGCAGGGGGAACACTCCTGCTCCCCTTTCCCGGCTCTTACTGATCTGCCACCATGTGGCACCATGAGAGAGCAAGACTGCTGAGCTGGAGTCCTTGTTGCTTCACTTGGCCTTGGGAAAAGTGAGCTTTTCCTACCCGGCATGGACTGATATGGTACTCCCTGCCTTCTGGTTACCTGTGGGAGGCATGGGTCAGAGTCACCAAGCTCACCTGGTCTGCAGCAGAAAGTCATTCCCTGGTTCTCTAACCCTTAAAGGGGCACACTCCTTTCCCAACAAGTCAGACAATACTTAATGTTATTCTGCTAAAATGTGCAAATCTAGAAAAGAAAAGTGCCAGTGGAAACAGACGTTTACCATCACAGATGAGCATTTGCAAGATCTGTCCCTTCATATATTGTCCTACAGTTCAGACTAAGAGGGCATAAACTTCAGTGCATGTCAAAGTGCTGCTCTGTACTTCCCGTGTGTGAATGCTGCGGGCATGAACTTAAAGGCCCTGGGTTCTCACTAAAGC
>ML682038.1:1077157-1102266 GCA_007922195.1 Podocnemis expansa | reverse complement strand
AGGAAATTTTTGTTAGTCTTTTAAAAAGTGCCACGGGACTCCTTGTTTGTAAAGTTATACAACATTTTCTGGGCCAAGCCACTCTGCAGCTCAAACATTCAGCTTGTAACCTATTCAGGGGAAAAATGTAAGTATCTGGTAAAGCGTAGACTGTGAGAATCAAGATAAGAAAGCGCTGCTGTAATCTCAGGTGTATTTAGCATCTTTATTTTTTATTGTACTTGGCTTGCAGGCTTGCAAGTTTAAAGTTAGTGCAAAGCATCAAATGGTAATGGAAGAACCAGAAGGTGACTGGGATATATTTAAAGAATATGTGAAGGCTTGCCAGGTAAGCACACCATAAAAATGAATTCATAAGTACTGCTTGTAATTCATGTGCTTTGTAAAGTTCCCATGCAGTAAGACAGAAAATAGAAGAATTGTACCACATAGAACAGTCGCAAGTAATTTTAAAAAGTGCAAGAACTGACAAAATGGATTGATTCTACAGTAAGTGAGGAGAAACCAGGTTGAGATGCAATAAGAATATGCCTGAACCTAAAAGATATAAACAAAGTGATACAAATGGAACATTTTCAATTACCTATAGTTGAAAAAAAATCAACCAACAAGTTAATAAAAGCTGCAATTTCTTAGGTGCCCAGTAATGGATTTTGGCAAATATAGCTGGATGACAAAAGAGCTAAACTCTGTACATTTAAACACACCATTTGATGAGTACACATTCACTAGCTTCTTTTGGTGCATCTGTTCAGCTCTTGAAATGTATCAACAAGTGATCCAAGAGCCATCTGAAGATCTAAAAGGTGTTGAGTGTTATAGACGACATATTGGCTTTGGAAAACACCAGACAAGAACATGATTAACTACTTAACAGAGTCCTAGACAGGTGTTATGAAAGGAGCCTCTGACTGAACAAAGACAAATGTAAATTGGCTGTGACAGAGCTAAATTTTTAGGCAACACTTGAGAAAAGACGGGTTAAAACCTAATAGCTAAGAAATTGGTCCAATTACTGAAACAGCCACACCAATCAACCGGGCTGAATTTCAGAGACTTCTAGTTTGATGATGCTGAAGAGAAAGAAAAATACAGGTCTTAGAGTCTGAGACATACTGTGCACCACAAACTGTTCTCACAAGAATCACCAATAATTCATGCATCTCAAAAAGGTCTAGTAATGCTTACTTATCTTGGGAAATGTATCTCTCACGTGTCATCAGTAACAACTCTTTTAAGAGAATTGTTGGGAAAAGATGACAAGTTCGCCTGGATAAGATGGCATATGAACACTTGAAATAGCTGTTTATGAGAGCACCTGTGCTGATGTACTTCAACATCAAAGAACAAGTTATGGTGTCAGTGGAAGCAAGTTCTAACAGATTAGAAATTATATTGTTGCACAACCTTTAAGATAACAGAACTATAGCATTGGAATGTTTCAGAAGAGAAATATTGGCTATTATTCATGAGAGACATCTGCGAGCAGAACTATGTAAAAAGAGAAGTTACAGTGCTGTCTATTAGCCAGGCATATGAAGTCGAATTGGGGAGACAGTACAATCTTGCAACGCACATGTTGAACCTTCAAAAACCAAAAGCAAAAACCACCAATGCCATCACATAATGTTCCAAACAGACTTCGGCAAAACATGGCATGAACCTCTTTGATTTTCAAGATGCAAATTATTTTACTCCTGTTGATTATTATTCAAAATACTTGGAGGTCTGTTTGCTTCAGGACCCCACAAGTGTGTCTGTCTTCAGATACTGCAACTCTGTATTTGTAAAGTCTGCCATACCTAAACTCTTCGGTAACCATGGATCATGGTTTTTCTCTAGAGACTTTAAAATTTTTGCTAAGCAATGGGGCTTTAACTGTAAAACATCAAACCTGCTGTTCTTAGAACAGAATGGAATGGTTGAGAGAGCCAAAGATTCTTCAGAAATTTAGCTTAGATAATATAAATCCTTGTATTAGGCCTGTTGGATTATTGGAATACACATTCTGAACAGGTTGGATTCCTAGTTTAGCTTTTCATGGGAAGATGTTTAAGGACTTGATTGCCAACATCATAACAGTTGTTGCAACCCAAGCTGATATCAGGCGGCTTATAAATGAGGCTAAAATCAATACAAACAAAGCAGAAATATTTTGTTGACAAAGATGCAAACCTTTTTATCATTCTTGGAAAATGGAGAGAGACTTTGTATTCATCATTGCAGATTTCCATGTTTCTTTTTGAAGATCAGCCGACACACTTCTCCAAGCCCTTATCTTGTTGAGACACAGGAAGGAGATGTCCAGAGGAAACAGAAAGGAACTGATGAGAATTGTACATAAGGGGAATGAAACAAACAAAATGTGTCAACATGCAATTCAGACATGCAAGCATTATAGACTAATTTACTGAGTCCCAAGTAGTCAATTCAAATACGGGGTGGGGGTTAAAAACAGGACACTAGTACACCTGTGACTATGTCAAAAGGCAATACCAAGTAAATCTGCTAGATACAGATACTAATTGTCCGAGACTTTTTCTTGATTTACGTTAGAGTTATTGATGTGAAAGTAAAGGGTAGAATTAAGAAAAAGTTGAAGTTCAGTTAAGTAGCATGAAGCTAATTAAAAAGAATATCTGGATGTAATGAGGGTAGAAACTTTGAAATTGGTGCCAGAGTTACTCAAGGTGTTGTGTAGATGAACCATCTTTTGGTAAGTCTATTGCAGGGACAGTGCTACAGGACTTGGAGCCAGGCACAGTTCTTAGGAATCAGTTAAAGCCAGTGGTTACTGTTACTTAAAAAGTCTCCAGTATCTTTCCTTATAATAGCAAGTTGGCAACAGCTATGATGGAAAGCATTTACTTTGGTTTGCCATGTATCTGTGGATATTTGGTCAGTATTTGGTCAACTGGTTAACATATATTCATGAATCCTGAATGTTCACTAAATTTTATCCTGTATAATGATGCATCTGAATGTTTGAAGTGGAGCCATATTACTTATTTGTTCCTTGTTATTTTCCTCCTTGAAAAGTTTTCATCACCCGATCAGGAAGTGAAAACAATGCCATGCGATTTAAGAGCCCAACAACACAACACAAATAATTGGAATGAGCAGTCGAAAAAGCAGATCATCAAAGGCTTGTGTGTGAATAGATTCAGACTGTGAGCTCCTCAAAGCAGGAACTATCCTTAACTGTTTAGAAAAATTCATAACATAAACAACCATCACCATCAACAGTTATTTTTGATGCTGTGGGCAGGTTTTGTCCACTCCCTTCTGCAGTTTTCTATGATACTTTAGTTTGTGATAAGAGTCAATTTGTATCTATACAGAACAGAAAATAGATAATTATTAGCATTTCTTCAGGGCTCCCCCAAGGAAATCTTAATCTTTATATCTGCATGTGAAAATAGAATTTGGCTATGTCTACACTACAGCTTATGTCGGTAGAACTTACATTGCTCAGAGGTATGAATAAATCACATCAACGTAAGCACATGTGCACAGAGCTATATCAGCAAGTGAACTTCTCCTGCCAAGACAGCCTCTGCTGCTCTGGGGGATGGTTTTATTATGCTGATGGCAGTGCTCTCTACCATTGGCATAGAGCATCTTCATCAGTCATGCTGCAGCAGCACTGCTTTATCAGTACAGTTCCTCCTAACATACCTCAGTAAAATCTACATTTGACTTGGTACAAATTCTGACTGATCTTAATTAGAACTAGGCAACTCCAAAGGCAGGCTATAAAAAGTATGATAGCCATTCAAATAATGGATTATATACTGCAAACAAGATGCATGTTATGTATAGTGACTCCTTAGAGTTTTGGTGGCAGGTGAAGAAATCCTCCATATTTGCTCACACGACTGGCATGCAGGTCTAATAACTTGCTAAATTTCAACTTCCTCGATTTCTTACCTCCGGCTTTATTTTGCAGATCAACATGCAGATTTATTTTTCATTAAGATAGCTCAAAATCTTTTTTGTGGTAAATACAGAAAACACAAGTGAAAAAACAAAGCAACACAAGGATATATTGCCATTGTTTATGTGGCGCTTCTTTTAGATGTGCAAAGGCAAAGAGACATAAGTAAGGACCTGCTTTTAGCAATTTTATGATAAGGTTTTTGGGATTTTTAATGTTCATGTTAAACATTTACTAGGTTTTTTTTTTCTTAACACTTTATACAATCATAGCTAGTCAGTCAGATCTTTATTTTGAAGGAAAATCTACTGCCATAGGTGAATATATTTTTAGTGTTTAGAGAAAATAGTGCTGAGATACTCAGCATTGCTCACTGGCTTGTCTTCTTGTTGTCCCACTTGCCTACCAATTACTCTTAAATACAGGGTGCTTGAATCATTATTTATTGATTTAAAAAACCCAACGTCTGTCTTAACAAACACGGAGTCTGGTGGCACTTTAAAAGACTAAAAAAAATTATTTATTGCATGAGCTTTCATGGGAGAAAAAGCCACTTCATCAGATGTGATGAAATGGGATTTTCTCCCATGAAAACTCATGAGATAAATAAATTTGTTAGTTTTTTAAAGTGCCACCAGACTCCTTGTTTGTTTTGCTGAACAAGACAGACATCGCTATCCCTTTTGAACATGTCTGTTTGTGTATTTCCTGGAAAATACATTTGGTCTGTATTACTGTAGTTTCTGGGTGTTGCCAGCTACAGAAAGTTGCAATACATTTCATACACCTTTGTGTGCCGGTGCCTCCTAAGTGCTCAGAACCAAAATTTAGGAACATTTAGATATGGGTCACTCTAATTAGCAACTAAAGAAGTACAACAATATGTGAGACCTGTATCTTTTATACCCAGTTAGCCTGTGGCCAGTATTTGTTTCATTTTATAACTCTTGAATATATCTTTGAAAATTCAAATATACTGTATTGTCAATTCATAACAATAATAAGGAACTTGGGCCCAGATTTGTTTGGGTATTTAGGTTTTGCAGCAATAAATACAACAATGTCTAAGTAGTTTAGAAAACTGTCTCACTTTCAAAAGTGATTCAGGCACTTAGGAGCCTAAATCATATTGACTGTCAATGGGATTTAGACTCCTAAGTGCCTAAATTGCTTCTGAGAATGACAGGCTCCTAACCCACGTAGGCATTGCAACACTGAGTTCAGCAATGCCTAAATACTTCTAAAAAGCTGAGTCTTCAAAAAAAAAAAAAAAAAAGGAAAATATTGTAGGTACAAACCTGCCTAGTCATAGTGATAGACTAGATGAGTCAATATGTTTTTTCCCTGTGTGTTTCAAACAGTATGCTTTCTCGTTCTAGGGCATTATTAGTTGCATGCTGAGACACAAAAGTTGCCTTTGGCTTTGATGTCTTATGATAAGAGGACCTGAAGTATTTGATAATCAGCCACGCCCACTGTAGGATGCTACTTTCATTTCCCTTTCCCCTTCCTCTATCAAGGGGCCTTTCCCCTTCAGTGTTTGTTGAAATGGTATCTTCCTATGAAACGAGGTTTTATAGTGCAGTGTCTATAGGCTTAGTGTCACCTGCAGACGGGCATGGTGCAGGTACAGAAGGTTCATTGTAGTGTGTGAAAAAGTTTTAGGTATGTGCAAAGCAGAAGACATGCAAAATCCCTGTACTCTGGGACTATCTTAAAACAGGGTCCCATTGAGTGCACTGACCACACTAGAGGCAGCAGTGAGCAGCACCTTGAGAAGTTGGTCATCAGAGAGACTAACTGTGGCATCGTCATCTATCAAAGCTGCTGAGTATCGTGGGCAGCCCGTCCCTACCATCACCACCAGCCCTGCCTAGAAGAAGATGATCTAGACTGTGGATTTCAGATTTTACTCAACTGTTCCTGATCCTGAGCGACTTGTTCCCAATTGGTAATCCACTCCTAATCCTGTCCAGTTAAGCCAGCATCTATGGTCTCTGCCCCTGGGATGAAAGACTATCATAGCATTAGACATTTTGTTCTCCCTTGATTCTGGCCTGTATTGTGGTAAGGGTCCTTGGTTTTATACCTACCTGCTGTTAATAACCCCCGAGCAGCTTTTCCCCCTAAATAAAACAGCTTGGCTAACACAAAACTGCCTTGTTGATAGATGGAAGTAAGCAGTGTCAGAACCAGTAAGTAGTTAGCACAACTCTCCATCCTTTTGCTAACAACACAGTGCTCAGGATTTAAATCCTTAAATTACTTAGTTGTTTTAGAAATTAGACTTAGGAACCTAAGTAAATTAGGCACTTCAAGAAAGGTTACCAAACTGATTAAAATAGCTGCCACATGCTAAAGAGTACAGGAACAGGCGCATTGCATATTTAAAATAAAACAGTACCATACAGTTAGGTAGTGCCCATCATCCTGAAAAATATCACAGCACTTTACATACTATATGCACCTTAACACTGTCATCCCTGAGGAGGAATGCAGATTGTACCCCTCCAATTGTCTACCTGTAGCCATTAGTCATCTCATGTCTTATACTTAGACTAAGCTCTTTGGGACAGGAACTTATTTTTTGTTTTGTGTTTGTACAGTGGTTAGAACTACGGACTCTTTGTGCATGACTAAAACTCCTACATGCCCTGGTAATACAAATAATAAAGAACAATACACTTTGTGCATACACCCAGTGTTGGGACAGAATCTGGTCCTTTGTCTCTCATCACCAGCAAGTTACGTGCACCCTCATATAGATCATCTCTGAACTTTGTCTGCTGAGCGTGGAAGCCTAACATGGTATAACTCACACGGCTCAAGGACTGGAATATATTAGTGTAACTGAGATGTGGATGGTCTGACTTAGTGATTGGAGTGGGAATTGGAAGCCAAAATATAGTCTATGTCAGATACCAGGAGATCAGAGTCTGAGACAAGCCAGAAGACTACCTGAGAGTCAGGTGTCAGAAAATCAGTCAGGCAACAGGAACTGGTAGTACTAGAGAAGCCATTTTAAGCAGGGGAAACCTAGTTGCTCAAACAACTTCTTATGCCTTTGCTTCATTTATACAGAATCAGGAAACCAACCGGGACATCTAAGACTCCACCAAACATATCTCAGGATTGGAGCCCTGCATCAGTGTTGAGCATATAGTTCTGGTGAGCGTTACCAGGTCACTAGGTGACAGGTCAAAATATACCAGTGCTTAAGAGTCCTTTGGATCAGGCTTTGAGATCTGTAGTTCCTGACAGTAAAAGAAAAAAATCTACTAAACAAGAGGGAGTAAAGAAACAGTGAGCTGATCTAAACTGTAAATGGATTTCGGTGACAGCTGAAGGGATGCATGTAAGTTATTTTAAGGAACTTGCATAATTCACTTTGACTGCTCAATGCCTACTTACCATGGTGTCCTCAGTGTGCAGAGCCACACAAAATGGTCTCCCATTGAATCAGTGCTACTCCACTTCAGGGGCTGGAATTACTCAATGAGCTTCCCGACATCCTTATACAGACTTGCTCAGTTGATTGAGAAGTTTGATCTAACGGTAGCTAACTTGCCACCATCAGAGCAGACCAGCCCAGTATCCTCTCCTGTGCTCTAAATCTATCCCTTCCTCCAACTCCTTGACCCGTAGATTACTTTGGATCAGTCTCCACCACACCCACATATTGATAAGTGGGTCATAATAGAGTGGAGGGAGGGTCTGACCCTATTTTATGTATCATCACCTCTCAGTTTGGCCCTAGAGGTCTGGCTGGCCTCCTGGCGAAAGCGTTATTGTTACTAGTTTTTCCAGACACGGCACTTTGATGGGGACTCCTGCAGAGGGCCTTGCAACCAGTCATATGGCACAAAGGTTTTCAGGAGGGGAGTGGAGCTGCACAATTTCCCCTGCTCCAACTCCAGGATGAACTGAGTTAGGCAGAAGGTACTTACCCAAGGAAAATACTGTCCAGCAACAGGCTAGGGCAAGAGTTCAGTGCAGCCAGCGAGGAGCCTCTTCTGAATCAGTGCTGTTTACGCGCTGCTGAAACAGAGATCAGCTTGTCACCCTCCCCATTGAGCCATGTAACCTGCTTTACACAGGCACACACGGGATGCTGCGGGAAACATGATACTCTAGTAATCGTGTAGAATATGTTATGAACATTCATAAAGGAACCCTTCTGGCACATTTGGTGTCAAATCACACAGTTACCTTGCAAACGTGAAGAGAAAAGTTACCCAGATCATAATCTAGGGGTGCAGGGATGTTCATACCGTGACACAGCTGTCTTGGGAAATTCCAGTATGATAGTTTTTTATTCACAAATTCTTTAAACAAAGGGGGGAAAAAATCAACAGATGGGCTCAAATCCAGAAACTCCCAGGAAGGACTTGAAGAGGGAATAAGTTAATTTTATGCCAGTTATTTATAAGTCAGTATGCTCCAAGACAGCATAACATAGATAAAGCATATCAAACTTTTGTTGAGACTTCATAACTTTCATGCAGTGAAACATATTCACAGCACTCACTTTACTAAGCCATTTGCCTGCCAAAATTAATACAGAAGAATAGGTAAATTGTCTGGGCTATACCCTTTCCCCCTCTAAAAACCCCCAAACTTATTTGGTGAAATAAGGTTCTCTTTACCTAAGCAGTGTTATAGTCCATTACTTAAGAAAACCAAAAATCACTGCCTGCACCTACCATAAATGTCTTCAAAGCCTGGAAGAGAAAAGATAGTGTAATCTCACAATAGCAGGACTGTCTTCATAAAACATTAATGCATTTGAAAAGCAGATCACATTTCAAAATATCCTTTTAAAGCTTCAAACATTATTGACATTTCTTTTAAATAGCATCTCTTCTAAAGATCTTTGCATAAACAGCTTATACTCAATCTCTTCAATTTCCTAGTAGTTCCAAGATTATTTTTAGTTTTTTCCTCCTTTTTAAGGTAGGAGTGGATTGACTTCCGCCTCATTACAGTATGCCTACCAGTATAAAGACACTAGTTATGTCATTAACCTTAATGCTTTTAGAAATAATATACAGGACATAACTCTATACAATGATTTAACTACTTAATGTACATTGTCTCCCCCCCTAACCCATGGCCTCTCTGTTTCACAATCAGAACCAAGTGAGCAGAACTTGCACATGGTTTGCGGCCCTGGTTTGCAAACCCACTGCTTTCTCTTCATTCAGATCCTTTAATTAAAAGGATCACTTCATCCCTGGTATCCTCAGATTCTGAGCTCATATATGGAGTGGAGACGAAAAGCAGGTGTGTCCCATCCACTTTCTGCTTTGCTTTTTATTTGTAAGTTTAGCAGGTCAGGGATGGTCTTTTTTGGGGGGGTCTGGTACAATGCTAAAGCACTACTGAAAATAACCAAATAATACACAAGAATGAGAAGTAACTCATTTTTTTACTTGGATTTTAAACAGACAGAAAAGGTATCTAGACTTATCTAGGCTTGATAGTTAAACCCCTTTCCTTTCTTCAATATTGCCCCCAAAATCTCTGAATAAAGATGAGCCCAAGGCAACAGGATGGGGTATTTTGCAGTAACAGCGAGTGAAGGTTGTGAAAGCATTTCCAAAGCTGGCTGCTCCAGCAGCACGTTTTACGGAGGAGCTCCTTCAGCTCAAACACCTGGGCCCTCCTCAGCTGCAGCAATGTGGGGCCTATGGACATAAACTGTCTGTAAAGCCATGTCGCAGTCTGTCTGTGGCTTCACAGCTCTGCCCTGGAAACCACAGGCAGCCAGTTCAAATCACTGCACTGGTGAGTTATGCTATATGCAGATTTGATACTGTCAGTTTAGGGCTAAAGAGAGACTATGGTTCCCCCCACCCCATTACAACAAGTGATCTTACCCCACCTCCCTCTATATGCTGTTACCCAGTGTCTGAATCTAAACAACTGCATTAATTTGCTGTAACAGTCTGACCTGATCCTATGACTTACTCTTCCCTGCAATATCTTGTTTAACAGAATGTACAATAGTCAGCATCAGGTTGGAGGGTAGATCACAGTGACAAAAGGTAAGGAAGCAATCAGTGCCACAGCCTTGTTTGCATTGTCTTACATATATGAAATAAAAGTCTGTTGCTGAAAAGCTTTCTGTGTCCCACAGACAGAACCAGAATGTGGTGTCAGAAGTACTTGTGCCCATGAGGAGAAAGCAAACAGCACATCTGATTGTTAGACTTCCATAATCAGACAGCTAAATACAACCCTCCACCATGGCAGCAAGCTTGATTCCAGTTCCTGGATGCATGGACATGGAAGAGGACATCTCCAAGAAGTGGATGTTCTTCAGAGCACAATGAAAAAATGATGAAGTTGCCACAGGGCTGAAGGAAGATAACAGAAGAATAATGGCCGCAACACTGCTCTTGGTGATGGGGAAAGAATGCCACATGCTTTAGCAGTACCTGGATATGCCACTAAAAGACTGCAGAAATCCTTCCAAAATATTGGACATGCTCTAAAGACATTTTGTACTTACAAGAAATGCTGTATGACAATGTTATCTCTTCAGCAAGAATAAGCAAGCATCTACAGAAACGATTAACCAGAATATTGCCAAGCTGTGCAAAATGGCAGATTTATGTATAGTAATGGGAAAGAGGCATTGATATGACATAGTTGAGTCAGAAGAACCCAACAAAGTAGGTATGAGGAGACTACCCAGAACCTCACACTTTAGCACACTGCCAAGAGGCATAAAATGTGCACAGCTAGTGAACAACCTCTCACTCAAACAAAGACAGTAAGCATATAGAGAACAGGGTATACATTACACAAACAAAACAAACCCTAGAATTCATAGGAATTAAAATAAACCCACTACATAGTGATGAGCCCTCACCTCATAAGGAAAGCTGTGGACACTGTGCTACAAGACAAGAAGAAGGCAAATGCTCAGCTTAAACCACAATGTGCAAAAAATGTGAAAAGAGGAATCCTCATGCCTGTGTGCAGACAAGAAAGCAAATGAAAGCAAGACATGATATAGCAGAGGAGAACGGTGATGAGCTGAGCAATAATTCACATCATGAGCGCCTTTGCATATCTGATATTGGGACTATACACACTAAGAGAAGAAAATGGCTCATTAATTTCATACTAGCACCTGGCAACATAACATTGACACACTGGCACAAGCAAGCAGTAGAATGCCAAGCAGTGGAACATATCTAAATGTAATGAAATACAAGGACTTTTCCATGCAATGTGGAGGAGCAAAACTGCAGCGACGCAATAATGGATTAAAACTCTGTGATTGCACAATCCTCTCAATATTAGGCCAATGCAAATTACAGTCAGAACACCAAGGGAAGGTGTATCAGTTAGAATTTCTGACTGTGAACTCCAAACAGAAACCAGTTTTATCAGCCAGTACAAGTGAACCCACAAACCATGTGATATTAAACCTCTCACCTACAGTTCAGATAATAAACTCAATATCAGAAGAAACAAACACAAACAAATGCAACCAGGAGGCATCTCTCTGGCTCAGATCTGAAGGAAAAACAATGATGTTTTTGAAGGATTTTTGTGCTTCCCAGGCATTGTACATTACAAGTGGGGGGAAAAACCAAACCAAAACATCCAGCCAGTGCAACACCGACCCTGCAGAGTCCCTACAGTATTAAAAGAAAACATGCCAAAGGCAATAAAACAAATGGAAAAGAATTGTGTTATTTCCAAAGTGAATGAATCAACAAAATGGATAAGCAACATGGTAGCCATAGAACACCAAAAAAGCTTTACGTATACATCAAGGGTCTCAAACTCAAATCATCACCATGAGGGTCTTCATGACAACTAGTACATTAGCCCAAGGGCTGCACCACTGATACCTTTTCATTCAATGATATTGCAAATATTGGTAACAATGGTGTCATTGCAGGCCACCAGAAATAGCTTTAGGGGCCACATCCAGCCCATGGGCTGTGTGTTTGAGACCCTTAATATACATACACCCAAACAATTAAAATGAAATGCAACTGAGGGCTCCTCATCAGATATCTACAACAGCAAAATCCTACCTGACCTTGCTAAAGCAAAGACCTCATACTGAGTGAATGATAATCATGCACCCTCCCACATGGCATTAGCTATTGTAGCATAAATTCTGTTAAGTACTGTTCTAGCATTTGTTATGTGATGTGTTATTCACATTCTGTTTTAGGGTATACTGTCTTATACATGACAAAGGGAACGTTAGGAGAGACAGCTTCCTACCCACAAGAGGGAGCTGCAGCTAGAACTTTCAAGGGCCCAAGACAGGGGTCGGCACCCTTTGCCAACCCCCATGCCAGCCCTGCCCACTGCACCCTCAAAGGGGGATGGGGGTGGGGCCAAAAGGGGGCGGGCCTGAGGTCAGCTCCCACTCCCGCCAGCAGGCAACCCCCGGGTCCCAGCGAGGGCTGCCTCTACCCCGCAGCCTCTGGGTCCGGCTGGAGCCACCTCTCCCCCACTAGTGGACAGCTTCCAGCTCCACGGTTGGAGCTGGAAGTGGGGGGCCTGGCTCTATCTAGCAGGGGGTGGGGCCAGCAGGGGGCTGGGAGCCACGCACTGCAGCTTCTGCTGGCCTGGAGCCATGACACACGGCTCATTCTGCCCAGCTGCACAGCACTGGGGGAGCAGGGCCAGCAGGGAAGTTTGAGTGATGCCATGTGCCGCTCAGGCTTGGCCCCGTGCCATTTTTGGCATGGGTTGCAGTGGTTGCCAACCCCTGGCCCAGGGTATGCAGCATCTTGTATAAGAGGATGAAGAATAGTCAGCATCAGCTCAGAGGGCAGATCACAGTGGCAAAAAGACAAGGAAGTAGTCAGTGTTGCAGCTCTGATTGCAGTATCTTAGATATATGAAATAAAACACTGTTACTGAAAAACTTCAGGGATTTCTTTGCCTTATTGACAAAACCAGAACACCAAAGAGATGCTAAAATGCAGCTGGATCAAGGGAGACAGGTGAGTGGACAGGTACATTTGGGAGTGAGCCACAAATATAGCAGCTGAAACTGTGTGATGTTACTCAAGAAAATGTTGTAAAGGGGAAAAGAAAGGGATCTTGGTCAGAGCCCTGCAAAAAGTGGGAGATGCAGGAACCATCAAGAGAGAGAATGAAATAATGACCAGAGAGGAGGAGGAAGAGGAACACAGAGAAGGGCTCTGAAAACCCTGAGACATCAAGATGCTAAGAAGGTGGATATGACTGAGTGTCAAAAGCAGATTACACAGATAAAAGAACTTCTATTCATAATGAGATCATAATTTCTGAAAATTACTACCAGTCAATAAGTTTCAGAAGTATGACATTTAAATACATACAGTTCTTGTTATAGAATTCCATTTTTTTCATAAAGAGAAAAAAAATACACAGAAAATTCTTTTACTTTTGCAGATACTACAGAGTGCTGAAAGGCAGACTATTTTAAAACATATCCAACATTTTAAATATTTAAATATGATATACTTGAGTGACATATTTTCATGTTCACATTCATTAGCACAGTAGGCTGTGAGATGGAGATGCACTATTCTCCTTCAGAATACACTAAACTCTAAAAAGGACAGCATCATTTGAAGCTTTGAAGTGGAAGATATTCTTGCTACAATAGATTCTATTAATACAACAGATACTGTTGTTAGCAATTAGGATTTCCATGGTGACAGATAAATCTCTCAGTAATAAATGCATTCATTCCTGGCAGAATTCTACAAAGTCAGCATATTCCATCAGTAACATAAATTATTTGCATGATCATCAACAGTGAGGAACACAATATTATGACCTTTCCCAAAAAGCTAGGGCTTGACTGAGCTCCCCTGAAGATAACTGTAGTCTGCTTGTAGACTTCAGTAGGTGCTGCATTAGGATCTTTGTCAAAAAGAAGGATCTAGGATTTTGCATGGAATTATGTTACAAGTTCTTAAAACAGGGACCCTTGCTCTCATTTACATTATGGACCCTTTACCCAGCTCTGGCAGAGTGAAGGGGACTTCAAGTGAGTGTGTGTTTGCATCCATTGCCAAAATGGTATAAAGGAGCCTCATTTGTCACCTTCTACTCCTCAAAAATGTTGTACATAAACAAGTATGTCAATGTATACAGTGAAATGTTCTCTTTACAGTAAATAGCTGTCAGAAAATCTGCTTCTACTCCAGATGCTTCGTCCTTCCCTGTAATAGAGACATTCAGCTCCATGTCCCATAGTCCTGTAAAGCACTTTGATTCTTACTGAATAAACATGGAGACTTGAATGCAACATATACAGCCTCCAAGGATGGATGAAATTGCAGTGTAAAGTGAGAAGTCAGCAATACTGATTGGCTGCATTGTTTAAACATGTCTTCTGATTGTTGAATTCCTGCCAAAAACATTATCCTTCTGTGTTTACCCTTCAAAGGCCCTTGATCAATCAAATGGTACATCTTCTCTTTAACATAACAATCTCTAATGCAAAAATTTAATTCATAACTCCATTTCATCTCAGAACCCATCAAGACACATTGATCAAAATTTAATTTAGCAGCTAGGATCATATATTTCTTAACCTCCTTGTGATTACTTGTTTCTAAAATATGAAGTAGCAAGTTTTTCTGTTGGCCTCTTCTGTGCACCCAGAGTTAAACAAAAATTTCCTCCAGTACTTGTGTACCCTTGCAAAGAGATCTCAAGATAGCATGCACTGTGTCAGGTCAATTACATTGAAACAAAACCATGGTATTTCTTTTGAGACAAATCAGAGCTCCCTCCGCTAGAAGTATACCCACACTGTCCTTCATTCTGTGTGTCAGATATTTACCAGCTATGATGATCAGTTCAGCATTAGCAAGATTCTGTTTAATTTTATTCCACAGTTTCTGTTGACATGTAGACACATTTTGGTGTGCACTTTGCACTTGATCCAAAGCCCACTGAAGTCTATAGGAATTTGATTTGAATGTGGTTTGAGGACGATCCATTTAGAGGCAAACAATCTGCAAACATCTGCTGAACTTTTAAGATGATAGCACTCACATTCTCAGGATAATACTATCAACTTGTATTCATACATGACATTCCAGAAGAACATCAACTTATATTCATACATTGTATTTCAGATGGATCTCAAAGCACTGATAAAAAAAATGGACACTAACTAATTGTGTGGACTAATTAGGTCAAAGATGAAATGGCTCTTCCTAGTTAAAAACAAAAACAAACTGGACCTGTGATGTGACTCATTCCTGAGAGTCAAATGTGATAAAAATAAGAATTGTTGTTAAAATATCTCCTCTGCAGAAATTCTGGCAAGGAACAAAAGAGTCACTCATTTTCTCAGCTGATTAGAAGCCACAAAGTAATCATTTATCAATAAATTAGTCTTCTTTGTAATCTCTGTTAACCACAGCAACCTTACCACTGTTTAAAAGCACAGCTGAAAGTTAGGACCTGATTCTGAAAATTTTATGGCTGTAATCCCACTGATTTCAATGGGATTAGTTCAGGGAGTAAAAGTCACTTGCATAAATAGGGACTGCAGCATCAGAGGGCAGGTCTACGTTGCCTGCCCTTTTTGGTGGCAGTCAAACTGAGATACGCAAGTTACTTAAAACAACATGCATAGTTCAGTTCAAATGCTTAACTCCTCAATTGTCCACTGTGCTCAATACTGCCCAGTGCTGGGGTGGTGCTATGAGATCAGATTTCCTGATCTGATGAGTGGGTCTTTACAGAACAAGAAGTTGATCAGGAAATTCAACCTGAAGGTAGTGAATTTGCCACTGTCAGTGAAGAACTGCACAGACTCTTGATACTTTGTCAAAAGGAGTTTTGTGTCTGGAAAAGCTGCATTACAGATCCCTCAACAGCACAAACCACTTGTGACACTAAAAGGAAATTTGTGAAACTTGTACCCCATCGCTTTAAAGGGAATCCTAGAAAGCAAGAATACTAGCTTATGTCCTACTCAATCATCCAGTTATAAATCTTTCCTGATTATTATTTTTGGCTGCCAATGGTTAGAGATAGCATGGATAGTCACCATCCCTCTTGAAACATACCATTTAATAGACAACAATGTAAGAGCATTTTTGTTTTTGTTTTAAGTTCTTTATTTCTTAGCAGTACATCTGCATTACATTTGGCTTTAATCCCTTAAAGAATTACTTTCTTTGGCAAAACAATAACTGAATGGGGTAGATTTCACAGTAGGAAAACATGCTTGAAAAACCAAAGTGATGTCAATGCCAGCTCAAATCCACAAAGCTTAAAATATGGCAGAAATATGCTCGTATCTTAAAGCTATCTCCTTTTCTCCCCCTTGCTGGAAATAGCATAGGTTTGTGCCATAAAATTACCCATAAGAATGTGTAAAAAATGTAGGTCAACTTTAGAAGCAAAAGATGTACTTTCTCTTAATGAATAATCACTCTGTAAACATAACCCCTCTCCCAAATTTGTATTAAGTTCTGTATCCAACAGTTGAGTTCATTGCTCTTTGTACTCCAATTCCAGCCTCATGCTAGGTCTTCAGCAGTAGAAAAGAACTGAAACTCCTCTAAAAGAAAGAATGCTATGTTTAGTTGAGAACAGTAGTGCTAAAGGTACAGAGGTTCCTTGAAATAAAATGAAGTCTAACTTTGTAAACAGTTCTAATATTAGATTGTTTTGCTGAACTAGACTATCATGGCTACCCCTTTGGAACTTTTAATACTGAAATCTATAACTATTGCCTCACTGAAGAACAATTCAGAAGAAATCACAGAGTTTTGTTGGGAACTGATATAATAGAAGGGAACAATAACAATGCCAGGTAAGCATGCAATAAGGAAGGAAGAAGCAGGCTATTTTAGGATCCTAAACTCTTCTAGTTCTACAGCAAGTTCACGTTTCTATAGCTACAGTTAAAAGAATTAAAGTTCTGCAAAGCGGTTTGGAGGAGAAACCTTCTACTGGAATTACTATTTAACCAAGATTTACCATAACATTGCAATTAATTTCCCATTATTATTAAAAGAAAGATTAAAGAAATCTAAAACAAAGGAAGAACACCGCCAATACTTGCACCAGGAGCTATTTATTACCATAACACTCTTCTTTCTTTAAAGATTTCATAACAACTGAAGTATATACAAAGTCTTACAGCATTTACATGATAAAAAAAAGTTTCCTATTAGCTGATGAAGTATATGGTAGTGCTGCAATGTACTTCAAAGCATGAATACAATAATAATGAAGCAGAACACTGTACTTTCAACTTCTCTGCTACTACACCACAACTGTCAGTTGAGATGACAGTTAATTAAACCATTGGGAAGACACAGATTGTCAACAAAATTGTAACAGATTGACGTGCAGCACTAACCATCATAAGGAGAGAAAAAAAAAAAACTACATACTGTCATGTTTCTACACTTTCCTAGAGCTGTAACAAACTTTCACAGCCTTAGATATAATATATGCAAAACAACATAATCACAATTTCTCAGAAATACTTCAGCTATCGAGTGTATTTACTTCTGAATAGGAGGCTTTATACTGATATGGCTGTGTGTTTCCATTTTGTTCAAACAGGTCTACAAAACTTAAAAGACAGCATGGAGTCTGTAGTCATGATGTGCTTGACTAATAAAGGCATTCAATATCAGCTATAGGATCAAATCATTCCTGTCAAAAGTTTAAGACTAGGAATCTCTATTTAATAAGAAAAGAAACAAAGGAACAAAAACAAAACAAAACAAACACACACCACTGAAGATGACATTTCCATCAGTCAATTCTGACCCTTTTTAGTCTCTCCATCCATGTAACACAAAACCATTAATATTTTTACTCTGAATCACACTCAAGACTCATTTACACCATGAGAGATCAAGCAGCTTTGCTAGGCTATTTATGCTGTAAAAATGAGGAAACCTAGAAAATGCAAACCATCATACCACAAATGATCCTTTAATAAAGGTGGATTCATTTATTTTAACAGAAGATGCATTTTCCTCTTCAGTTTAGAAACAGTATTATGAGCCAATAAATCCCATTTCACAAAAGATTAAGTTTCTTTCCCCATTGTTGTATGTCAATCTGTTATTTTGGCCAATTTTGGTTTTTTTTTTTTTATTTGTTTCAACTTAAAAGCTAGTAACATCATTTGACAATATCTATATCTGAAACAGAAAAACATGAGATATAAAAACCACAAGGAACTATACAAATATTGAAGAAGTCATATAACTTTTTTCATGTAAACAATTTGATTATAATGAAGCCCTACTTAGATTCTTGTCTTAAACTTTTGGCAGATAATGTGTAAGCTCAGCCAGGATTTGCAATTAGTTCTTGTTCAAGTGGAAGCCAGGTCAGTTCACATGTTGACAGGCATGCAACTTAAAAACATTGCACAACAAGCAACACAAAGAGATTTGAGAAGTGTACAAGACTTCAAGTAGACTTCACAACCCTTCACAACTGAATATTCACAGACACAGATGCAGTCCTTGCTTATTTTGTGGTGGATTTCCTCTCACACATGGGACACTTTCTGTGACTCTCTAGCTTGCTTGATGCTATATAACCACTTGATGATTCTGGCATTTCTTTCAATTGCAGAAATGCCATATGGCACACGGTCATTGGCACTGTCATCGTTTCTAAGGTCACTGTTGCTGTCCTGAGACTGTTCACAGTCTGAGCTAATCATGCTTGCGCTGCGAAAGTTGAGGGATATAATATCAGAATTAGCCCTTGCAAAATTTTCCATCCCAAGGTTTTCAAGCTCTTCAGGATCCAGTCCACAGTAGTTGAAGAATCGTTCCACATCTGCATCAACACGAAAGTATCTGTCACTTAAGTCTGATTTTGAGCGTTGTAAGGAGGGTCGTCGACTGACTCCACAACTGGATTCTACTGTGTCGATCTCTGGGGATTTCAAGGTGGCAATGGCAGTAATCTTGGGTTTTGGAGGCAGAGGTGGGGCTGAACTACTGCAAGGTATTGCTTTTAAGGGCTTACTGCTAGTTACTTTTCTAATGTCTGATGAGCTATGGGAAACATGCAAGAAAGTCTCCGTTGACTGTTCTAAGAGCCTTCTGCTTACATTGGAATTGCTTTCTTGAGGGCTGCTACGGCCCTGGGTGGGGTAGACCTTTAAAGATTCCGCAAATGAATGCCGGTTTAGCTCTGCTGAATCAGACCTGTGGGGAGGCCAGTTTCGTGAGCTATATTTGTGACCTGAACCTGAGCTGGAACCTTCTGAGCTATTAATGATGTTTTTCAAAATCTCTAGTTTTAAATTTTCTCTCTGGACCCCGCTCTCAGTCTTTGCATTGTTGTTGAACACTTTCAAAGTAGGACTACCCAAGGCTCGCTTGGCAGTAGGGCAAACCGGTGGCTTTGCAAGCACTGCTGGTTTTACAGGCTCTTGTTTGGCATTGATCACCTCTTGGCTCTTTACATATTTTGCCTTATCAGCTTCTAGTCTCTCCACAGCACTAAGCCTTTTTGGATTAGGCTCTGCCTGCCTGCGAAAATAGTCCGGTCCTTTGTTTAGGATGCGAAGAGGAACAGCAGATGTGAAAGTGACAGCGGGACTGACAGGTTTCACCATGCTACCTGTCTGTAGTGTTTCTGTAGGCATGTTTGGTGGTCTTTCCCCCGCAGCCGTTTTGGATTCTTCTTAGAGAGCTTCTAAATGCACGGTGTAGAAACATGTACATTAAGCACAATGAATAGCAGATGAATCTTGGAATCGGAGCGTTAGCAGCAGCGCCTCATCTCACAGCTCATTAAATAACACTGTTTCTTTTTTAAAGCTGCCTTTGTACAAAAAGGCCACCAGACACAAGTCCGTATTAATCTGCTCTGCTGGTTCCTTTCTTCTCACTGAAAGATGTGGGAGTCTCGTCGTTTTCTTTGTGCTCAACTACAGGCAGTGATCTGAAACATAAAATAACCAACCACATGTTAGCATCAGTGTGTGACATCACAGCTATAGCAACAGAGAAATTCTGTACACTCGTTCAGTAACTGGCTGAGTTACAGCTGTGGGCAGTTCAGAGGAAATAGGCAGTCCTATTTGAAACATACCATCAGGCCTTTGACTAGTGGCTTATGTCTTTTTGACAGAGTATGCAAACCTGGATGACTCTCTCTCTCTTCATGGATATTTTTATGCATTTTTGAAGTAAGATTTTTATTATTAATCATGATCTAAAGTTGGGTTTAAGAACATTATAACAGAAAATCACTATAAGTTTATATGATTGTTCACATTCACATGTCCATGTCTTATGCCATTTCTCAATAACTCCTGGCTACCTTTGTATTACCTCTCTTTTGGGGGGAAGGGAGGGAAAGATAGGGAAAGTGGTAGAGAGTACATATGGGTGAAATGTGCCAAGTTGTGGAAGATTGTGCAGTCTCATCTAACTACAATAGAGTGGGGTTGGTGAAAGAGAATGTCCCTATTGCTACTAGTGTATTTTAAGCAAGGTAATTTATATATATGTTTTATCTTGAAAAGTAAGAACAATTTCAGGATATACTGCCCATAAAAATAAATTTAAAAATATCAGTGTATTTTCCTCATTTTTTAAACAATAAATGCTGAATAAGATGAGCATGGTTGCAAAGCTCGGAGCAAGTAGAGATGTGAAATATTTCAAGTGGGTGCTGTATGCATTAATCCAGTATTGAATCCATAATTAAAATGTAGTCTAGCTAAATGTACAAGTTGCAATGCAAAATCTGTTATGACCTAACTCACTAAAACTTTGATGATGAATTTCTTACTAAAATCTAAATTATATCAGAGACCTTTCAATGTATAATGGCTTAGATATGGGCAATTTGAAACATTTATTTATGAGTCCTGAATGTGTACAACTTCTGTTTTTTAAATTTTGACACAATTTTCCAAATATGAAACAGAGTACTCTGGCTAACCTGAATGAAGCTTACACTGAATTAAGATTGTCATTTCATTTTTGGTCACAATGGTCTAAAACCCCAACTTCAATGATGTTGTTTCCAAGTGCTTTAACATTTTTCCCCAAATAAAGCACTCACAGGCACTTATCAACCTATCTACTTCTCAAAGCAGTTATCTGGCTAATGGATCTTATTTGTTTTATTACTGCCTCATTAATCTGTGCTGCCCTTTTTAATACCCTATTTTTCTTATTGCTGAAGTGAATAAGTTTTGTTTTGTTTTTTTTTTTAAAGAAAGATTTCATTCAGTAGTACCAAGAAATGCAGGTGAAAACCTCTCCCCAGAGACTAGCTGCTTTAGTGTATTTTAATATGCCAACTAAGTGCATTTCCATCATAGTATTGATAAACTGGATCCTCTGTGGTGTTATTCATATGAAATTACTATAGAAAACTAAAAGATTAAAATTTAAGACACAATTATTTAAAATGTTCTGAAAAAGAGGAAGTATTTGTTCAAGTAGATAAATGATATAGAAATTGAATGTTGTGTCTAAATCATTCAAGGTCAAAGCAAACAAATAACGTATAGAAATACTGCCATAAGATTATTAAAAACACTGAACTGAACTCGCTCCACAGTTAGATGTATACAAACTAACATATTTGGTTGGGTGATAAACAAGGCACAGTTTCAGATGAACTGAAAAGGCAGTGCAATGTTAATTCTTTCAGTGTTGTTTTATAAATCCCAGTGTTAATGTCTCAGCAGTCTGACTTCCTAAATTTCAAGACGATATTCCAGAAAGAAGAAAAGGCTCTTTCCTGTTTAGACTTAAGCTAGTTCTCAGTATTGTTTTGTGCGCCAACACTTGTGTAAACGTATGCATATGAACACCTAATATACATACACAAATCAAGTTTGTGCCCATCATCAGTTCAAAGCTTAGTTTCAATAGGTTTGCACAAATGCCTGACTAGTATGTAGACAGGGTATCTGTGCACAAATCAGACACACACAAATTATGCAAGAGCATTGGCCATAAATGGCACAAAGAATGATGATGATAATTTACACCTACAAAGTGCCTGCTCATTCAATGGTCTCAAAAGTACTCAAGGAAGCAAGACCACAATCCTCAATTTTCTCCCCAGCCATTGTTATTAGGCCTCTGTGATCCTGTTTCAGAGGACAGTCTGTCAGCTCTTGGGGAGTGATCAGCACTGTACAACAGAGATATTCGCACTACTGTGATAAAGCAAAGCACAACAAACAAGATGGTCCTGGAAAATCCTGGCTTGTCACTTAATCACTCACTGGCTCAGAACATCTCCAGTAAAGATTAGAGAGTATATTAAGCATGCAGTATTGACTTCAAATTAGTAATGAAAAATATTTAAAAAGAACAATATGATTGTGTGTGTGTGTGTGTGTGTGTGTGTGTGCGCGCGCGCATGTGCACGCGCTTGTTAGCAAATATGGGGCAAAGGGCATGATAAAATTTTCTGAAGTCAACGGAAAGAAGGCCCTATGACGGGAAAAAAATGGAAGAAACAAAATCTTACTACACGATTTAAACTTTCTTATTTTATCAATGTACTGTACTTAAATATCAACATATTTTGGGTTTGAAAAGTTTACTAGACACCTCCAGGTCATAGAACCAAGCCTGCCAGTCAGATGCATTTACAAAAGAGGGTCCAGGGTCAGCCCAGGTGTTTTTGGCTCTGTAGGTGAACTAAGACGTTGCCCCCCCCCCCAGAGAGCAGTACTTTCATTTAGAAGAGGGGACATATTGACATATTCATATTTTTTTTAAAAAAGAGAAAAAAATACACTTCTATCTAAATTGGTGCCCCTTAAAGCCTAGTGCCCTAGGTGACTGCCTAGTTTGCCTATATGGCCAGGCTGGCCCTGTAACTATAATACGCTAATTTACTGAAATTACACTCACATGCGCTCAAAGGACACAGCCTTTCTGGAATGTGAAAGAAATACGTACAAACAATTAAAACTGCAAGTACTCCTAACCGCCACTATTGTTAATATCATATCCAATATTCTAGTTTACTCATTCCCTCCTTCACATATACAAATATATTCTAAGCAAAAAGCTAGTTGCATTAATTGACAAAAAGAATATTTTATTTCTGCATATGTTTGTTATATGCCTTGTGAACTATATTCTTTCCATACCAAACAAGTAGCATAACCTTTAACTATGCTTACGTGGGGTTAATTCACAGTAAAACTGTACAGTGATATAATGTCAAAGTTGCAGGATAGCAATAAAAGGCAAGGGGAGAAATCCTGGCCCCAATTAAGGGTATGGGAGTTTTGCCATTTAGTTTGAAGGAGTAACGGTTCTATCCAAGGATAAATGATCTCAATTCACACTGAAAGGGATAAGACTGGAGGGAGGCAGGATGAAGCACAATGGCAGGAAATCATAAAGTCCATTAGCCTTTATTCTGTCAGCCTAGGCTATGTACACCCTACAGCTTTCGTCAGTGAAAATTATATCACTCAGGGGTGTGAATAAGTGACCTCTAAGTGATGTAAATTACTCTGACTTAACCACCAATGTGGACAGAATTATGCCAGCAGGAGAGCTTCTCCCACTGACGTAGCTACGACACTTGTGGGGGCTGGAATAATTAAATTTATGGGAGTGCACTCTCCTCCCAGCTTAGTTTGCTCTAATAGCACTAGAGGGACATAGCTACTTTTAGCTCTGTAGTGTAGTCATAGCCACAGTCATAGGTTGTCGGTCTTTACTTAGAATAGAATAATAGGATTGGAAGGGACCTCATGAGATCATCTTTCCTGAATTTTAAAGGGCCTTGTCAATTTTATTTCCACTGTTTAAAAAGCACCTATCACAACCTCTGAACACATCCACATCAAATACCCCCCGCCCCAACAAAACTAATCAACATATCAAACATAGCCAATTGACATGTCAGCTCAAAGGATCCAAAGAAAACATCCTGTGCCACAAAAGAGATCTCACTTGCAATGTGCCTTGTAGATCAAAGTCAGGACTAATGGGGAAAGTACATTTCAGAGCCATGGGTCCCATTTTTAAATAAGAGTGACTAGGGCCTCTTCTACCCTAGTTTAACTAGAGGGTGTGGTTCAAACTGATTTAGCTAACCTCCAGGTTTTGCGTCTGGTTAAATTTGATTTTTGCTTACTGGTATATGATATATAACTTGTACCTGTAGGTCTGCAAATATCAGCCAGCAAATGGACATAAGCGTTTCTACATCCAGATGGTCAAGTGTTTAAAATCAATTTAAAAACAAACAAACAAAAAAAAAAATCCTGGTGAATTTGTATGTGCACACAAGGCCCAGATGTCAGCTGTCAGGATACAGCATAAAAAGATAAGCAATCTTTAAGACCACAAATCAAGGCATTGATTTTCAATTATGCTGTGAAAACAAATGATAAGGAGTACTGATGAATATGCTCCACGCAATAAGTAGTGGTAAATGGGCAGGAAAAACCAGTTACTGACCTTTTGTAACTGTTGTTCTGTGAGGTGTGTTGCTATCTCCATTTCAAGTACAGTCGCCAGAATGTTTTCCCCGATTGGTATTCTTATGGTACTCCTGAAGTCATAGCCTCATAGAGCCACAGATAGGGCTCTATCTACCTCCTGGCTCTTCATTTCCTTCTTGCCAGCTGACTCCGATAGAGGGATACGTGGTGGGGGGTCTTGTTATGGATATGAGGAACACATCTTGAAGAACAACAGTTACAGATGATAGTAGTAGTTTTTTCTTCTTTGAATGTTTGCTCATGGTGCTTACAGTAAATGATTCCCAAGCGGGCACATTGGAGGAGGAGTTGGAGTTCAAATCCCATTTGCCAAAGGCAGCTTTGTCTCTGATATGCTGTGTAATAGCACAGAATGCAGCTAAAGTGTGAAAATATGACCACATTACTGCTCTACAAATGTAATATAAAGAGGACTTGGGCCAGAAATCCTACTGAAGATGCTTCTTCCCTTGTAGAATGAGCCATCAGTGCAAGGACAGGCACTCTCACCAAGATGTAACACATCCAGATATATGATGACAAGTTCCAAAGGGGCAGCCATGTTAGTTTAGTTCAGTAAAGCAAACAAGGAATCCTGTGGCACTTAAAGGCTAACAAATGTATTTATTGCATGAGCTTTCATGGGAGAAAATCCCACTTCGTCAAAGCATCTGACGAAGTGGGATTTTCTCCCAC